>OX940799.1:49105700-49530700 GCA_954870605.1 Acer campestre | reverse complement strand
ACTTAGGGAGTACAAAAAGAGAGGCTTTGATCTTTATTTTTTGGTGGTATGTAATTTTAAGGAAAGCCAAGCTTGATGATTTAATCTTGCTTTCTAGGATTTTGTGATGTAAGTGTTGTTTTTTCAGATTAGTACACTGTTATGTGCGGAAATTATTTTGAATTTGTAGTTATTTTCATGAGTTATGTCTATTGTAGGTGAATGTTACCAAGACATAGAAGACATACTGCAAGAGCAAGTAGTGTAGGAAGCAGACATTACATAAGGTCAAATAGTACAAGAAGGTGAAAGACATGATTGTTGCTCAAGGAAAGGAAAGCATATTTTTGGGCCATGTAAACTTCAAATGGAACCCAGTTGGAAATCTTGATTTTATTCTGTTTGCAGTCTACTACTTGTGTAACTTAATTGTATTATTGTAAATGTATTCAACTTCTAATTTGGAGAATCCTCGTGTTGCTTTATTGAACTTAATTTGTAGTAAATTACTATGGAAGAATGTATTTTATAATTTTAAAATGAATTTTTATTACTTTATTTATTTTAGTATAATTTTGTTTATGAAATGTAATTGAAAGAATTTATATCATCAAAACGTTTATTAATAAAATGTACATATATTATTTACTCAATCAAAGGTACAAACATCATATTAATTTTAGAAGAGATTTGAAAATGTTACAACCAAACATGTTGAAAAGCTCATTTTGGAGGGTAAAATGGTCATATTATAATAATAAGATATTTTAAAATGTTTCAACAAAATAGTCCCAAAAGCTCTTATGGATACAAAAGAGCTTCTGAAAGACACCATCCAAACAGTAACTGAAAAGCTTAGGCTTTTACTTCTCTTCTTCTACTACCAAAAATCAAAAGTAAAAATTATCCTAAACGAGCTCAATCAATATTCATTATTGGCCTATTTGTTTGAAGTAATTACCTTTAGCCTTGATTTTTCCCCACACCAAATAAGTATCACTAAAGCTATTCCTATTGCAACGGTTAGTGACAGCCACCAATTCTCCTCTGCAACAATTTTATTTTAGTTCAAAATAAAAATAAATAAATAAATCATCTCAACTTGGCAACAAATGTTGATTATGACATGGTTCTAGTAATCTTCAGGATACAAATGTTTTTGATTATGAAAGGAAAGTTTTTTAGCTAATTTTTGAAGATTGCATACCCTTGTGTTTTCTCCTTGATAGATAGCTTAATGAACAAAATAAGATCATATCACCAGTAGAGCTCCTACTACTGCAACTATTAACCGTATCGCCCACTTCTTTTCTGCAATGATAAAAATGTCAAATGAAAAACCTAAAAATATTATTATATTCAAGCTTTTGCTATAAAAGTCTAGAAAATTTCTTTAAAGAAAATTTGATTGCTTCCTTGATTATTAGCATTGTTAGGTCCCTGAACATTTCTAGGAGCTGAGTGACCTCCTCTACTACAAATCTGGTAAGGAGCCCTATTCGAACTTTCCAGCGACCTCCTCTTCCTCTTCTTCCTCTATTATCATGACCTCTGCCTCCACTGTTTGCATTTCCTCGACCACTAGATCTACCACCACTGTTATTCATCACAAAGTTAGCTGAAGGAGAGGATACTTCTACTTGTGTAACTGAGTTCAGATGCTCAATCCTCTGTTCATAAATCATGAGCATATATTGAGCTTCATGTAGATTCATAGTATTCAGTTGAGAAGAGATCAAGATAACTACTGGATCAAATTCAACACACTACGCAATAGATCTCTTTAGGTAACTGTTTGTCCAGCAGATCTGATTCCATCTCTAATTTTCTTTATCTTCAAGATAAAATCTTTTATAGTTGTAGAACCTTTTTTAGCATTTTTGAGTTGTTGTTCTAACTACATAACCTTGGCCATAGACTGTTGAGAAAATAATTTCTCGAGCATACACCAAACCTCAAGAGAAGAAACACAATCTGTTACTTGGCCAATCAAATCCTCACTAACTGTTGAGAGTAACCAGCTCAAAAGATATTGATCTAGCCTCCTCCAAGCTAGATATTGACTACTTATAACCGACTCAACTAGTGAAGTAACAGAGTCAACAACTTCAGTGAACTTACTTGGACAAGGTTTCACGCCATTGATGAAATCTTCGAGCTCAAGAGCTCTGATTGTTGGAAGTACCAACGCCTTCTAGTAGATATAGTTGTCTCTGGTCAACTTGATCGGCATGTTAAAGTTTAGAGACTTCACAATCGATAGCGAGTCAATCGCTGGTAGGGCAACGAAGAGGTCATGTTATGAGAAGGTTGAACAGATGATGGTTGATTAGGTGGTTGAGTAGTAGAACTTGAGTTATCAGCCATTGACGCTAGTCCGAGAGCTCTGATACCATGTAACTTTCTAACAGAGATCAGGTATTTGATAAAATGCTTGAGAGAATTTTATCAAACATCAGCAGTAGATAACAACTGATAAGCTGTTATCTATAAACATCAGCTGGTCTTCTAGCTTGTAGAATTGATATTAAATTCATTGAGATACGTGGTCTTGATTGAGGCTCTACAGTAGCTAACAGAGTGCTCCCATTTATCTTAGCAGCTCTGCTCTGCTTACCTACATTAGTTTGCTTAGGCTTATTTCCAGTCGAGCCTCCTATTGTATCTTCAACCTGAGCTTCCTTTCTAATACGACTTTGACCAGTATCATTAGAGGCCTACTGATGATTCTTGATTTAATTGATCTGCTATTTATAATTATCTTGCTGGATCAAGAATACTTCTAAGTATGTGTCAATCTCAGTTCTTTTAAGTTCTTTTTGGATGAAAATGCTCTCATTCTCTTGAGGCTTTGTTGAGCTTTTCTCATTATCTTTCACACAATGAAAGTGTTCTGTGCCAAAGTGAGAAATTTCTTCATAGCATCTACTTTTTAGAGAACCCAAGACATTAAGCAAAGGTATGTGCAAAGTTGCTTTAATGTAACAAAGATCGACTGATGAGTGATGACGCAGAAATTTGAATTTGCATTCAATCCCTCCTCCCTTAATCTCTCAAACTAGAAAGAAAAGTATAGGCGCTGCAATTACAGTCATGCATAAATGGTAATTTACTAATATAATTTACAATTGAAGATAATATATATTAATATGAAGATGGTGCATACCCCTTGACCTGTATTTTCTCCAAGGTAGGTAGCATAAGAAACAACACAAAGGCACTATTACAGCTCCGGCAATTACTAACCCTAGCTACAAAAAAAAAAGTCAACTATAAAGCGGATTGGAACCCTCAATTTCATGGGGGTCTATCACCGGATTGACCTCATCTTGTTAAGCATAAAGATTTATCTTATTATGATCTGATATGAACTTTATATTTAATATATTAATGTATCAAGCAAACATCACATTGAAGTATTGAACCTGATTTTAATGACAAAGGGTGATCTATATTACTGCTACCACTACAACAATTCTAACCGAGTTCCTCTTGCACATAGGGATGGTAACGGGTTGGATCATGCCTAGATCGGCATAACCCAAATCCGAAACCAAATTTTATCAAGTTGCTCCAAACCCGACTTTTGACCCGAACAAGTTTTTGATTTCCGCCTCCGAATGAGACGGGGTGCCCCAAACCCAACTTGAACTAACCTATTTCATTTTAAAAAAAGTTCAAACAATTAAATATACAAAATTTACCATACATTTGAATTTTAGGATAGGAACTTAAATTTTAATATTCAACCAAATTTAAAAATACACTTAAATTGAACAATATATATTTAAACTTAAACATGCATATACTTAAATTTAAACATAAATGACACATAAATATTAAAATTTAAAATTTAACGTATACTTAAAATTCATATATAAACTTAAATTTAATAAAATATAGCAACAAAATTATAGAAACCTTAAATTCAAATATAAAATATAATTAGTCAAATAGATAGAAAAATAGAGTTTGTTTTTCCTTTTATGTTTTTAATATTTTAAAAAATAATTATGTAAATATCATATCAATTGGGGTGGGGCGGACCATAGTGGTTCGACCCATAGCTATAATCAATTAAAACTTA
This sequence comes from Acer campestre, assembly GCA_954870605.1. NCBI lineage: Eukaryota > Viridiplantae > Streptophyta > Magnoliopsida > Sapindales > Sapindaceae > Acer > Acer campestre. The sequence goes on along the minus strand of OX940799.1, from coordinate 49,526,634 downwards.
CCATGATTTTTTTTTCTAAGAGTGAAGAAGATGGAAAATATGAAGAGAAATCATGTTGGAAAGGGTGATCAGAAGAATCCTATAGCTATAATCAATTAATCATCATCATCATCAAAGAGAGAGATTGGAGGGTAGGGTAGGATTTAGTGGTGGAAACTAACCAGTATACTTAATATTCAAAGTTTATCAAAACAACTACTGTTCTTGAGCCTCATGTCATGGGCTTAGAATTTGCACAGTTAACCCGTGCGGCACTTAGACAACTTTCAGGTAATATTGCTAAGTAAGCCTTACTTGTCACTCTTACACATACAAGAGAGATTAGAGAAAGGGATTTGAAGAGCTTTGTTGGAAAGTAAGGCAAGTTGTATAGCTATAAGGAGGGCTTTACAATGCTTCAAGTATTCTTGATTTGGATGCCTTGCAAATGAGAGAAGCTACTTATTTATAGATGTCCACCACCTTAATGGACGGTCTAAATCAATCTAATTTAACGGTGGAGATTTATCCTCCCAGAATGATCTACATTTATCTAGAATTATCTATAAGTATTTACATGCCTCTAGATATTTAAAAGAGAGTTCTAGAATGGTTCCTCAAAGAAAGACTTCTAGAAGATGACCCATACTAGAAGTGTGGAGAAGTCTTTAGAATCTTCCAAAGGCTTAAGCATAATTGTGGGCTTTTTGTTGGTCTCCTTGGATCAAAATTGAGTGGGCAGCGACACTCAACTGATGTTTAGACTTCAGAGTCAGATCTAAGCTATGTTTGATTGTTTGGGATTGTTTTGCTTAAGAAATAATCCACGTTTAGCTTAAATTAAGAAATAATCAGCTTTAAAGATAAGTTGATAGGTGTTTGGTAAATTAGCTTAATAATTAATCAAGTTAAGAAAAAAATGAGGAAAAAGTGTTTGATAAACATCTTTTGGATCATAGATTATGAAATAAGTGATTATTTGTTAAGTTTAAATAACCCCAAACATAGCCCTATCCTTCTACGCTTTTCTAAGTTTTTGTATTTTTGGTGGGCTATATATATCATATATATTTGTATGCGACAATTTCATGCAAAGATGTGGAGGATGGTGTCTGAGAAACCCAAGTTTTCTGGGCTTTATTGCTTTGTTACATTGGGCTCATCGATGCTATTCTTACAACATTGGGCCACAAGGTTTCCTACTTTGGTTTTTATGCATGGGATCAACTTCAAGGGATCTATGATCTGTCTCTTCATCTTGTGACTGAATTTTCTTTTTCTAAAATTTAATAATTGTTTGTTAATTTAAGAAATTTTAAATGAAATTAATATTAGATTAAGAAATTTTAATTATTTAGAATAGTGTCAGACATCCCATTTGTATACTACTTTATCTCAACTGATGATGCTAAACATATGGCAAGTGAATTAAATTATCATTAATGTTATGTACGGAAATTGACACCCATAAAACTTATTAGTACACCCATTTTTATAAGTACACCCATGTCTAAAATTTAAAAATTAAATATTACTATAAACACCTATCCTAATGCCAACAGTACCCTCATTGAAATAAATATATTCATTTCAATACATATTATTTATAAAAACTCTTAAATTATTACCTCACCCAACTCATAAAAAAAATCATATTATTTTTAGAATCAAATCCTTTTTTAATGATGGTCCAATTTACTTTTGGAAATATCTCGAATGTAGGAGCCTTACAAAAGGGAATATGTATATGGGGTCAAAAGATTCTCAATTTGGAATTCTCTTATTTATATAGGTATCTTAAAAAGAAAAAAAAAAAAAAATTCTTATCGACATCAATGGCTATCTTAAAAAATAAAAAATAAATAAAAAATAAATAAATAAAAACTTATTGATATTTACAACTATAGTTAAAAAAAAAAAGTTTTTTGATTGAGTTTATAACTATATATAAAAGAAAGACAAAAACAATATGATAATCATATGATGATGATAAATTTTGGTACTTGAAATAAAATTAGAGTTTAATTAGGGTTTATCATAAGTTGGTAAGTTTTTTTAATAAAGAAATATAGTTGAAGATATAGGTATAAATAATGAGTGTATATAGTATTTGGTTTATTTTTAATTAAAGTAACTTGTCCTTATTGGTAAATTTCTATTGGGATAATTTTGTAATTAAATTTTTTAATAAAATATGGGTATACTAATAAATTTTATGGGTGTCAATATCGGCTCCCATACAAATTAGATATAAAAGTGAGATTTATAGCATTATTTAAGAAATATACAACACATAAAAATGCACAAAATTCAGACTTGAGAAATACTAAACATTAATGGTGAGTACATACATGTGATAGGTCGGATGTTTAACATTATTCAATATTAAATTAAGAGTAATATGTCAACAGGGGTATAGCTCAGCTAGTATATGGACGAGCTTGATGCTTAGGCAAATGACTCACAGGTCAGCGGCTCGAATCTTACTAGGTGAGATGTTTAACATTATTCAAAATTAAATTAAGAGTAATACTATATAACCTAAAAACCAACCCAAGTTATATAACAAGTCATTGCCATTTAAATCATGAGATAATGTGGTAAATCAGTAAATGATTTGGTAAGGACAAATTACTTGTCATGTCATTTATTTTTGAGCTATTACAATATTTTGGGATTGTAAATGGGGTATGACTTGAACTCACTTGACACAATATTTGGATTGATTATTGGAATCATTATTGTTAAATTTATTATGGGGAATTACATTTGTTGACGGTGATTTTTGGATTGACTCGGTCAACAATAATGTATTAATCAAAAGAAACAAATAAAGAAAATAAATCAATGCATGCAAGACAGATTTTACGAGGAAAACCCTTGAATGGGAAAAAACCACGGTGCCCCTTTAGGGCAGGAGAAATCACTATGAATTGCTTACGGTTTACACACTCAGATCTCTCATACAATTGCCTGATTATTCTCTCTATGATCTCCAACCCTTTTCATGGGATTTACGGTTCTATTTATATTAGTCCTCTTAGGGTTTCCTATGCCTATGCCGTATTAATAGGGGAGTTCCTATTTTTAATCATACAAGGAGTCTAGAGTTTGTAAACAGTTTTAGGGTTCGTTTCCTGTTTGGATTCTTCTCTTGCTAAAATTAGTTGGATCCTATCTGGAATGGGATTTGATCTTCATGCCTTGTATCCGGTCAAATTCCTGCTGTGGAAGGTATACCAGATTTAGGTTTATTCTCCTGGCTATATATTTCTTGGCGAACACTTGAGGTCGACGAACACAGCTTGCTTTCCTTTTGGTCGACCAGCTGTGGCGAGCACACTCCTATTTCGGGTCGGCGAGCACGCCAGCTGGCATGTCTTTTGATTGGTGTCTCTCGTTGACTAGTCAATCAGTGACGTGTTTACTTGCTTGACTCGTCTTTATCGTATATTTTGATGACGTGTCTTTTGACTGAGTTTCTACCTACAACAATAGTTTAGTCCTTATGTTTTGGCGAAACATCACTTTTTAACTCGACATATGGGTATTAGTGTCTTTGGTCCTCAACTTTTTAGAAATACATCAAAATGGTCCATCGGTTAGTCCATGATTAGTCAAAGTTAACGGATTCATGTGTAATAAGGTATTTTCAGTTATATTTTAATAGGTGGAGACACATGGCAGCTTTTTATAAAATTTTAATTAAAAAAATACATAAAAATAGAAATTAATAATAACAATCAGACCTTAAAAATAAATAAAAAAGTTAAATTGAAGGCTAAATTTAAATTGATTAGTCATAACACAAAATTGATTACCAAATAGTGAAACCCTAATTACCTAAACCAATTTCTTCTCTACGACCTAGCCCTCTTCTCTTATTGCCAACAAAACCCAGTCTCCTTATCTTTGCACCAACCAGACCCAGATTGTGAATCAATCTTTGCTGCAAACCAAAACCAAGATTGAGACCTCCTCTAGGCATGAATCAGATCCAGACCACCTCTTCGCCGCGACACGAGTGACGCAGCCCTCCTCTTCGCAACGAGCCGACGATGCAACCCTCTTTGGGACGACAAAGTTTCTCAGATGAATGGGCACTCCATTTAGTATTAATTATACTATTATTATTATTATTATTACTTAATAAATTATTAGGTTGATTAATTTTGGTTGGATTTTCCAGGAGTGCAAATATTGTTACTCAAAATTTAAAGGCCTCTCGAAAAGAAATAACCTATTTATCGGCCCATCTCAGCTATATTATTTCCTCTCTTTTCTCTCACAAGTTGCCTTGGATCTGGACTCATCTTGTCTTGACCGCTTCAAGAGATTGATGCCAGTCTTGTCTGGTTCGTAGACTAATTTTGAAATGACATTTGGATAGTGATTATTGACTAACTAATAGCCTTGTAAAAGGCTTGTAAACTTATTATGAAGATATAAGTAGTTAACTGGCCAACATCACTTGAATTTTCTGTCTGACTGTATTTCAATTATTAGACGTATTTGTTTTGGCTCACTCACATGACTTTTGAATAAAGAAACTTTTGAATAAAGAAAAGCTCATGTTTAAGTCTCAGCCTCAGAATCTCTTAGTTGATATTTTAGTGGAGAAAAAAACATGTATTTCTTTATCATGTTAAATTGATAGTATGTGTTTTATTCTCAGCTTGACTTTGAATTATCAAAAAGCAAAAATGAGACTACAAATAATTTTATTTTTATTTTCTTAAAAGATTATTGAACCCATTATTGTTGTTCAAGAAACATGCTGTTTTTTTTTGTTGTTGAAAGAAACATGCTTTCTTAATCAATTATTATAGACTCATTAATTTAGGAGACATGTTTTTATTTTATTTTATTTTATGAGTTTTTTTTTTCTTTTCCATGAGGTTCTCACTTCTTGTTGATGATTGATTGGAGAATTATCCTAAATGAGTTATAATTTGAGAGGTTGTTGGGAGGGAAGTAATTGAATATATGATTTTGTGTTCATTAAAAAAAATGTTTATGATATATGGAACGAAAATATAATAAAAATGGGTAATGGAAAATTTACAAAATGGGAAAAAAAAAAAATTGGGGGTAATGGAACAATAACTAAATGAAAAAAAAAATATAAAAAAAATGCTTTTCAACAATAATTTTTTTAACCATTATTTATTATTTTTGAATAAAATATTATAGGGAAAACCAGAATATCAAAAATATTAAATGGCAGTAATTGTCATATTTTCTGATTTTTATTATATATGTATATATATATATAAAATTGATGTATGGATAGTTTGGTAATACTAAATTGTTTATAAGAACATATAAGTCCTTTTTCATTATGGTAAATTTGTAAATATGTGTAAAGAATGCTAGGTAAAATAGTTATTTCATTCAAGTTTTTTAAAACGAGGGGCAAAATAGGTGTTTCGGCAATTCCGTTAAGTTTGACTGTCAACTTTTTGGTCAAAGGACCATTTTGATGTATTTTCGAAAAATTGAGGACCAAAGACTCTAATACAGTAATACCTGTTTGTCGGGTAAAAAAGTGACGTTTCGCCAAAAGTGTAATTCACCCAATTTATTATAATGTTAATGTTCTTGGCACCGAGATACCTCTAGAACTCGTGATAGTCAAATATTTACATGAGTAACAAGTGTACCATAAGTACAATGATTAGGGACTTGATTTGCATTCAAGAAGTTTTCTCTGTCAATAAATATGTGAACATCTTCGAGAAATAGTGTTACACTGTTACATAACCAGAGAAGTGTAAACAAAAATAAATTTCCGCAGATAAGATTCAAGAATTGATATTTTTCTAAGAGTGCAGGTAGTTTTCTTGGCTAAAATTAATATTATAAGATTGATTACCAGAGTTTGAAAACTGAAGCATCAATTGGCGTTATGTTTTGCAATAAGACTGAATTTCCGTTTCAAAAAAAAAAAAAAAAGACTGAATTTGTTATTGTCATTACCTCACCATGTAAAATAGTGTCCGCTTTGATAGTTCAAAAGCTTATATACTAGTCCAATCTCACTGGCCACACAGCAACGTGGGTTAGTGAAGGTAACTCGGGTTAGTGAAGGTAACTCACCTACCTCATGCTCGAATTCACAGTCTCATTAATGTGAGCGTATTCTAACTATCATGAAAGTCTTGAATCATGAGTGGTGTTGTGAATTGTTATAGCATAGGTTCTATGATCTAATTCCGAATTGTCTTGAGCTAATTCCGATTCGGAATTAGCTCAAGACAATTCGGAATTAGATCATAGAATCAAGCACAGATTGATTCCTATCATATTTTATTTATTTATTTATTTTTATTTTTAATATTACAATAAATAGGGGTTTGAAGAGGGGGATAAGACTCGAACTCATAATGGTGCAAGTGTGAGGGGCAAACCTCTGGACCAACTTTGCATTGTATGATTCCTATCATGTTGGTCTCTATGATTATCGTTTATCACCAAATTCCAAACTAATTAATGCAAACATGCCGGGTCAAGCTGGTTACTTATATGAAGTTTTTTCCAAACAAGACAGAAGATGCATTTGGTCTTAATGCTACCAAAGTCAGAGCTGAAAATGATAGATGATTAAGCAATGCTAAGAACAGTTGCCTAAGTTGACTGTTCTTTGACAGTCACTTCATATAGAGGTGACATATGTCCTCGTGGCTTTTTTCAAACTTTTTTTAAATATTTTATTTTACGTTATTGACACACATTTTTCATTTAATTATATATCAGCCCATATTTCAATTTAATTTATAAATAAGATCAACTACTCATGTTGGATCAACTACCCAAATTTTTATAAAATTTGTAAACTAAAATTTCATTGGTTTCTCTGTTCCAATTAAATTTGTATTAAAAGATCCATCTCTAACTAAATAAATTCTTCTTGTACGATAAAAATTGTATTTTGCATTAACCTTTCCTATATATATATATATATATTATATCAGTAACTTCATACAATAATATAATCCACATTAAACTTGTTTGGAAACACTATTAATGACGTCAAGGTGAGGTGTACCCAATGACTTACCCTTCACATATATACCATGAAGTTGTGGGTTCAAATCTATCATCTCTCCAAACCTTGAATTGTTTTAATATTCAAAAAAAAAAAAAAAAAAAAAAAAAAAAATCAATGACAAAAGTAATGACAAAAATAATTTTTCTTTATCAACCATGCACCAATCATATATTTTCTTTGATTGAATTGGTACAATTTTTAATTTGTTCTTTTACAATAAATAATAAACAAATAAAAGCTACATATACAATTTAAAGCTTGTTAACCAATACAACTAAATAAAAAAAAAAAAAAATCAAAAACTAAAATACATGAACATTAATTCCAACGAAAATAGCTTGTAATGTGATTAAATATATCATTAAAGCTCATTAACCATTTAAAATATAATAAAAAATTAAAGCACATTATATATATATATATAATCAAAGCACATGACAATAAACCAATCATGTGTTGGTGTGAGTGGTTCGGCGCTCTCATCCCTTAAGCAAGGTCGTGAGTTCAACTCCCCTTGTGAACGGAGCTACACATATTGGGAGCACTTTACCCCTTAGTGGGCCGACCCGGTGCGAGTCCGGATTAGTCGGGGTGTGGTCTGGGCTGATTGCACCGTATGGTGGATCCGCCCCACCCGGAAACCGGATGGTGTAAACAAAAAAAAAAGCACATGACAATAACCAAAACATTTGACTCAATTATATTAAAAACAAAAGTAAAATAAAATCTATTTGTGGCCGTTCTTCCACAATTTTTTTTTTCAAGTCTGTTAATCTTCTTCTAATAGACAATCTTAGAGCATCTCCAAAAGGCTCTTCAAATGAGATATTTATTAAAGTCAAAAGAGCCACATCAGCATATTTTGCTCCAACAGACTCTTCAAATGAGATTCTTCAACTTCTCCCTCTTCAATTATTATTATATTATTTTTTATATCATATCATCATTAATATTTGACATCTATATCTTTTTATCTTTTTAATTAAATTTAATTAATATATAATAAGTTTTAATTTATAAATTTTATCATTATAAAAATTATACCATTAGAAAGATCTCATTTAGATCTTTAAAATAACACTAATATTGAATATTTAATAATAACATATTATTATATCTAACTTGAAAAAAAATGAAGGGTAATTAGATTTGTTGGGGGAGGAATTTGAGTGCTTTTATTAAAATAATATAAACCTATTTCTAATTGAATAGTCTTTTGGAGGGGCTTCTCTTTTTTCACTCTTCAAATTGCCACATAGGTAAGCAAATAACATTTGAAGAGTGAAAATAGAAAAGTCTTTTGAAGATGCTCTTAGAGCAACCCCAAAAGCCTCTTCTAAGTTCTAATTTCACTCTTCAAATATCAATATGCTTACCTATGTGGTAATTTGAAGAGTCAAAAGTGAGAAAAGACGACTCATTCCAAAAGACTCTTTAAATTGAAATAGTCTTATATTATTTTAATGAGCTTTTAAAATTGTTTGAAATTAGAAAGAGTTGTTTAAATTTTAAAATCAGACAAAGTTGTTAAGACAAAATTGGTATAGTAATGATGGTTATAAAAAAGTAATAAAATAAAATCTGAAGAGTGAGAAAGAATTTCTCAATTGAAGAATACTATTTAACGAGTCTGTTGGAGCTATATCTAATGATGTGGCTCATCTAACTTTTCCAACAACCTCAATTAACGAGTCTGTTGGAGTTGCTCTTATACTAACACTTTATATGCACTCTAATAACTTGATAGTTTTTTTTTTTTTTTTTTTTTTTTTTTTTTTTTTTTTTTTTTTTTTTTTTTTTTAACAGTGTTATGGCCTGACCTTGCAAACAATAAAAGTTTAATGAAGTAGTAAATAGTGTCAAATAAAAAGCACGTGTCAAAAAAGGAGAGAAGCCGGTGACAATATAAAAATAAAAGAGTTGGATTTGGTTATAAAATTGAAATATAGGTTAGTATGTAATTAGCTGTAAAATAACATAGTCCTTTATAAGATGCATTTTGCTTTATATGAATTGTCGGGAAGTTTTTCTTTTCTTACAAATTCAACCTAATTTGTAAGTCATGTGTTGGGCACAAGTATTTGTTATAAGCATTTCTTTTTATTTTTATCAATCACTACTCCTGATAAGCAGGGCACTACATGATTGTTCAGAATTTCCATCTTGGATTTATCAGTGTGTGTCACATGAACTGAAAATGCATAGCAGCACATCAACATCAAAGCGTGCAAGCATTGTCATTATTCATCAAATAGCAGCATAGAAGTTTAGGACGTACTGTTCAGAATTTCTGCATTGGATGTGTCGGAATATGCCACTAGAACTGATAATTTATAGCATATCAAATAAATACATTTCACATTTTACTCAGAAATTGTTACATCATTTGTAGAACAATTGTTTATCTTTATTTCGGAAAATCCTTGCTCTTCAGAATGAACATTGATGAAAAACGCCGTTTGTTTGGGTGCAAGTGGAAGCATAGTTTCATTTCTAAGCATGGAAACAACATCAGATATTGTTGGTCTATCTGTTGGTTGGTCTTGCACACACAAGAGACCCACATGAACACATCTCAGTACTTCATTAGGAGAGCATGATTCTTCTAGTGTTGTGTCTATTAGCTCTAAACCCTTACCTTCATTCCACAGTTGCCATGTCTGAAAAAAATTATTAAAAATAAGTGACATATAGTGACAAAAATTATTTGTCACTTTTAGTAAAGAAATTGTCACAATTTCAATATTGTGACAAAAAAAGTGTCATTAACAATTCGTCAGTTTTGCTCCCGTCACTAAAAGTATTTGTGACAGTTTTTTGGTACTTGTCACGAATCATAACTTTTAGTGACATATTATCACTCGACCTTAATTATTGACAAAATAAAAATTGTGTCACTAAATTTATATATAGTGACAATTAACTATTTGAAGATTTTGTCACTATACATCTTCTTAGTGACAATTTATTGTTTTAAAATTGTGTCATCATTCACAAACTTAGTGACAATTAATCATGTCAAAATTGTGTCACTATACATAATCTTATCGATAATTAATTATTTAAATTATTGTGTCATTATACATAACCTTATCGATATTTAATTGTGTCACTATGCATAACCTTATCAATAATTAATTATTTAAATATTGTGTCACTATACATAACCTTATCAATATTTAATTGTGTCACTATACATAACCTTATCAATAATTAATTATTTAAATATTGTGCCACTATACATAACCTTATCGATATTTAATTGTGTCACTATACATAACCTTATCGATAATTAATTATTTAAATATTGCCACTATACACAAACCTAGTGACAATTAACCATATGAAAATTATATTTGTTTTACACAAATTTAGTGACAATTAACAAGAAGATAACAAGTTACAAATTCAATCAAAATTAATATAATGGTCCATTCAATTATTATTAACTACAAGAAAACTTAAATACAAAAAGTACAATAAGGAATTGATAATCAGAACATAAGAAAGAAAAGAAAAAGAAAAAAGAAAGTGAAAAAAAATATATTACAATATTGTTAGTGTACATACACCAATTTGCTACAAATTTTGAGATAAATGCATTACATCAATTATATCTAGATAACCATGATGAAGATTCTTCAAGCATCAATATTAGAACACTTTCGTAAATGAAAAGATAGGAATAAACTTTTCACTTAGATACAAACTGTAATAGATGAAAGTATATTATTAACACCTCAATAAGATATAATTTTGTTTTTTCAATGCTGCATCAAACAATTGTTTGTTCTATAATAATCATTTAATCAAACATTTAGTATGCACATCAACTAATAAATATCATGTATTGTGGAAATCTAAGAACAAACAACTATAAATCATGAAATAATAATTATGGGTTCCTAAAAAAAATTAAAAACAAATTAAAGTTAAGAATCATTCCTAAACACACATATATAATTATATATATAACATACATTGTTAAAAGAAACTTTCAATATATGAAACTCGAATTTGAGATTCTGACCATAAAAAACAAGTATAAGAAAACAAACCCTACAAAAAAAATTAAATCAAGAGAAGCTTACCTTTTCTATCAAGACAAATTTTTCTCTACAATCTTGGTGACTTCTAAAGATGAAACACAGTTTCAAACCTAAAAAGTGTTTTTAAGGAAAAGAGAAACTAAAGAGAAAAAAAATTAAAATTAAGAAACATCCCTAAAAATATATATATATATATAATTCTACATAAAAAAAAAAATATCTTATTCAAAGAAACTTTTATTAAATGAAACTCGAATTTGAAATTCCGACCCTGAAAAACAAGTAAAGGATAACAAACCCTCTAAAAAAAAAAAAAATTCAAATCAAGAGAAGCTTACCTTTTTCTATCAGGATAGAATTTTCTGTACAATGCTGATGACTTCTACGGATGAATCACAATTTCAAACCTAAAAGTGTGTTTAAGGAAAAGAGAAAATAAAGAGAAAATCTAGATATGACGATGACAATGGGAGAACCAAGAGACATGTGAAGATGAAATAAGGAAAAAAAATAACAACACCATGATTGTGGCGTTTTTTTTTCTTTCAAATAAAATAAAATTTATTGATTCTGATACCTTTTAAAAACCTAATTATTTATAAAATAAAATCTTTCCTTTTTTATAGGGTAATTTCGTGACTAATTATATTATTTGTCACAAATTATCAAGTTGTTTTTTAACTAATTGTGACAATTATTTTTTAAAAGTCTAAATTGAATAAAACATAATAACAAATAATATAATTTGTCACAAAATAATACCTACTGTGAGACATTTGAAATTTGTCACACAAAAATGTGTCACTATAGGTAACTTTTTTTTGTAGTGTCTATAAATTATGAAATGTTTCAATTGGTCACATGATCTAGATGAGCATACATTTTGATTCCACACTTACATATCCTACAAGGTTGAGTGGATACTCAGTATGATAACAACTATTGTTCGTCTTGCCACTCACAATTTCTAGTAGTAAGACCCCAAAGTTGAATACATCAGTTTTCGTTGAGACAAAGCCACTCATAGCATACTCTGGAGACATATAACCACCGAAGAATAATTGAATACTATTGTTAGTGCTTCATTGGTAAACATCTATATATGCATGCATATTCATAAAGACAATAGTTTTTTATTTTATTTTATTTTTATAATCAAATAAATACATTTCACATTTTGCCAGACAAAACAGAGTTATAGACTTCCTCAAATTTAAAAACTTACATGATACAAAACAGCAAAATAATTTAGAAGATGTAGTCCTCATCAGCCATCAATTATTAACATTAAAGTATATTTATCTTGCTTCCAACTCAGAAATCGTTACATCATTTGTAGAACAATTGTCTATCTTAATTTCGGAAAATTCTTGCTCTTCAGAATGAACATTGATGAAAAACGCTGGTTGTTTGGGTGCAGGTAGAAGCATTGTTTCATTTGCAAGCATGGAAATGACATCAGATATTGTTGGTCTATCTATTGCTTGGTCTTGCACACACAAGAGACCCACATGAACACATCTCAGTGCTTCATTAGGAGAGCATGATTCTTCTAGTGCTGTGTCTACTAGTTCTAAACCCTTACCTTCATTCCACAGTTGCCATGCCTGAAATAAGTGAGATCATAAACAGCAGTGAAGGTTAGACTCCATAAATTATGAAATGTTTCAATTGGTTACATGATCTTGATGAGCATACAATTTGATTCCATACTTACATATCCTACAAGGTTGAGTGGATACTCTGCATGATAGCAACTATTGTTCTTCTTGCCACTCACAATTTCCAGTACTAAGACCCCAAAGCTGTACACATCTGTTTTTGTTGAGACAATGCCACTCATAGCATACTCTGGAGACATATAACCACTGAAGAATAATTGAATACTATTGTTAGTGCTTCATCGGTAAACATCTATATATGCATGCTTATTCACAAAGACAATAGCTTTTTTATTGTTATAATCATAAGTCATAAATACTTACTATGTCCCCACAACTCTATTTGTATTAACTTCTGATTCATTCAGCCCAAAAATTCTAGCCAAACCAAAATCGGATATTTTTGGATTCATTTGATTATCAATTAAAATATTACTTGCTTTCAAGTCTCTATGAATTACTCTCAATCTTGAATATTTGTGTAGATAAATTAGTCCTTGAGCGATGCCTTCAATTATGTTGAGACGTTTCTTCCAATCTAATAACTTCTTTAGATCATAATCTGTATCAATCGCGAAGTGTTAAAAATAAATAAATGTAAGAATAAATAACAGTTCATTAGGGATATACTTGCAGTCATAAAATTGTCACATGTGAAGATGCCTACCGAAAATAAATAAATCCAAACTTTTGTTATGCATGTACTCGTAGACTAAAATTCTTTCTTCTCCTTGAAGAGAACATCCTACAAGCTTTACAAGATTAATATGCTGGAGTTTTGCAATGAGTTTGGCTTCGTTCTTGAATTCAACTATCCCTTGTCCCGATCTCCTTGAGAGTCTCTTTATAGCTATTTCTCGATCATCTAGTAACTTTCCCTGAAATAAAAGCTCTTCAACAATGTCTAAATAACACCTTACACTAATAATACTCACTCAATTTTACCTTATAAACTGGACCGAAACCGCCTTCTCCAAGCTTATTTGCAGTTGAGAAGTTGTCTGTGGCAACAGCAATGGCTTGAAAATTGAATAACTTCAAGTCATGGTTGGTAGCTTGATCTTTTTCTTTTGTTTGTCCTCCATTGTTAACGGTGGAAGATGACACATCGTCTCCAAGCTCAAGTAATAACTTCCTTCGGTTCATTTTCCTTTGCACTAATTAAGATACAAGTAGCCAAGTATAGTTACTTGAAATTATGGCCATCTGTCTTTGATTTTTTATCAAGATAATATTTGGTTTTAGTGACTACCTTCTGCTTTGTGTTTCCTCCAAGCTTTATAGCATAAGTAGCACAACAGAGGTACCAATATAACGATTCCTACTACAACCGTTAGTGACAACCACCACTTCTCTTCTGCAATAAGCCAACTATTGTTTTTCCATGAAAGTTAAATCACATTTTAGAATGCAATGACGATTTATTGGTTTTGACAGATTGCGTACCTTTTCTTTTGTATTTTCTCCTTGCTACATAGCTCAATGAACACAACAAGATCACCACTAGAGCTCCAACTATTGCAATTATCCGCCACTTTATTTCTGCAGTGACCCAAAACTTAGATGAAACCCACAAAAATGCTGTGTGTTATCTTAGTATGCATTTCAGACTTAAAAGTCATAAAGTCTAGATATTGAAGCAGAGATTTACCTTTGGGTTGAACTTCTAAATATATAGTTCGAGAATTGTCTGTGTGCGACTTGATAAACTTTGTTCCTCTGCTCCAAATCTCACATCCGGTTTTATTTTCTCTGTTTGTAGCAGCATAGGCAACACAAGAACAATTCTTGTAACATTTGAGTTGGCAATCATCTAACGTTATGTTATCACTTTCCCTGAACTTGGTTCCGTCTACAGAAGACATCAAACCAAATTTGACGTCAAAATAAGAACTACCTCTGTTGCATATTGCTCTGTCTGTAATTGATCCACAATGTCTACCATCCTTGGAGCATAACATTGGAAATCCACTGTCATCGTTGAGAGAACCATCATTCATAATTTGTAATGCTGGAAATGATATAACATCATCTTTTTCAGGATAACTGAAGTAATTTTCTTGTTCATTTCAAGTGTAGCTGAAGTTATAGCCGCTATCTACCCACGATTTGAATTCCCCATTTGGCCACAGCCCACTTGTCCATCTGACTTCACCACGCCGCTTGATAATCAACTGGTCTGTCAAATTTGGGTCCATGCCAAAGGTATAAGATCCTTCAGCAGGAGAATAATAGGTGAGCCATGATCGGAGAAACCATTGATGCCCAGTTTGCCTATTGATTCCGAGTTTCATTCCAGGCAGAAGTGTATTAGTCGGATAATCGAAGCTTTGCCACAACGTCTCCTTTATAGATCCGTCTGAATGTAATTCTTGCAGGATCAAATTCCCAGAGTCCTCTAGAGTAACACTTGTATTTCTGGCCCCTTGAACCGAAGTTATGGCTATAGGATTTCCTCCACTGTGAAAAATCTTCAAATTGCCATCAGTGCTATCTATTCTAAGACTTCCGGACTTGTCAATGATGGGTGAGTTCCTGTTGGCAACCCATACTACTGTTCTGGGTGGTACTTCGTCGTATTGGTATGACGTTCTCTCTTCAGGCTTATTGTACCATACTCCTATGTAACGTTGTGAAAAAGAGGGAAGAGTAAAGAATCCCAACTTAAACTTACGAGAAGATGGAATCAACTCATCCCCATCTTTGAGCTCTTCGCCTTGCAGCAATTTGTTTCTCTGGGAATAACAACTCCCCATCAACAACAGTAGAAAGCATGAAAACCTCACATGCATGTCAATTCTTCCTTTGGTAGCCATTAAAATGGATTTGTTTACTGGCAGAATTGGTGCAAGATTATCGATGTTCATGGAAATCTTAAAAATAAGCACAAATATTTACTATTTTTCATTTGTTGACCATTGACTGAAACAGTCTCATCAGGGATTCTTCATGGAAAGTTCATGCTATATTGCTATTAATCAACCAACTATCTAAATGACCATTTAGCATGTTTTCGATGAAACTTCAACTTCATATATTTGGAGGTTGCATTTTTTCACACTTTCAACTTCATAACTTTCAAACGAGTGACCATTTTTTCTTTTAAGTAATCATTTTTTCTATTTGGAGGTTGCATGCAGTTTTTTAATGGAAAATCTCTCAAACACGTTGGTTTATAAATTAGTGTGATTTTAGGCTTTAATTATTCTACACTAAAAATTTAATTTGATGGTGCAAAAAATTTAAAAATAAAATAAAATTACACATGTTACTTCCTTGCGTAGAGAATTTTATTCTTAAATTTTTATTTTTATTTTTTATTTTTATTTTATTTTATTTATTTATTTATTTATTTTTTATATTGGTTAGCAGAACTTTAACAACCACGTTAAAAATAATTTCCGAGGTAAAAGGTTTTCTAGAGAATTCAGATCCTAAACCCAATATTCTTATTAGAGGTTTATGTATTTTGAATAGGATGGAGAGTTCATCTTCTTATAATTATATTCAATAAGTTAAGAATTTGATTAATTATTTGATTTTTTTTTTAAAAGAATTGGATGATTGAAATTATTGCGTAATTTTGGAAAAAAAAAAAAACTGAATTGTCTTTAGAATTTTTTTTTTAAATTTAAATTTTAGAATAGAGTATTTTTAGAAGAGGAGTGTAAAAAGAAAAAAATTGAATTGTAAGGAGAAAATCTCTTATCAAATACATTTTCCTAGCTTTTTTTTTGTTATTGTTTTGTTTTTTTTTGAAATATTACACTACCTATTACGTAAAATTTTTTTTTTTTTTTTTTTTTACGAAGGGGAGGACTCAAACCACAACCTCATGGTGCAAGTATGAGGGGTTTAAAACCGGACCAGCTTTTTTTCATTTTTTATTTTATTAGGATGATTAATTTTATTGCTAATTTATTAAACATATATCAACTTTTATTTTAAATTGATTATTTTTTCTTTCTAGAGTTAATTTACACTGGATTATTTATTAAATTACAACAATCTCAAACATTCAAAATTAAAGCCAATTCAACCAGATAGAACAATCCCTTCTAAATCTAAATCAATCTAAATTTGCTTGGATTACTGGACTATATATGAAGATTCTTCTCGCACTCAAATTTCAGATGATTTTGTTCAACTTTTTTTTGAACAACTGATCTTATTAAAGAGCCAGAACAGGCAAAACCGCAAAACCAACACAAGCCAAAGGCCAACACAAAAGCCAAACCAACAAAAGTCACCAGCCAGAAGAAGGCAAACACAGCCACCATAAAAACCAGGCACAAAACAAAAAACAGAAAAAACACGAAACATTAATGGGGATCCCATATCAACACATCCCCTTCCATAGCAGAGCCCTGTTTCGCAAGCGAATCAGCTAACGAATTGCTAGCTCCTGAGAAGTAAGAGACCCGAGTATTACCAAGGTTGACCAAGCAGTTGCGAATATCATATATGATATGTGTTAAACTGAAGTATAAAATCAGGTCTATATAATTAAATAGTTAATTTATTCAATCCAATTATCTACAAAAATTAAAAAAATTTAAATTTTTAAAAGACTACAAGTAGTCTAAAACGAAGGAAAAAAAAAAAAAAAAAACAACTGCCTCTTGTCGCTAACCTACAATTATACAAATCCAGGTAAAGTACATAGTTCTGAGGCACAAAGTCTAATGGTGTAGACCGTACGAATTGAAATGAACATTGCACAAAGTCTAATGGTGTAGACCGTACGAATTGAAATGAACATTGAAAAGGTATTCTTGATATTTAAGTTAGCACTATAAATCAGTGTTGTAAAAGTCGCTAGACGCTAGTCGGGCGGTGACCCACCGCCTAGCGCCTAGGGGGATTAATCGGGGACTAGGCATATGGTCGGAAGTCGGCCGTCGGCCGGTCGACGGCAAACCGGCAATCGATCGGAAATATATTTTTTATATATAATTTTTTTATATTAAATTGTAATTGAGTAAATGTCATTTTAATTCATATATTTTCATCTATTGAAAAGTTGTAACACATTACACATTAACATTTGTTTAGTTGTATATAAATTACAAAGTATAAAGTATAAACAATTAAACTAACACTACAAAAAAAGTGATCTATAGTGGCACATTTTTGTGTGACAAATTTCAAATGTATCACACAGTAGGTATTATTTTGTGACAAATTATATTATTTGTCATTATGTTTTATTTAATTTAGACTTTTAAAAAAATAATAGTCACAATTAGTTAAAAACGACTTGATAATTTGTGACAAATAATATAATTAGTCACAAAGTTACCCTATAAAAAAGGAAAGATTTTATTTTATGAATCATAAGGTTTTTAAAAGGCATCAGAATCAATAGATTTTATTTTATTTGGAAGAAAATAAAAACGCCACAATCGTGGTGTTGTTATTTTTTTTCCTTATTCCATTTTCACATGTCTCTTGGTTCTCCATTTGTCACTGTCATATATAGATTTTCTCTTTATTTTCTCTTTTCTTTAAACACATTTTTAGGTTTGAAATTGTGATTCATACATAGAGAAAATTCTGTCTTGATAGAAAAAGGTAAGCTTCTCTTGATTTGATTTTTTTTTTTTTTTTTTGGGTTGTTATCTTTTACTTGTTTTTCAGGGTCGGAATTTCAAATTCGAGTTTCATATAATAAAAGTTTATTTGAATAAGATATATATATATATATTTTATGTAGAATTATATATATATATATATATGTTTAGGGATGTTTCTTAATTTTAATTTTTTTCTCTTTAGTTTCTCTTTTTCTTAAAAACACTTTTTAGATTTGAAACTGTGTTTCATTTTTAGAAGTCACCAAGACTGTAGAGAAAATTTTGTCTTGATAGAAAAGGTAAGCTTCTCTTGATTTAATTTTTTTTTAGGGTTTGTTTTCTTATACTTGTTTTTCAGGGTCAGAATCTCAAATTCGAGTTTCATATATGGAAAGTTTCTTTTAACAAGGTATGTTATATATAATTATATATGTGTGTTTAGGAATGATTCTTAACTTTAATTTGTTTTTAATTTTTTTCAGGAACCCTTAATTATTATTTCATGATTTATAGTTGTTTGTTCTTAGATTTCCACAATACATGATATTTATCAGTTGATGTGCATACTAACTGTTTGATTAAATGATTCTTATGGAACAACCAATTGTTTAATGTAGCATTGAAAAAACAAAATTATATCTTATTGAGGTGTTAATAATATACTTTCTTCTATTGCAGTTTGTATATAGATGAAAAGTTTATTCCTATTTTTTCATTTATGAAAGTGTTCTAGTATTGAGGCTTGAAGAATCTTCATCATGGTTATCCGGATATAATTGATGTAATGCATTTATCTTAAAATTTGTAGCAAATTGGTGTACGTACACTAACAATTTTGTAATATATTTTTTTTTCACTTTCTTTTTTCTTTTTCTTTTCTTTCTTGTGTTCTAATTATCAATTCCTTATTGTACTTTTTGTATTTAAGTTTTATTGTAGTTAATAATAATTGAATGGAACATTATATTAATTTTGATTGAATTTGTAATTTGTTATCTTCTTGTTAATTGTCACTAAATTTGTGTAAAACAAACATAATATTCATATGGTTAACTGTCACTAGGTTTGTATATAGTGACAATATTTAAATAATTAATTATCGATAAGGTTATGTTTAGTGACACAATTAAATATCGAAAAGGTTATGTATAGTGACACAATATTTAAATAATTAATTATCGATAAGGTTATGTATAGTGATACAATTAAATATCGATAAGGTTACATATAGTGACACAATATTTAAATAATTAATTATCGATAAGGTTATGTATGGTGACACAATTTTGACATGATTAATTGTTACTAAGTTTGTGAATGATGACACAATTTTAAAACAATAAATTGTTACTAAGAAGATGTATAGTAACAAAATCTTCAAACAATTAATTGTCACAATATTGAATTAGACAACAAAATCTTCATCGTGGTTATCTGGATATAATTGATGCATATATCTCAAAATTTGTAGAAAATTGGTGTATGTACACTAACAATTTTGTAATATATATTTTTTTCACTTTCTTTTTTCTTTTTCTTTTCTTTCTTGTGTTCTGATTATCAATTCTTTATTGTACTTTTTGTATTAAGTTTTCTTGTAATTAATAATAATTGAATGGACCATTATATTAACTTTGATTGAATTTGTAGCTTGTTATCTTCTTGTTAGTTGTCACTAAATTTGTATAAAACAAACATAATTTTTATATGGTTAACTATCACTAGGTTTGTGTATAGTGACAATATTTAAATTATTAATTATCGATAAGTTTATGTATAGTGACACAATTAAATATCGATAAGCTTATGTATAGTGACACAATTAAATATTGATAAGGTTATGTATAGTGACACAATATTTAAATAATTAATTATCGATAAAGTTATGTATAGTGACACAATTTTGACATGATTAATTGTCACTAAGTTTGTGAATGATGACACAATTTTAAAACAATAAATTGTCACTAAGAAGATGTATAGTGACAAAATTTTCAAACAGTTAATTGTCACTATATATAAATTTAGTGACACAATTTTTATTTTGTCACTAATTAAGGTCGAATGATAATATGTCACTAAAAGTTATGATTCGTGACAAGTACCAAAAAATTGTCACAAACACTTTTAGTGACCGGGGCAAAAGTGACGAATTGTTAGTGACAATTTTTTTGTTACAATATTGAAATTGTGACAATTTCTTTACTTTGAGTGACAAATAATTTTTGTCACTATATGTCACTTTTTAAGAATAATTAAAAAGGAAAAAAAAGTTGTAAACTTGTAACACATTACAGTATTACATACTAACACAAACACTAACACATGTAATTCACACACACCACACAGCTGTAACTCACTAACTTCATAACTCACACACACCACACAGCTGTAACTCACTAACTTCATAACTCACACACACCACACAATTGTAACTCACTAACACCACATGCACGATTACACACCTTTCAAGGTTCATCATTCCATTGGTAAAAAAATAAAACACAAAACGAAGAATCGAAGCCGACGAAGAACTGAAGTGAAGAAGTGAAGGATAGGGATGATCGGAGATGAGCGACGATCGGCGACTGGCGACGACGACGATTGGTGAAGGAGTGAAGCACAGTGTTCACTGGTCAGCAAGAGAAGAAGAGAGTGCACGATTTCGGCAACTAGGTCCGATTTGGTTTGACTAGCTCCGATTTTGACCGACCTTGACTGAAAACGCCTAATACTCCGACTACCTTCGAATCACGGCGGCAAAGCACCGCCGAGCGACTAGTCGGCCCTAGTCACCGACTTCTGCAACACTGCTATAAATTATAAAATAATGGATCTTTATTACCTGATTTCAGAGGATTATTGGACTATATATATGAAGATTCTTCTCGCACTCTAATTTCAGATGATTTTGCTAAATTGACGTATACATCAGGTCTATATAATTAAATAGTCTATATAATTAAATAGTTTTTTTTTTTTTTTTTTTTGATTAGAAACGAAAACAGTTACACAACAAGAGATTGGCCCCTAACCACAATTGATCCCTAACATGGGAGAAGGCTATCGAAGCAAGGCTATGTGCCAAGGAGTTCCCCTTGAAAGGGAAGGCTTGGCACTTACAAAACCCTACATCAGATAACAAAGCCTTAATATCATTAATGATAAAAGATGAGTCCCCCTTCACTACAAGAAATTCTGTCATCGACTACGGGCGATGCCCGTTGTGGATGTGTATCCACTACGGGCATCGCACGTTATAACGTCCGTCGTCTGTGAAGGTGTGATAGAAAATCGCGCGTTTCGAATACGGGCAATGTCCGTGATAAATAAGCTTATCTACAACGGGCATCTACCGTAATGAATATGCATTTTTACTACGGACAATACCCGTGATAAATAAACTTATCTATAACGGGCATCCATGGTAGTTAATAAGCTACTTACTACAGGATATACACGTGTTAGTAGATTTATTTAAAACATAATATGTCCGTAATAATTGTATTACCCAAAACGCCAATTGCCCGTGATAAATTGTGTTATTTAAAACGGACAATGTCCGTAGTAGATTATTATTATTATTTTTTAAAAAATAATTTTCCCCCTATTGATTTTGGTTTACAATTGTAATTTGATTTTTTTTGGAATCTATTGTCACATTAAAATTCTTATCAATGTACACATATCAGTTGATAAATTTCAGCATATATATATAACAAAAGTAGTTTACAAAAACATTCAACTAATTACACCATCCTTAAAAGTACTACTTGACATCCTAAAATTATGTTTACTAAAACATCCACTAAAATCCTAATATGTAATGTATTTTGATGGCCAAGCTATATAGGTCCCTCTAGCATCTTCAAGTGTTTGTAATTCACTAGTATCACGAATCAAGGGAACATCACTCACCATTATCTTCTTCACACAAACTCTCCAATAATCCGGACCAAGAAGCTTGTGATGAACGGAAGCTTGTGGATCGGTGCAATCAATTTCAGCTTCTGCCACTATTTGTCCACTACCAATCCAATGCAACAACTTACATTTTGTACCCTTTTGAGATGAAACATCATTTTCTCTTGTAGAAACCCCAAGTGGTGACTACAAAAAAAAAAAAAAAAAAAAAAAAAGTGTTATAAGATAATAAAAAATAGCATTGTTAAGACAAAATATGTGCTGATTTCATAACAAATAATTTTTGTAATATTTACCTTTGATTGTTGATTTGAATTAGTTGAATGCTGTGCCTATAAAAAAAACATAAGTATATTATAACATTGACAAAAAACACTCCAAACCAGCAAGATGAGGCCAATTATAGGTATATTTATTTACCTGATGTACTTGATCTTCAACTGTAGCTCCATCATTGGTCTGAAAGAACCAAACTTTTCATTTTAGATCATTGTACATATTGGTTAGTTAGAAAACCAATTCACAGTAACCATTAAGCAAAGCTAGCATATTTGTCTAGTTGAAAAAAAAAATCCATACAGTACTACCAAAATAAAATTGTTTAATTTCATATTACCAGATTATTGAAGACAGCATTTTGCAATTCTATGATTTGTTGCCTAAGATCTTTCATCTCCGCGTGAAGTTGCATTGTACTTTGTTTACCAATCACGGCCGCATGTACTTTTGTTGGTGTAACACCCATACCAAGTCCTCGAACTCGACCTCGATGCTCCTTTCCTAACACTTGACTTATAGCATCATCTTTAATTGATTTTGACTTCTCCATGGGAATTGCCTCCATTTGTTTCTATTTATCATGCAAAATAATCATAACAGTAACTAATCAAATACAATAAACTTAGATTAAATTACAAAAAATATAAGTAAAAGGTTAACTTATCGTACAATTTTATCTGCAACATTTTCATTCACCGGTGTACCATCTTTGTGCTTATGCCCAGCTATCCAAATTTCCACTCTATCGACTTCGTCAGGATCTTCATTTTTTGCTAGTTTTGCAGCCCTCTAAAGATAGACGGAGACAAATTTGGTACCAGATTTGTACAAGTTAAGCAGCCCTCTAAACACTTGCAATTACCACAACTTCTACAAGTTAAAATTCTGGTGTCCCTTTGATAACTACTCTATTGTTTTTAACCTTTTTTTTTTTTTTTAAGAATACACATTTATACAAACAAATCACAATGTTCTACTACCTTTTTTTTTTTTTTTTTTTTGAAAAGGTTATAAATTAATAGAAACCAAGGCAGTAACCAGAAACCAACAGCAGCAAACAAACAACACCTAAACAAATGCAAAAGGCACTGCAACACAACAACACAGTACTGACCCAATAAAAACCAAAACAGAAACAAAAACATGGCAAAAACAGCAAAACAAAACAGCAATGTTCCACTACTATTACTGTACTTAAATATACCAATCCAATTTAACATGTATTGCATGTTTTCACAAACCATTATAAATAATAATAATCAAACTTCAAAGAACCCAAAAGACTTAGTCATTACTAATTATGTCTCATTTGTAAATTTAGGTCTTATATATGGTTAATATTATAATACTTAATAATTTAACTTACCAATTCTTCCCGTAATCGTGCAAATCCCTTACGGCTAGTTGTATGTGGGGTTTCATTCTTCTTAGCCAACTCACCATATTTCTTACTTATTTCCTACAATAACAAAAAGGTAAATCATATGTTTGAATGTCACTTTGCTTTAACTAAGTTAAATTCAAAAGACTTACAGCGAATTCTGAAGACAATCGAAATTTGACAAATTTGTTCCATTCCTCTATATCCGAAATGTTAGCCGGCTTCAAAAGTTGGAGCTTTCTAGATGCCTCAGGACCGAGAGGAACATTTCTGATTTGCTTTGTTATCCTACTTTTATATTGTCGCCAACTATTGCACATTGATTCAAGTACATTGTCCTTAGAAATGTCATCCAAACCAAACCTATTCTGCTTTCATATTTAATGTTCACAAAGAGAATGAAAATTGTTACATATTTGATATTTCAATGATTTTAACAATGAATGAAAAAATAAAAATGAAACTCGTACCTTTATAGTCTCCCACACACTATTTTTCATAATCTCTGGGACCTTTAACCAACTATCGTATGTAATTGGTATCAATTGAGTGGCAATAAGCCCACAAGAAGTACTTAACGGTTTCGAAGATTCTCCATGTGGTTGGCCCAAATCATTAATAGGAACACCACTTTCCTTAGCTTTTGCAATTTTATTATAATCATATTGGTTTTGGCCCCTTCCCTTTCTTTTCTTACATCCCTTATCATTAACACTTGAAGTTGGAGTTCCGGTATTTTCTTCTGTTGACATCTACAAATATCTAAAATTACAATTATCATGTAGCAAGTACAACTGCATCATTCAATATCCTTTAAGCAGTATTTTCTTTCATTACAAGCAGTAATTAAAGATAGAAGCATTTTATCAACAACAAAAAAAAAAAAAAAACAAAAAAAGAGAAAATTAAAGATCATAACATAACATACTATTCATAGAAACATCACTAATAATACATATAGTAATATACTAAACATTTTTTATTTGATCAACACTCTTTATAAAGAAAAACTGCAGCAGACCACATACAAGCAATATCACTAGATATTTACAACAATGTCCTCACAGTCAATTCGAGCATATTCCTCATCATCATCCATGCTAGAGTCAAGTTGAGATACATCTAATGGTATAGAGGTCCTATAAGCATGCTCATCAAACTTTTCTAGATCATGAAATCCTCTTGGAGGTGCTTTTAAGACAACATACCAATTGGATGTGTCATTTTCCCTAGAGTAAAACACTTGTGTTGCTTGCGAAGCTAAAATGAAAGGATCTCTATCAAATTTATTTACACGTGGGTGAAGATTAACTAGTGTGAACCCATCTTCAATTTTAACATCACTCCCGCTACCCACCCAATCACATTTAAATAATGGGACACGGAATGCATAAAAGTCTAATAGAATAATTTCTCTTAGAACCCCGTAGTAAACCATCTTCTTGATAACTTGAGTACCCTCTCTTGCATTGATTGTGCAAACAGTTTCCGCTTCAAGGGAAACACCACTATCCTGAGTAGATTTCTCACTATCTATTGTGCGGTATCGTTTCCCATTAACAACATAGCTTGTATATGATGTTACTTGCATTGTTGGTCCAAATGCAAGCCATTTTAAGGTGTTTGATATATTCAAGCTACTTCTTGTTTCATCAGTGACCTGTGTAAATATACTAAGTAGTAAGTTTATCAAGAGAGAAAATTTGTGAAAAAATTAAACATATTAAGGGTAAGTTTATCAACCTTAGCTTTGAACCATGTTGAGAAAGTTGATGTATGCTCCTTTTGTAGTAAAGAGGGTCTACTTGCAAGACTTGAATCTAAATGTTGAAGCTCTTCAATATGCATGCTAATAGGATGTTAACAGTAAATATCACTACACTGAGTTAAATATTATGGATATTTCTAATTTGCATTTAATCTATTTAAAAATTAACTTTGTTGTACTCACTTAATGTATGGTTCCACTTCTGCACTATTAAATAGTATATAACGATGTGCAATGAGTAGCATGTCAGAAGACATGATCATCGATATCCCTGCAGAAATGGGATGTCCTTCTACTACATTACCAAACACAACATCCTGATTTCTATTATCCTTATTACCAACATCAGCTACTTGTGGTAAATAACTACTACAATATTGCATGCATTCATCAGCCAAATAACATTCCGCTATGCATCCTTCCGGCCTTGCACGATTTCTTACATATCCTTTTAGTACCTTCATGAACCTATAAAATAAGCATAAATTCAAAACATATTTGTTGTCTATCATCAATGAATCATAAAAGCTAAGGGAATACCTTTCAAAAGGGTACATCCAACGATATTGAACTGGTCCACATAATCGAGCTTCTCTAGTTAAATGAATTGTGAGATGAATCATAATGTCAAAGAAAGAAGGAGGAAAATATCTTTCAAGCATGCACATAGTCACTGCAACTTCATCCTCCAATGATTCTAGCTTACTTCTATCAATCACTCTTTGGCAAATGTCATTAAAAAATGAGCATAATCGAAATATAGCTATTCTCGGCCCTTTAGGCAAGAGACCTCGTATTGCTACTGATAACAGTTGTTGCATTAAGACATGACAGTCATGAGATTTGAGCCCAACTATTTTGCAATCACTCAATGATATACAATTGCTAATGTTTGAGCAGTAACCATCAGGCATTTTTAAATTAAACAACCGTTTACAAAATAGTTGTTTCTCTGCCTTTGATAAAGTGTGTGGTGCTGCAGGTAAATAAAGCCTATTGCCACACTCTTTGACATGAAGCTCATGCCTAATGCCTAAGGCTTGTAAATCTCTACGAGAATTCACACCATCTTTTGTTTTCCCATTTATGTTCAATAGTGTACCGACAAGACTCTCACAAATGTTTTTTTCGATGTGCATCACATCTAAATTATGACGCAAACATAATTCCTGCATATTAACAACCAAAAGTTAAAATAACATAAAGGAATTAGAATAAGTTTTATTTTTATTTTTTTATTTTGGAAATGAAGGAATTACCTGCCAATAAGGTAGATCAAAAAATATTGACTTTTTTTTCCATATAGGATTCAGATTTTTCTTTCTTTTCCCATTTTTTCTCTTCTTTCCAAAATCATTTTCAACTTCAACACATGCAACTCGAACTTCTTTACCGGAAATTACTCGAGGCTTATCACCATTTTCTTCTGCCCCATTAAACCATGAATTATTTTTCCGTAATGTATGATTCATTGGAAGAAATCGTCGATGACCCAAATAAACATTCTTGTTACTAAATTTCAATCTTTCAGAACATGTTTTTAACCCACATGCAGGACAAGCATATCTACCTTTCACACAACACCCTGCCAAGTTTCCATAGGCAGGAAAATCATTTACAGTCCACATTAAAATGGCCCTTAAGTTGAATGTGGAATTAGTAGCTGCATCATACACTTCAACTCCTATATGCCATAACTCATTCAAATCTTCTATTAGTGGCTGCAAGTATACATCAATATCATTCCCTGGTTGCTTTGGCCCTGGAATTAGTAGTGTCAACATCAGATTGTCTTTAGACATGCATTTCCATGGGGGAAGATTGTATGTAACTAGAACCACTGGCCAAGTACTATGTGTAGAGCTTAAGTTTCTGAAAGGATTAAATCCATCCGCAGCCAAACCAAGTCTTAAATTGCGTGGATTTGATGCAAAACATGGCCATGTATCATCTATAGTCTCCCATGCAGGTGAATCGACAGGGTGGCGCATCTTTCCATCTTTACTTGTGTGGGTAAAATGCCATGTCAAGTCATTGGCCATCTCAACTGTTTTAAACATTCTTCTAAACCTTGGTATTATTGGAAAGTATCGAAGTACTTTGGCAGGCACCCCTTTATATATATGATTAGTATGTTCGTTTACTTTCCACCTAGATTCGCCACATTTTGGACATTCCTCAAGGTGATCTAATTCTTTTCTAAACAAACAACAATCATTGATGCATGCATGTATTTTCTCGTATCCTAAATCAAATACTTTAAGCAACTTTTTTGTTGAGTACAGTGAATCAGGGAGTACATTATCATGTGGCAACATGTCTCGAAGAATGCCAAGAAGTTCATCGAAACCCTTATCAGAGAGACCGTGTGTAGCTTTATGTTTGTATAAAACTACAATGGCCGACAATTTAGTGTAGTTTGTACTACCATCATACAAAGGTGTTTCTGCATCTTCCACTTTATGAGTGAGTTCTTCATCTCGTATCTCGACCCCCGGTTCAATATTACAATCATCTTCAAACAAAGCATCTCTATACATTCTAAATGTATTTGAACTTTTCTCATTTAGCTCGGAAGTTATTGGGTTTTCCCCATGGAAAACCCAATTAGTGTATGTAGGATCCATCCCATTAATGACTAGGTGTTCATACACTATCTTAGTAGGATGAAAATTTTGGTTTATACATTTTTTGCAAGGGCAAACTATCAAATCACGATTTCTAGCATTTCTTTTAGCAGCCTCAACAAAAGTTTTGGCACCATCTCTATATTCTTTCATTACTCTACAGAAGAAAAAGGAAAAAAAAAAAAAAAACTCAAAATTGTTATTACTTGAAATCTTATGTGTATTCATCAAATAACATTTTTTGAGTTTGTTGTATTAACCTTGAAAATTTTAGCCAATCCTTATCCATTTGAATGGAATCAACTCTGAAAAAGTGATCAATAATTTATTTTATCAATCAATATTATAAAAGATACATTCACAAGAATTAGAGAGCAATCTTAATAAATTATATTAAAACAGAACAAGGAAATCATACTCAATACGAAGTGCCACCAAGGTCAAAGCAAAGATTTGAACAATAAAATTCAGCAAGTTTACAAGAAGAGAAAAAAGAGAGGCAGAACTATAGAAGCAGTTCATATAACACACATATCTACCATGTTCTAATCCTATAAATTAAATGTGTAGGATTGGAGAATATATGCATGAAAACTAAATGAGAAGCAGAAATATATATATATATATATAACAAATATTGCATTCAAAAGTGGATAAAGCAAAGGATGAAAGAAAAAAGAAGAGAGATTGTAATATTAAAACAAGTAAAATTGATACCTTTAAGTGGTCTGCAAAACTTGTGGGTGTGCCCAACGAAGCAGCGATGACAACAACCACCTACCAAGGTAAACATAAAAAATTAAGAAGCCCAAAAAATTCAATAATAAACACTGTACACAATTACTGAAGCAGGAAAGTGTTAATATTGTTTGTATGTGTGTGTCTTGTAGAAACGAAGGAAAGTTTAGTCTACACCATAGACATCATCTAGTTAAGCTAGGTAGCTAACCAAGGTAAACATAAAAAAGAATCCCAAAAAATTCAATACTAAACACCGTACACAGTTACTGAGGCAGGAAATTTTTTTTTTTTTTTTTTTAAACGGCACTATTTATTCAAAAATGCCAAAAAGGCAACCAACAACAAAGTACAAGGGCATCAAGCCATAACACATACAGCCCTTCCAGCAACTGAATACAAAATAAATAAAACAACACACAAACAAAAGCCTTCAAAAAGAAGCAAACACTGAAAATCAGAAAACAGGGGAATCCAATAGTGACTCAAAAACAACAAAACCACAGAGGGAATATTGTTTGTGTTAAGTGTTAATATTGTTTGTATGTGTGTCTTGTAGAAACAAAGGGAAGTTTAGTCCACACCACAAACATCATCTAGTTAAGCTAGGTAGCTGCAACTGCAGTACAAAGTCACTTCCATATGAAAAGGAAATATTTAATATAATTAATAATAATAATAATAATAATAATAATAATAAATTACTTAATTATTGTTCTTCTATTTGTGAGTGCCCATGTCCAACAGAGGACAACCAATATCAAGTTATTCACACATTTTGGGAGACATAATAATATATGAAGAATGATTTATAGGACATCATAATTTTCCACTAGCATTAAATTGCAAGTGACACACATCCACATAAAAAAATGCCACCTACAACCCCAACAAAACAAACAGCAAAAATAATAATAATAATAAACTAAAACACAAATACAGAGCCATGATCACCATGCCACAGCAAATATATATATATATATACACCAACAAAGGCTGAACTAAGAAACAAAAGACCTGCCGAGTCTGCTACAAAAACCCCTGTTCCTGATAAGAAGGCCAAATTCATCACACCTCAGAAAACTGAAGGCAAGAAAGGGATTAGTCACACTGCAACTCCGTACCCTTCAAAGCAGGCTGGGAAAACACCTGCCAACAGTGACCAGGCAAAGCAGCAAGCTAAAAAACCAGGCGGGTCATACTCCTGCAAGTCTTGCAATAGGTCATTTACCACTGATGGAGGTCTGCAAGCTCATACAAAAGCCAAGCACACTGCTGCAGCATGAAGGGTAGGGTTCAAATAATTTCATGCATTTTGGTTACCTTTGTGGGTAAAATTACAACTATAAAAGAGGAAGAGCGAGGAATGGGCTAGTAAATTTTAGGGTTTCAAACTAATCTCTTGCTTATCAACTCTGTCCTGGATTTGTGTTTTCTTGGATGCATTTCAACGTTTTGATGAAATACTAATATCAGTAATTCATTATATATTGCTAGGTCTCAAAAAATATATATATAAATATATATATATATTTTGAACATTAAAAAGAGAATTATATTAAAATGCCTAGAAAGTAGGCAAAAAGCAGAACAAGGGACCGATCCCAACCACTAAACAAAAAACAGACAGAGGTCCAGGAGCACCCACTCAAAAACAACCCAAAGTAAAAAAACAAAATAGAGTATCACCTGAGAACCAACAACACAACGAGATTAACAATCCCCCCCAAACAAAAAAATGGTTCCCCATGTTAGAGCCATTTTTAGCAAGTATGTTAACAAAGGAATTCGTGGCTCTTGAATATTAACAAAAACCAAAACCAAAAAGCAACAGCAAATATTAACAAAAAGTCACATGATTGGACCACAACAAAAACCAAAAAGCAACAGCACAACCACTCAATAGCAACATCTCCCTCCCTCTGTCTCAAAAGCAGAGAATTACATGGCTTCTTCTTTTCTTTTTCATCTAATCCAACCCAATACCTATTAAAATATATAGTGGACCCCAATTGCACAAGACCCTAATGCCTATACACCTAGAATATTTACTTTCTTTCAATTAATAATGAATACTCTTTTGTCTTCACATGCAATTCACATTTTCATTGTCTTTTTGGTTAAAAAAATATATCAGTATCTATGTTTGCACTGATACTATGGTTGTGCTCGTTGTTTCTATTGTTTCTTTTGCTTGTTTCTTGTCCATTGGCTAATATATGTTTACACATAGGGGAAAAGAAGTTACAAAAAGGCAACAACAAAAAGCTCTTGAAAAGGCCCAAAACTACAGACAAAGCACACGACAAGGCACCAACAAAAACAAAACCAAAGGATGTCAAAAGCTAAACCAGAAATATGAGGCCATACCAAAAGAAATTTACAAATTTCTAGATAAAATCATCTACAATTTCTAAAATCCAAACACTCATGGATGGGTTACAACAAACAAGTTACGAAATTTATCAGAGATTGTAAACAATTAATCAAAAATTTGCAAGAAAGTAAAAAACTAAGAAAAATAGAGAATATACAAACTTAGAGTTGCCAGCAAAGAGAGCTTACCAGAAAATTGATAGAAGAGAAATCAAGTGAAGAGAATTATGAAGGTGAAGGGATGAGGATTTAGGGATTTACTTTGTGAGAGTGACTGAGTTAGGGATAATACAGTGACTGAGTTAGGATTTAGGGCTGTAGAGTAGACTAATTGACTATTGATTGAAGATAATCGATCGATTTAGGGATTTTGGGTATTAGAAAGCACGCGGGAAAATTTATTTCTATTCCCTCCACTAATATTATAACTTTCTAATACGGACATTGCCCGTAATAGATAATTTTATCAACCACAAGCAAAGCCCGTAATGGCTATATTGTTTTACAACGAGCCCACATCCGCACGTAATAACTACTTTTTATTCTTCACGGGCATTTAAAGGCCCGTTTTAAATGACTTAGCAAACCCAAATTAAATACGGGCTTTTAATTGCCCGTAGTTAATAATGGTTTTCTAATACGGGCATACAAGGCCCGTAATGAATGGCCTGTAATAGATAAAGAGTTTTCTTGTAGTGCTTACTAGCCCTGGCATCACTAATGGATTCTACTGCAATCAAAGAAGGACATTCTGCTATGGAGACCTGAATGGAAAGAAACTTGGCCATCTTCAGGCCTTCCCTCACCGCCAGCAGATGCCCTATCTCCTTTGGAAAAATACCCTTCATCGAAGAGGAAAGACCTGCTAACACTTTCCCATTGTGATCACGGATTGTTGCTCCAAATCCTGTGTCACCAGAACTCCTCCTAGAAATCACTCCAGAGTTGAGTTTTAGTCGACCTGAAGGGGGGGCAATCTAGTCTGCCTGCTGACAGGGAGGAGAGGAAGAGGGAGCAAAATTTAATACCTTTGTTGAACACCAGAATTCCTCCAACCTCAGAAACGCACTGCTGGCCACCAGCTCGGGGGGTTTAGCTTTACTCCCATTGACCTGAGCATTACGATTCTCCCACACTGCCCAAGTGGTCATACAACAAAGACAAAAGGCCTCCTGATCAAAAGTTTTTGCCAGAGCATGGAAAATATCCTGAATCGAACGACCTCTGAGAGAAGCAATGGTGTTGCCAAATTGGGTTTCCTCCCAAATTTTCCTGACTCTTTTACATTCAAAAAGACCATGCATCTCTGACTCCTCAATCCCACCACAGAAGATGCAGCAAGGATTTGTCACAATTTTCCTCTTACACAGATTCACCATAGTGGGGATAGCATTCTGGCACGCTCGCCACACGAAAATCTTTACCTTGGGGGGCAGATTTACTTTCCACAGAAAAAGCCACCAGCTATTTCTTCCCGAGGAAGTGGGATACTTTTCCCGAAAACTCTCCTCCAAAGCACATTTGTAACCACTTTGCACAGTGTACTGCCCATGTTTATCAAAGTGCCACTTTAGGAAATCCTGACCATCGTTCCAGCTCACCGGAATGTTGAGGACAACCTCCTTGTCAATTGGGATGAGCAGTTGATCAAGCAAACCAATATCCCAGCCCCGCTTGCTTCTGTCAATGAGATCCGAAACTCTGATATCCAGACCTGGATCAAAAGTAATCAGCTTAAACGAATTTGGACGGGGGATCCATTTGTCTTTAAACACCCTGATATTGCTCCCATCCCCTATCGACCACCTGAGCCCTTTTTCAAGTAATTCTCTTCCCCACACCAGATTCCTCCACAGATAGGAGCACCCTGAATTTGCTGAAGCCGCAAGGAAATCACCATTCCTAAAGTACTTAGCTCTAAGAACCTGGGCTGCCAACGAATTCGGGACTTTAATCAATCTCCACGTCTGCTTTGCCAGAAGCGCCTGATTAAACAGGGATAAGTCTTTGAAGCCAGCCCTCCTTGAGATTTGGGAAAGCACATCTTCCTCCAACTCACCCAACTAATCTTCCTCTTCCCATCCCTAGACCCCCACCAAAACTTAGAGGCCAACGCACTCAGCTCATTGCACAAGCAAACGGGAATCCTGAACATGCTCATATAGTAAGTCGGGATTGCTTGGGTGACTGCTTTTATCAACACCTCCTTCCCTCCATAAGAGAACATATTACCCCTCCAACCTCTAAGCTTGTTACCCACCCTCTCTTTAATACTGTTAAACAACTTACATTTATTCCTCCCTACCATTGATGGCAGCCCCAGGTATTTATCATGGGAATTCCTAATCTCTATCTCCAGAATTTTCTGAATCTCCAACCTTACAGAACACGAGACCTTGGGACTAAAAGTGACAAGAGACTTACTCAAATTAACCCGCTGACTAGAGCCTTTTTCGTACGTTTCCAGGATTCGTCTGATTTGATTGCAGCTGCTAACGGATGCATTGCTGAAAAGCATGCTATCGTCAGCGAAAAAAAAATGACTAACCAACGGGCTCCCATTGCAGCTGCGGATGCCCAATGTGCGGCCATTTCTTTCAGACATCGAAATCAGCCTGGAGAGGGCTTCTGAACAGAACAGAAAGAGATACGAAGATAGGGGGCAACCTTGCCTCAACCCTCTGGAAGGATCCACTCTGCAGACTTCCTTATTGTTTAGCTGGAAGGAGAGCGTGGATAAGGATATACAATCCATCACCAGACCTATCCACTGACCTGGGAAATTCATCCTTTTCATTACCTCTTCTAAAAAGGGCCATTCCACCTTGTCGTACGCCTTGCTCATGTCGAGTTTTAGTGCCATATGACCTTTCTTCTCTGCCTTCTTCCGCCCCATTGAGTGCAGGATTTCAAAAGCCACCTACACATTGTCGAAAATCTGGCGGCCTAGGACAAAAGACAATTGGAATTGAGAGATAAGATGAGGCAGAAAATTCTTTAATCTGGAGGCTATCACCTTCGTGACTATCTTGTAAACCACACTACAGAGAGAGATGGGGCGAAAATCCTTTAAGTGGGAAGGACTTTTCACTTTAGGAATCAGAACCACACTTGTGTGATTGAATTCCTTTATCGATTTCTCTCCTTTAAGCACAGAAAGGCAAACCTCAGCCACCTCAACCCCTAAAACTCCCCATGCTTTCTGGAAGAAAATTGCATGGAAACCATTCGGCCCCGGGGCTTTCGTCGGACTCAAACTGAAAACAGCAGTCTTAACCTCCTCCATCGTATAGGGGCGGGCTAACTCCTCACCCATCTCCACCGAAAGGCTGGAGGAAATGTGCTTGGCTGCCTGATGAATATCTGAAACGGAAGGGTAGGAGGAACAGAAAAGGGAGGTATAAAAATCACTCACCACCTTAGTCATTCCCTCCTCAGAGTCCTGATACACCCCATTTTCATCAAAGAGACCTGAGACCGAGTTCTTCTTCTGCCTAGTCGTGGCTTTTGCGTGGAAAAACTTCGAGTTCCGGTCGCCCGATTGAAGCCAATCCACTCTGGACCTCTGCTTCCAAAAAAATTCTTGATTATCCAGCAGCCTCTCAACTGACTGCTCAAGAAGTTTGATTGATGCCATATTCCCTGGTTTGCCACTAAGCTTATAAAGCCTTTCAATCTCCCTATTCTTCTCTTCCACCTGTTTGTTAAAATTCCCAAATCTAGCACTACTCCAGACGCTCAAGTTGCTAGCACATTTGCTGAGTTTCAAAGTCAGGTTTCCAATCGGGTCTTTAACCCCAACCCCTTTCCAGGAAATCTTCCACCACCCTATTGTAGTCTTCTTCCTTCATCCAGAAGGGTTCAAATCTGAATTGCCTCCCTCTAAACTTCACCCCTTGATCCCCTGGGTCATTATTAAGAAGAATTGGGCGGTGATCAGACGAACTGAATCCGAGATGATCCACTTTAACAAATCTGAAATTATCACGCCAGCTGTCATTAGCCAAGAATCTATCGAGTCTCTCTTGAATGTTATCTTTCCCATCTCTCTTGTTGTTCCAAGTGAACCTCGGCCCATGATAACCCAAATCGGTCAACCCACAATCCTCCAAGGCTTGACTAAACAGATGCATTCCCACAAAAGATTTCGCCGAACCTCCCACTTTATCCTGAACACTGAGTAACTCATATAATTAAATAGTTAATTTCTTCAATCCAATTATCTACAAAAATTAAAAAAATTTAAATTTTTAAAAAACTAGAAATAGTCTAAAACTAAAAAAATAAAATAAAAAATAAAATCAACTTTCTCTCGTAGCTAACTTAGAGTGTGTTTGGTATGGCTTTTTAATTTGAGCTTCTAGAGTAGATTTTTTGGTAGTAGGGCTTCTAATGAGTAGAGCTTCTAACAAAAAAAGCTTTTGATTGTGTAAATTATAAAAAAAGTTATTGACAATGTATTTTTAGAAATAGCTTTTGGTTTTTTTAAATAGACGTAAAATGCTACATTAGTAAAATGGTTTTGTTAAAGGGTAATTGAGACAATTCATATATTAAAAAAACTGTTTTGAGTTTTGCCAAACAACCTAAAAAACCTTCAAAATAGCTTCTAACATTAAAAAAATTCTTTTGATCCTTTCAAAAGCTATACCAAACATATACTTACAATTATATAAAGAGTAATGTTAGACAACCCAAAAATTTAGCCCAAATTTCAACCCAAATTATGTAACAAGTGAGTTGTCATAATCACACATAACATAAGATAATGTTGTTAATGAAAAAATTACCTGCCACATCATTTGGGTTGAAATTTAGACTAAATTTTTGGGTTATCTAACATTAGTGTTATATAAATCCTATGTAGCACGGATACGGATACGGATACAGGATACAGATACAGCACGATACGGGGATACAGTAAATTTTCAAAAACTAGGATACGGATACGGCATGATACGTCAATTAAAATAATATATATTTATATTTAAATAATAATAATATATGAAAACATATTTGATAATTCATTCAAAATAAAACATGTCACATAACTACATAAGTCATAATAATGTAATATATTACAGGATCCAAATAAAACATGCCACATAAGTTGAACATATAACAAAATCCAAATAAAAC
Organism: Acer campestre; assembly: GCA_954870605.1. Taxonomy (NCBI): domain Eukaryota; kingdom Viridiplantae; phylum Streptophyta; class Magnoliopsida; order Sapindales; family Sapindaceae; genus Acer; species Acer campestre. Next base: position 49,490,086 of record OX940799.1, on the reverse strand, counting down.
ATACATCACATAAGTCATAGCATATTACAAAATCCAAATACTGCATAAAAAAAAACTTATAAAACATATTTTAAATTCCTAATTAACTTCATTATCATCATTCATATTGTTAAAGGATCTAAATAATTTGGCCTCTAACTCTAGTTCATCAAGAGAAAGGTTTGCAATCTCAAGTATCTGGTATTCTCCATGTCAATGGAATTAAAACCAAAATTTCCTTACAATTTCATGTTGACTCCTAAAATTTTGAAATTATAATTTGACCCCGTTTTATACAAAAATAATTATAATATTGCCTCAAACGTATCCTCTAAGTATCCCCTAAGTATCCTCCAAGTATCCCCCAAGTATCCTCTAGTCAAACTTATGAAAAAGTCAACGGATACGCCATTTGACGTATCGGATACGTATCCTAGAGTATCCGGGAAGTATTTGAACTGGATACGAGTTCGATACGAGTTACCTCCACCAAATGGAGTATCCGTGCTTCATAGTATAAATATGTGTAAAGTAGCTAGTTCTTTGACACGAAGTCTAATGGTGTAGACCGTATGAATTGAAATGCCACATTAGTAAGTTTTGCTGATTGGACTGCGTCATAGGCAAATCTTGCTGACTGGGCTGTCTTGCCATTAAGTGCTACTGCTGACTGGATGCCACGTCATCGAATCAGCGCTGACAGGAAAGCACCAAATTTCTTTTTCAGAGAAATCTCGAAAACAATTTTAATTTTTAAGACGTTTTCTGCATTTTTCCCCTGTAAAATCTACTATTTCTCTTCTCTTTTTTCTTTTAACTGTCGTTAGGTTCACTACTTAATGCCTTTGCCTATGAATAATGCAAGTGGTGAGAGTTCCAGATTCACAAATTTGCACTTTGCAGGGAAGTGTTATGGCTTTGATTTTCATGGTCATGAGAAATTGAGAATGCAGTGTAGATGTTCGATGAAATGCGTCAAACAAGGTTTCTTCACTGCGTCTTCTCTGTATTTCCTCCCCCTCCACCCCCGTACGATTCTGGCTTGAATCTGTTAAAAGTATGCCTAAATTATTGATCATTTACAACATATCAAAACCAACATCGAAATTTCAGGATTCAATTCAAGATTTCCACTAACTTAGCAAACTACAATTTTGTTTAACATTCACCATCTGCCATACAACATGATTCATTATATTTTAATCAGGATCCTCATCAACCAACATTACTTGTTACACCATTTATAGAACAAATCTCTAGCTTAATTTCCGGAGCATCTAACTCTTCAGAATTACCATTGATAAAAAATGTTGGTTTGTTTTGGTGCAGGTAGAAGTAATGTGTCATTGGTAAGCATGGAAACAACATCGGGCATCGTTGGTCTATCTGCTGCTTGATCTTGGACGCACAAGAGACCCACATGAATGCATCTCAATACTTCATTAGAAGAGAATGATTCATCCATTGCCAGGTCTATTATCTCTAAACCTTTACCTTCATTCCATAGCTGCCATGCCTGAAAAAGGAGATTATAAATGAAAGACAAGTTAAATTATATTGTATATCCTGCCCCATAAGTTTCAATGCTTGTATAATCTTTTGATAAAAATCTATTTTGATTGAATACTTACATATCCTACAAGGTTGAGTGTGTGAAGAATATAACTCCAGCAGCTATTGTTTCCAGCTATAACAACAAGAGTGATCAGTCAAAGAAAGTCCATGGTCCAAGTGATGTGTCAATACAAACCAATAACACTGTGCTGTGCAAGAAGAAAACAGATCAACCTCACTTCCGCTTGTTCAACGAAGTAAAGAATAGAAGTCAGAGTTCTATCACAACCATTCATCTGAAACCAGCAAAGCACAAATCAACGGTACAGGATCACTTGGTCTCTAAATGTATTTGGGCGCCAAAAGGCAAGTCTGTAACTAACTGATTGATAACTTGGCCAGATGATGGGCTGCCCGCAATTCTAGGAGTCTGGTAGAGATCTTCTAGAAGATCCAAATTTGTGTATATATACTCTATAATTATCACACGAATTGTGTGTGTAAAAATCAATGAAAAACAGTTCTCTCTGAGTTCACTTTCTGGGAAAATTTCTATTTTTCGAGAAAAGTTCATCAGCTTCTTTAAAGCATTTCTACAAACATTTTGTGTTCATCTTTCATTTCTTTAGTTTCTTCTTTTTAATATGGTATCAGAGCGAAACACAACGATGAACCAACCTTCTTCACAGCCAGCAATGAGTCAATATTCTTCTTCTTCAACCTCTTTGCCTTCAAATCCAGCTACTACTTTACCAAATCTACTTGTTATTGAAGCACCAACAATTGCAAAATCTCTGAATCACAATCTACCTATAAAGTTGAACAGAGATAACTATGTGTATTGGAAGGCTCTAGTCTTACCTGTAATAAGAGCTCTAGAGTTGGACGATTTCATCAATGAAGCTCGCTTATGTCCAAATAAATATGTCGTACCTCTTGATCTAATGTCAACGAGCCTGAGTTGGTGGTCAATAGTGAGTTTCTTGCTTGGAGGAGGCTTGATCAATATCTACTAAGTTGGCTTCTATCAACAGTCAGTGAAAATCTAATTGGTCAAGTTACTGATTGTGTTTCTTCACTAGAAGTTTGGAACATTGGAGAGGCTTTTCTCTCAACAGTCAATGGCTAAGATCCTTAGCTCAGTGCTTATGATCCACGAACAGAGGATAGAACACCTGAATTCAGCAACTCAAGTTGAAGTAAGTCCGTCTGCTAACTTTGTCAACAATACAAGTACTGGTAATCAAAGAGGCAGAGGGAACTACAGAGGAGGAAATAATTCAGGAAGAGATAGAGGTAATAGAGGAAGAAGAGGTAGAGGCAACTAGAACAACAATAACAAACCCTCCTATTAGATTTGTGGTCGTATTGGTCATACTACTGCTCGTTGTTATAACAAGTTTGATCGAAATTACCAAAGTCCAAATAATGGTGGTGCTAATAACAATGGAGATGCATCAAATGCTGGTAATGGTAGCTTTATTGCAAATCATAATCAACATCACCAGCAGGATAATCACAATCAAGGAAACTTTACAGTTCAGAATTTCAATCCACAAGCAAACTTTAATCAGACATCAGGTTACATTACAACACCAGAATCTGTGATTGATCCCATGTATGCTGATAGTGGAGCTTCGAGCCACGTTACATCGGATCTTGGTAAGCTTTCAACTCACTTTTATTATAGAGGTGATGATTTACTTACGGTTGGTAGTGGGGAACAACTGAAAATAGCAAATATAGGAAATGCTAGAGTTAGCTCACATACAAAGCCTGATTGTGTGTTATACTTGAATGATGTCTTGCATGTCCCTCACATAGCAAAAAACTGACTTAGTATCTCAAGATTTTTGTGAGATAACAATGCTTTTGCTAAGTTTTGTGATGGTTATTGTGTGATAAAGGACAAAGTGTCCAAGAAGGTTCTGCTCAAAGGTACACTTAAGGATGATTTGTACTAGCTTGAGCTGAATTCTTTTGATCTTGTGCAAGCTGGAGACCAGTCAAGAGATGCGAAGGTTTATTTTTCAGAAATTCCTTCTTTGAGTTGTAATAAAAGGCAGATAGTTGGTGAATTTTCAACTTGTATAAAGTCATCATCACAATGTACTGAGTCCTCTTCTTGTGTACAAAATATTGTTGTGAATAATGTGCACCTGATTGCTGGTGTAAATAATTTGAGTGTGGCTTTGTGGCGCTCTAAACTTGGACATCCTTGTGATAAAGTATTAAAGCAAGTTCTTCGAAAAATGAATGTTTCATACAAAGATTCTTCTTTTGAATGGTGTGACTCTTGTAAAATTGGAAAGATGCATCAACTACCTTTCCAAAGACTATCTATAAGGTCTAAATTTCCATTAGCTCTAGTATATTCTAACATTTGGGGTCCCTCTCCTACTGTGTCCACTGGTGGTCATAGGTATTATATTTCCTTTGTTGATGACTTCACTAGATATACTTGGCTGTACCCTATAGCACTAAAATCTGATGCATTGTCAACATTTTTAAGTTTCAAAAAGGAAGCTGAATTGCAATTCAGCTCTAGCATTAAGGTTCTACAGACAGATATGGGGATGGAGTATCAATCATTTTCTTTAACTCTCAAGCACTATGGTATTGTTCATTGATTTTCTTGTGCCTATACTCACTAACAAAATGGTGTGCCTGAAAGGAAACACATGCATATTGATGAGGTCGTTTGTGTACTCAACAAAATAGTTATATAATTTTTTGGTTGATTCTTGAAAACTATTTTAAGCCACTTAATCCTTTTAAAATGTGATTTGATAGCAAAATAGTGAGCAAGTTCGTTCCACATGGAATGGAGTGTTAATTAAATAAATTGACTAATCTTTGAACAATAAAATAAATCATAGTGTTTGATAGATGTGTAGTTTCTAAAACCACCAATGCTAACTACTAAAATGAAAATACACAAAAATGTTATGAAAAATAGAATACTCAACACCTTGATAAGAATAGTGATAAAATCAATTAATAAGATAGCTAAGGAATAGATCGATTAACAATTGAATGTGGGTAAGCTAACTAGCTACTTTAATATACCAATCTCATTATGTTAACCACTTAGAGGCTTAGATTAGTGGGGTTGATATACCCACCACTAATCTATCCTATCCAATGGGTTCTTAATCACACAAGGAGTGTCAATCCACATATGAATATATAACAAATTACTCCACTCAAGATTGCAATTAACAAGTGATATACAAGTCAATTATAATGAATGGAATCTAATTAATTTGAATGAATAGAACACATAAGAGATTCATTACAAGCTAAGCTAAACCCACAACCAATTGATCCTCAAATCTATCCCCTAGATTAGGGGTTTAGTTACACATATTTGCAATAAATGAAAAGAAGTAAATAGTAAGGAAATAACCCTTGGGTCACCTTCTTTAAGCTTGATCCTTCTTCTCCTCTATGCTCCTAGATGCAAGGAATGGAAGTAGAGGATATGTCTTGGAATGTGGGTGTTTTGGTGGAAAGTGACTAAGGATTTTGGTGGAGAAATGGTGGGACGAGGAATGATGTAGGGAAGGAATCAAGGCTTTGTGTTGAGGTTTGGATGGATTAGATGAGTTCAAGGAGAGAAATGGAAGATGATGAATGGTGTGCCATGGATGAAGAGCTAGATCTCAAGATGTATTCTCTGTTCTTTTTCTTAGAAATCAGATGCCTTTAAAAATGAATGGCTGCTCTATTTATACACACTCTTGGACTTGTACTGATAACTGCTTGATTTGCTGATGTGGCGCCTAGTTCGCAGTTTTGTCGCTTGGCGACCCTGGGTGCATAAAACGGTTAGATGCTAAGGTCGCTATGAGAACCATCTTTTTCGCCATCTAGCAAGTGGCGACCAAGTGCAATTTGTGTAGAGGTCGCCACTTGCATCTCGAGGTCGCCATGGCGACCATAAGTGGCGACCCTGCAAAGTGTGAAGGGGTCGCCACTTGCAGCATCAAGGTCGCCATGGCGACCATAAGTGGCGACCTTGCCATGTTTGAAAGAGGTCGCCACTTGCAAGGGTGGTCGCCATGGTGACCCCAAGTGGCGACCCACCTGATTCTTTTGGAGTCCTTCTGTCGCCATGGGGACCAAGTGGAGCCCAAATGGCGATCTTCTGATGGCTTGGAGAATCCTCTGTCGCCATGGCGCCCATGTAGCGACCTCCTCGTGTCTAAGTGGTGAAAATGCCCTGTTTCTTCCCATTTGTGAGACATTTTTCACACAAGTCCTCCACTTCATCTCAATTGCTCTCGAAACCTGATAAAACCTGAAACACTCATTTTAACAACATTAAACACAGGGAAATGCCCGAGAATCAAGTGAAAAGAATCGGAAATGAGGGCCAAAATCATACCAATTTTGGCTTGATCAAATACCCCCAAACCAATCTTTTGCTAGTCCTTGGGCAAAACAATCACAAGCAACCCCCAAAGACATGCATCGAGATATTTCAAAAGTTATTACTTCTCATGGTCAATGTGCGAAGCCAATAATGAAGAGATTAAAACAGTTATGCAATAGTGAGGACTTCAACATGTAAGAGTATGTCAAGTAAAGATTAAAAACGTGCCACTCTTAGATATGATTGTACGCAATGCGATCTTACATTCGAAATGCCAAAGCTTCAAAGCAAAGGTGCTATTCAAGTTAGAATGTAATTCGCTTTGATACTAAACCTCACCGGATTCTCTCTTCTTTTCTCAAAGACTCCTAGGTTCACTTAATATCATACATGTGCAATATGAATTTATGTTATGGAATCTAATTGATTGCACATGATAATCATTAAAAACGCAATTTCCTGAAAAGTGGTCTCATGAATGGAATTGCAAGCCATGAATTAGAAAGAACATGCATCAACCAAATTGTACAAAATGGACAATCCTAAAGATCATGAAGGTCTTTTCTTTGGTTGTAATGGGGCCTACGGTTATGGTGAAACAAAGAATGGGAAAAAATGGATATCAAGGAACCTAATGATTACATTAAGGCATACATTCTAATTTTTAGTTCCACAAGTTTCACACATAATGTTCACACTTCAAGGTGTCCAGGCTCACAATTATACATGTGTATGCTACTCATATTTTCAACTTGAGTAGTTCATTTACTTCTTTTCTTTTCTAGGCCATTTGTGCCTAATTTCTTGGTTTTTTTTTTTTTTTTTCTTTTGCTTGCCAATTCTTTTCTTTGCATGCTTTTCATTTTCTTTTTTTCTTTTCACACTCTTTTCAAGCTTTTGTTTTTCTTTCAAATTTTCTTTTCAAACATTCTTGCTTTGCAAGACTCTTGCATACATTTACATGCCTAGGTACACACCTTACATTTACAAGTTCAAAATTTTACATTGATTTCCTAAGCCTTAGTAAATCATTTGTTTAAGGTAGGTCAATTATTATAAGGCTATAAGGTTCATGTAGATGTGGTTTATGAAAGAAAAGCTTCAAATGTGTTTGGCTTCAAAAGGGCTTGGGAGCACACATATTCACACTGGTTGGAAGTGTTTAGGCCAATAGCGGTTTTCATATGCATCGCCTAAAATCATTTTTAAAGGCTTGTCCACTAGGCAAAATAAGGCATCCACAAGCAGTCCATAATATTCTATGGCAAACAACATTTAGTGCAAATGAGACCAATACATGCTTGTATGAGTGTTTGAGAATGAGTGTTTAAAGAGTGAATGTTTACAACTCAACGTATCCTTTTTAAAGGCTGTGTTTGTGATCCTCATGGGAATCTCCACTATTAATTCGTAGCCTTCAAGCAAATTTGATAATTCACTCAACATTAAGAGAAAAAGATTAACGCACTTTGTTCAATGACACCCTAAGTGGCATGGTGTTAATCTAAACCAAACACTAGAAAATATGCACAATTCCTCACTACATCATGTAAAGAGCAATCTCCACATGCAAAGCATGCTCAAATATGGCAATATCGTAAAAAATTTCGAAAAATTTGGCACACAAATTGAAAACCAAGCATCATGCTGCTGCGCAAATGTACCCCCAAACCTAAATTGGACATTGTCCTCAATGTTCATGGGTGGTATAAATAATGACAACAAGCGCAACCCAACAAGTTTCAAACAATAATCCAACAAGTAAAGGCAAAAACAAAATATATCAATAATCCGGCATATTGCCCTCTCATCCATCCATTCACAAAATCCAAACAACAACAAATATCAATAAGGCACAAATGTCCTAAATCCACTACCAAAATCCAATCCACACCCTTATACTATGTGGAAGCAAAATAAAGGAAAAAACGAAAAATATAGAGCAAAAGGAAAAGAAATGCAAATAAGCATAAATCAAACTAAAATATTCAACAATAAAACCCAAAAGTAAAAACATAATACTAGCAATGTCCAAATGAAGTGATAGAAAATGCAAATGATGGGAGACCAAAATAAGTCCTAGAATGCTACGATGCCTACTAATCCTCCTCCTCCTCCTCATCATGCTCAACTCTACCCTTCCCCTTCGGGTCCTTTCATCTCTGCTCTTTTGCTATCGCCGCTCTCCTAGACTGCTCCTCTCTCCTTCTCCTATGCGCAACCTCCTCATCAATGGTAGGTCCTCCTGTATAACGGGGCCCCTGATCTGTCAAGGAACGGGTCATGGCCTCCTTTAACTGCGTTGCCTCCTCAGCAGTAGACTGTGCAGTCTGAAAAAAGAAGTCAGGCTCCTCTGTACTAGGTCCTAAAGGTGTGGTGGGGGTAGGTGGAGTCCCTGTGGTAGGCTTCTTCGGTCTCCTGACATATGGGGTGAGCCTCAGATCATGGCGGAGGTCTATAAATCCTATGATCACTGTCTCACTCAAATCCTGAATCAGACTCTCCAACTTCAGCTGCCTGCCTTCCAAGGCCTTCTGCCTTTCTTCTATCACAAGCTTGTCAACATGAAGAATATTGAAATCACCAGCCTGAGTCTTCATAACGCGCTCTACTCTATCCAGAATCTGAAGACCTAAAGGCTGCCTAGGGTTATCACAAATAGGAACCTCCTCCTCATCATCATCATTATCACCGTCATCATCAGGAATAACTCTCTCAAATTTTTCCCTAACACTAATGCCAGCCTCTAAACCCTGCACTCTCCTACGTTTCCCACCAGTTGGTATCTCCCCACGCTTTATCATCAAGCTTCGCCAAGTGGTCAAGTCCATATCTGACACGGGGGCCTTAAGAATGTCCCCGGATACATCTACACCCGCCAACTTGCAAGCCTTTGTGATCAAACATGGGAAAGGGAAGATATCTATCTCTGATTCATTCCTCCCAATCTGCTGAATCTCCATCTTCACAATAATACCCACATCAATAGGCTGCCTCTCAATGATACTGTGCAGAATCCTGGCTACCTCAAATGGAACAGTGGATCTGTGGGAGACTGGCCTGAGGGAAGAATTGAGGAAGATGTGCCCAAAGGCGTGCTCAATCTTCAAGTTTGACTGCCAGAGAGGGAATCTCTTTGCCATCCAGATAGTCATAGGAGTGATGGTCATGGTGTTTGCAAATTCAACTGAATTCTTCACATACAAGGGATTTGTGGTGATCCCTTCCACCATCTGTTCACGGAGTCCCTCAAAATCCAATAGAGTTGTCCCAAAGTAGATGTTGATGTCTGTTGCGTTCAGGTAAACCGGAACCCCTCTCACTAGAATAGGACCACCCCTCATATACTCCCCGGGATTCATTCCCGCATAAAACTCCTTCACCAAACTCTCACTATAGTGTGGAGGAGTTGTTGCTATTCCTCCCCATCCCATGTCATTCACTGTTGCTGGGACAGGGGTATCCCTTAAACTCTCCAGATCTATGCCCCTCTCAGGCCACATTTTCTTCTCAGCAAATGTCTCCAATATGTCATCAAAATTCCTATTTAATTTGCATTTTGGGACCACTTTCCTCTTAGGAGTGGGGGTCTTGCTACCCTTGCCTCCATTGTTTGGCAATTTCATCTTAGGTGCCATGGTTTCAGAACACTAGTAACTGAAAATTCCTGTCAAAAATCCAGCAGCACAACAACGCTTCTATACCAATCCGGCACTCTCCGAGTGCACCACAATCAATCAAAACTACTTCAACACTACCACAATCACTTCTATATGAATCAAAGCACACAAACTCCAATCCTATGCACTATTCACTTCAAATCAAACTCAAAACCACCCTTAGAGTTTCTAGATGCAATGTAGGAAGGATTTGATGAAAAGAATTGAAGAACTAGAGTGATTGCTTACCGGATTTGATGATTACGTGCGTGCCACGACTTTGGAATTGACAGAATTTGAGAAGAGAGAACTTTGTGTTATGCGGCGTTATGTTTTGAGTTGCTCACTTATAACTTGAACGCCCTATGTCGTCATTTGTGCCTCTAGGTCGCCATGGCAACCAAATGGCGACCAAGAAGGAATTTTGCATTTGCATGTGGTTGCCATTTGCATAAGTAAGGTCGCCATGGTGACCAAATAGTGACCACACCAGGTTTGTGAAGGTCACCATTTGCAACATGGGGTTGCCATGGCGACCATGTAAGTGGCGACCCCTGAATTCCTCTTGTAAGTGAGGTCGCCACTTGTGAGGTCGCCATTTGCAAATGGCGACCAAACTGCGACAGTCACTTGAAGTCCTTTTCCGAGTACATTTTGATCAGAATCTGCAGTGAAACACAATCCACAAATAAGCTCACAATACAAACCACTAGCAAGAATAAAGGGACACTTATTAGAAAAACAAAGCAAACAAAATAAACACATAACAAGCAAAATTAAAACACAATCATTTTATTCATGGCATGAAATGTAAAAACAAAACTCAAATCATACTACCGCATCCTACCATGCGAAATGGAACCATGATGCTCATCACACAAGTCAACTATACCATCACTCATTTTCCTCTTGACTACCCAAATTGGCCCCATGGACTCATCCCGGACTTGATTTACCAAGTCCTTCCTAACCCAAATCTTCTTAACATGGTTAGATCTCATTCTAGGTCTAATTTTATCATGATTAGCATGTTTCAAGAATTCAAAACACCTAGACTTAATATGACCTTTCTTATGACAAAAATAACAAGTTAGAGGGTGTGAAGGAAATCTCCCTTTTTGCATTGGAGGTTGAGGACTTGATGGACTGTCATTGGTGAGTTCCTTGATGGCTTGATCCATCTGATCGATCTCTACCAAATAGTCGCACTCCTTCACCTTAGCAACCTTCAAGGACATCTCCCTCTTGCTCAATTCCTCCTTCAACTTCTCAAGTGCCTTGTTCTTGGCATCTACACTCATGAGGGCCTTTCTCATCTTTCTTGAGGACTCTTCCTCAAATTCTTCGGTGAGCTTAGCTAAATCCTTAAGCTCTTTCACCGTCACCTCATTTTCCATGGTGAGAGCCACATTGATCTTCTTAAGCTTATGATTTTTCCTTGCTAAGTCATCAAGCTTCTTCTCTAGAGCATACTTCTCCGCCTTGAGCACTTCCACATCAAGCATGAGCTCTTGGTTGACATTCTTGAGTTCTTCTATCTTGGAGTCACCTATGCTCTCAACTTCATCTTCTTGGCTACTCTTCTCATACATTTGTACCAAGTCACATACTTTTCCACCCTTTGTCCTTGGTGGCTGCACCTCTACCACATAGTAACTCCCAATGTTTTTTAGGTCATCATTGCATATGTTGATGTCAATCTCAAGTTCTTTCTCAAATGCATGCATACAAACTCTCCTTTTGCAAACATCGATCTTCATTTGAGCGGTGGCCATAAATGGTCTACCGAGAAGAACTTGACACTCCCTAACATCATTTGATTTTACACCAATGTTTAGTACCATAAAATCCGTGAACACCACTATTCCGTCAATGACAATTGGAACATCCCTTATCTCACCACATGACGTTAGTGAAGTTTGATCCGCTAACATGAGTTTCTTCCCGGTTGGTTTCAATCCTACCAAACCCAACTTCTCATAAGTTGATAAGGGCATCATACTCACACTGGCTCCAAAGTCAAGTACTCCTTTGAGCGCCCCATTATCACCAATTGATATGGGAATTACAAAACTTCCGGGATCTTCCACTTTCGGAACATATGCTTCTTCAAACAACATAGCTTTATCCCTAGCTTCGTCCTTCTTGACGAAATTTCCAACTTTAGCTTGCTCGGTGTGGCTTGGAAACTTCCCCTTTTCTTGCTTTTGAAGGGCCTCAGCAATTTGTCCCATTTGGGTCTCCAATTTCCCGAAAGATGCTTCTAGGTTGCCAAACCTTTGGCCATTAGCTTGCATGAAACTTGTCAAGGTATTCTCGGCTCTTTGGAAACCTTGCATCATACCTCTCATCTCTTCATCAATATTTCGGTGAGGTTGATACAAGCTAGGTTGAGCATTGTTGTTGTTGTTCCATTGGTTTCCTCCCCATTGGTTTCCTCCTTGTGGGTATCCTCCTTGTGGTTGATTTTGACGGTAACCTCCTTATGAGCTACTTCCTTGATTGCTCATCCCTTGTTGTTGACTTTGACGGTAACCTCCTTGTGAGTTACCTCCTTGATTGTACATCCCTTGTTGTTGATTTCCTTGTTGTTGATTTCTTGGTGGTGGGTTCAAAATGTTATTGTTGTTTGACCAAGAAAGGTTTGGATGGTTCCTCCATGGTTGAGCATAGTTGTTGGAATAGGAGTTGCTTCCTTGTCCTTAAAATCCCATAGCTTGAACCTCCTCTTACTCTTGACTTTGAAAGGTGTCCTTAAACCCTTCGTTCTCATTGAATTGCCCACTAGAGCCTCATTCTTGCCTTCCTAGTAGTTTCACTCCCGCCTTCGGAAACCCCATACTCTCAATATGAGAAGTCAAGGTCTCCACCTTCTTGTTTATCCTTGAGATTTCGATGGCGGCTTTTGTACTAGCATTCACATCAAACTGCCCACCTCGAATACTGTTGGCATTCCTTTGTTGAAAGTTTTGTGCCAACATCTCATAAATGTCATAGATCTCCGAGGCGGTCTTGGTGTCATATAAACCTCCACAAGCGTTATCCACCAACACTTGGGAGAACCGAGTTAAACCTCCTTGGAAACAAGACACCTTATATTACTCAGTGAACATGTGAGAGGGGCATTGGGCCACAAGGCATTGATACCTCTCCCAAGACTCATGAAATAACTCCCCTTCACTCTCATAAAAGTCCGCAATCTTGACCTTCAACTCCTTCGCCTTCATAGCCGGAAAGAATCTATTGAAGAACACCTTGCAAATTTGACTCCAACTTGTCAATGACCCCGACCTAAGTCCCATGAGCCATGTCATAGCCGCATCCTTCATACAATACTGGAAGCAACGCATTTGCAACTGTTCACGCGAGAGACGCATGATGGGGAAAGTCTCAATAATAGCACTGTACTCCTTTATGAACTGTAGGCAGTCTTCATTCAACTTCCCATGAAATGACGGCAAGAGGTTGACGTGCATCGTCCTCAACTCATAACCCATAGCAATCGGGTCTAACACGATAGGCGATGGTTGGTTCCCGATATCCGACAGGGCATACTCTCCCATGGTCATCCTTTGATCACGGTTGGTTTGAGTCTCTTCCGTCATCTCCTCCCTCAAAGGGCCTTTGTCCTCCCTCCTAGGTTGTTGTCCTTCATTACTCATAGTTTGTCCTGGAATTGCTTCGAACTCTCGCACACGGCTAGTGCCTTCTAGTGGGGGATGAATTCCTCTACCTACAGATCTCCTACCGTGTATAAAACTGAACACCTGAAAAAGGAATAGATAAAGAGATACAAGGACAGAAAAAGTAAAAACAACACTATGAACAAGTCAATATCCACAAAACAAAATACTAAACTAACAATCTAAAATATACTAATAACATGTGAAGAAAAGTCAATCTATGTAATCAATGCTACCATTCCCCGGCAGCGGCGCTATTTTTGATAAGGTCGTTTGTATACTCAACAAAATAGTAATATAGTTTTTTGGTTGATTCTTGAAAACTCTTTTAAGCCACTTAATCCTTTTAAAATGTGATTTGATAGCAAAATAGTGAGCAAGTTCGTTTCATAGGGAATGGAGTGTTAATTAAATCAATTGACTAATCTTTGAACAAAAAAATAAATCATAGTGTTTGATAGATGTGTGGTTTCAAAAACCAGCAATGCTAACTACTAAAATGAAAATACACAAAAATGTTATGAAAAATAGAATACTCAACACCTTGATAAGAATAGTGATAAAATCAATTAATAAGATAACTAAGGAATAGATCGATTAACAATTGAATGTGGGTAAGCTAACTACCTACTTTAATGTACCAATCTCATTATGTTAACCACTTAGAGGCTTAGATTAGTAGGGTTGATATACCCACCACTAATCTATCCTATCCAATGGGTTCTTAATCACATAAGGAGTGTCAATCCACATATGAATATATAACAAATTACTCCACTCAAGATTGCAATTAACAAGTGATATACAAGTCAATTATAATGAATGGAATCTAATTAATTTGAATGAATAGAACACATAAGAGATTCATTACAAGCTAAGCTAAACCCACAACCAATTGATCCTCAAATCTATCCCCTAGATTAGGGGTTTAGTTACACATATTTGCAATAAATGAAAAGAAGTAAATAGTAAGGAAATAACCCTTGGGTCACCTTCTTTAAGCTTGATCCTTCTTCTCCTCTATGCTCCTAGATGCAAGGAATGGAAGTAGAGGATATGTCTTGGAATGTGAGTGTTTTGGTGGAAAGTGACTAAGGATTTTGGTGGAGAAATGATGGGATGAGGAATGATGAAGGGAAGGAATCAAGGCTTTGTGTTGAGGTTTGGATGGATTAGATGAGTTCAAGGAGAGAAATGGAGGATGATGAATGGTGTGCCATGGATGAAGAGCTAGATCTCAAGATGTATTCTCTGTTCTTTTTCTCAGAAATCGGATGCCTTTGAAAATGAATGGCTGCTCTATTTATACATACTCTTGGACTTGTACTGATAACTGCTTGATTCGCTGATGTGGCGCCTAGTTCACAGTTTTGTTGCTATGGCGACCCTGGGTGCATAAAATGGTTAGATGCTAAGGTCGCTATGAGAACCATCTTTTTCGCCATCTAGCAAGTGGCGACCAAGTGCAATTTGTGTAGAGGTCGCCACTTACATCTCGAGGTCGCCATGGCGACCATAAGTGGCGGCCACTTGCAGCATCAAGGTCACCATGGCGACCATAAGTGGCGACCTTGCCATGTTTGAAAGAGGTCGCCACTTGCAAGGGTGGTCGCCATGGCGACCTCAAGTGGAGACCCACCTGATTCTTTTGGAGTCCTGTAAGGACCTCTATTTTGTGATTGGCTTATTTCATGACATACCACATTGGGGATGATTGTGTTGTGGGTAGCTTAGGTCATCTTGATGATTATCAAGGCAAGCTTCCAAGCATCCCGGTGACTTCAAGATCAAGAGCTTCAAAAGGTATATCACTTGACTTGGTTCTTGAAGAGATTAGGTGCACACACACACTTGCATGCATCTTTATCTATCTTGCATTTGTTATCATGCATATGTGTTTCATTGATTTGTGCATCTATGTCTTTTAGCACACACTCACTTTCATTGCATTTTTATGATTGCATTTGTGGTTCTCGTAATTGTGTGCTTATATGCTTTATCATCACACTTATGCATTTTCATATATTGCATATCTTTTGTGTGTCACATGCTTGGTGATTTTTCATGATGTTATCCTTTCCCATGCATGTTATTTATTCACAACCACACTTGCACTTCATGTTAGTCTTAAGTGTGGTGTAATTCGTTTCCGTTTGTGTGATCGGAAATGTCCGCACTTGCATGATGGTGTGCATGTCTTAGCGCGATGGTTGACCACTTGAGAAGGACTCATTCTTCTCTTGGATAAGTGTTAGATTTGGTTTGGTTGATTGGAGTAAAGTGTCTAGGTTCAAAATATTGGATTTCAATGATTTAAATGTTTTTCAAAACTGACCTTTGTATGGTCTTGTGACCATAACTTTTTACACAAAGTTTTAAATTGAGTTTTGTAAAATTCTGGACAAACTAGACACTCATACCTTTCCAACGATATATTATTCGTAATATTTCATGACCGTTTGGATTGGTTTTGAAATCTCCAAAGTGACCACCAAAACAGGGCAACTCTGTTGTTGTCCGTTTCTGACCTTTGGTCACTCCATTGACCATAACTTTTTCTACAGACATTGAAATGTCATTCCATAAATTGGAGTAGAAAGTAGACTTCCATACCTTTCCAACGATATATTATACGAAAGGTTTCGATGTCATTTGGTCATGTTTTGAGTCGCTTGAAAATCAGGTGCATTTTTTGCGCCCTGTTCTGCGGTCAAGGCCGCAGAAATAAGGGCGCAGAACAAGGATCAGAATTCATACTCTCTGTCCTCTTTTCTGCGCCCTTGGTTTTTGCGTTTAGGGGCCGCAAAATTGTCAGGTGCATTTTTGCGCCCTTGTTCTGCGGGCAAGGGCGCAGAACAAGGGCGCAGAATCAGCGTTTCTTTTGCAAACTTTTCAAAACGACGTCATTTCATCTAGGGGTCCTATATAAGTATCATCTTCTTCCTTGCTCGTTTGGAAGAGCTCAAAATCAGACCCTAGAGTGAGAAACTCAAACCCTAGAGAGAGAAGCTCCCAAAAACTCACCTTTACTCAACCAAATCACTTCCCATGTGCATCTAACTTCTTCCTAGCATCATCCAAGCATGGTTTTTGTTGATTTCTTTGACTAGGTAATCTCTACATGTTCTACATCTCTTTGTTTCATATTTATGACATGTTTTGCCTAGAATTAGCATTTAGTTGTTAATTAAATGCTTGACTCTTTACTTAATGTTGTTTATAACATGTTTGAGTCTTTGATTTTGGTTGAGATGAGTTGTTTGTTGATAGCTAGCATTTAGGACTATTTTGCCCTCTAGCTAAGTCTATATGATTTTCATTTAGACATTGATGTGTAGGACTCATTGATTGGCATTTTGATTGACAATTCCTTGATTGCACTTGTTAATTGCATTTATTGTCATTGCCATGATTATTGACAACATGTGTTGAATTGAGTGTTGTATTGTGATAGCTATTTAGGTTTTGTTGAATCTTGATTAGCTAAGCTTTATGATATGTCATGTAGCTTTTGATATCTAGGATTGATTTCATTGATATATCATCATTCTAGGTAAGCATATAGAGTTGCCTTGCTCTTGTTGCATTTTGAGTATTTCATATATTCACTTAGGTTGTTTTCTCTTCATTGAGAACTAAGTCTTGTGTTGCTTCCGGGATTAGGTTGCATAAATCACAAGCATTAGGACTAGGTTCACTTATACCGGGATTAGGTAGGTGTGTGATTACTTCCGGGATTAGGTTGTAATCGTTTTACACATTTAGTGGATTCGAGGTTCGAGTGTGGCTCACTTACATAGCCCGTGGTTTTTCCCGTGAGGGTTTCCACGTAAATATCAAGTGTCTTTTAATTTCCGCACCATATTACACTTGCTATTGTATTTTGACTAGTGGAGGGTATTTTCGTAATCTTGACCATTAACGAAAATTTGGTAAAATTGGGTAAAATCTATTCACCCCCCCTCTAGATTAATATTGAACACACCATAATTTGTTTCAATTGGTATCAGAGCGGGTTCCTAGACATACATAGGTGATCCTTGCTCATTTTGGTGTGTTTTGCATTTGTGTGATTTTTGTTCATTGCATTCATTTGCATTCATCTCATTCACCCAAACACTATGAGTGGATTTGAGAGGCTAGAGGGTGCATTACTCTCCAAACCACCATTGCTCACCAAGTATAACTATTCCTCTTGGAAAGTTAGAATGGAATTCTTTTTATGTGACATTGATGAGCATGTGTGGATATTTGTGGAAGAAGGATACTCACCTCCCATGGAGAGACTAGAAAATGGGACTTGTGTGCCTAAGCCCAAGTCCAAGTGGTCAAATGACGAACTCGAGGCTGCCAAATGGAATTCAAAGGGCATATGTGCCTTATCTTGTGCAGTGGATGAGATTCAAGCCAAACTCATCCGAACTACTCAAGACGTTCGAGAAGCTTGGGAGATTCTAAGAATCACCCACGAAGGTACCGTGGAGGAGAAAATGATGACCTCTATGGTGGAAGATGAGAGTAAAGAAGGTTCTTCAAGTGATGAAGCATTTGCCATTAACCATATGGCATTTGGAGCCACTCGAGTAGAAGTTGAAGAAAATGGCCAAGTTGCCTTGACATGTGATCCCAAAGAAGAACTAGATGAAAAGGTAGCTAAAGAGGTAGTTGGTGTAGCTATTCATTGGGATATGGCTCATATAACTTCAAGTGACAAATTTGATGATCTTGATGAGGGAAGTGTCTCCAACGAGCAAATGACTCACATGGTGGAGAAATTTAGGAGAATCACAAAATCTCATAAGAAGAGAATGACCTCTAAGGTGAATGAGGAAAAGAAGATGACCCCGTCCAAGAAGGGAAGGGAAGCTATGATCTCTACTTGGAGTAATAGCAAAGTTGAAGTAGTTGAAGGATGTTCCACAAGCTCAATTAAACGTGAGAATAACTACTTCGCCTTTCCGGTCTCCTACCAAGAAGAAGCTCAAACCGTCACCAAGTGTTTGTCACTTGAAGAATTCAAAAAGGGTGACTTGATGAGTGGAGACCAAAGAGGAGCAAGTTTGAGAGAAGCTAGCATTGATGACATGACCCATGAAAGCACAAGTGGGAGAAGCTTTGATCAAGAGAGTACTTGCTCCGGTAACTTGAGTGATAGTGTGGTTGACTATCAAGAATTTATTGACTATCTTCGAAAGTGTTTGAAGAAGAAGAATGATGTAGTTTTAAGGTTGAGTGAAGATAATCTCCAACTAAGAACTAAAGTGACTCACTTAGATGAGGAAGTGTCACTTATCAAAGTAAATGAAGTGATGATGGAGAAAGAACTTGAAGAGGCAAGAAGTTCACTTGCTAAAATGACTTCGGGTTCGGACATGGATGACTCCTTGAAGATGGACGTGATTGATGTGTCCAAGTATGAGAAGGAGATTGAAGATTGCCACCAACGGATGAAGGCAATGAAAGATGAGCTTGCCAACAAAGAAAACTCCTTGAGGATTTTCAAGGAAAAAGAGATGAGGTGCCTTGAAGAATTAAAGAAGGCCAAGGTCAAACAACCTCAAGCTCAAGGCAAGAGTAAAGCTTCATCCAAGCAACCTTCAACTCAAGGAAAGTCCACATACGCCTTGGCATCTCAACCAAAGCCTAGGCAATCCAAGAAGAAAGGACAAGTCCTTGAGAAGTCTATCACCTTCTCCAACAAACCAACTATGAGGAAAGGAGGTGATCACAAGAAACAAGTTCAACCAAGAAGGCATGTTCAACCGGCTCAACCACCTCAACAAGCTAGACCACAAAGGTGCCACAAATCGGCTCAAGCTCCAAAGAGAAGCAAACCGATGCACCATCAAAGACAACCTCATCAACATGGCAATGCCTCGATGAGATCTCAATGCAATGGTATAAACTCTTACTTTGTACCTACTTGTCATTTTTGTGGTATGATTGGTCATTTAAGACCAAATTGCTTTGATTACATTAAGAGGTGTAGGATAGAGAGCATGAAAGAAAAACGGTTGAAAAAGAGGGCAAGTTTGCATGAACCTAGGGATCTTAGAAATATGTCTATGACCACTAGAAATGATAAAGTGGAACCTAGGTGGGTAAGAAAGAATGAACCCGCTTGCCATTGTGCAAATGTGATACCCGTAGATGCTACTATGTCCAATGGACTTGGTAAGTCTATAGGGGCTCATGCCTCCCATTGACTTGGTTGGAATTGACCCCATATGGGGAGCTCAAACAAAGAGAGTAAACTTGCATGATTTGCCATATGTAAAAAGTTAACTTATTTTATGCTCTTTTATGATTGTTTGAGAGTGCTTGGTGAATAACATTGATTAATGCTTTAATAATGTTTTTAATAACACCTTGCACGGTTGCCTAGCATGTACTGCATGATTTCTATTTTTGCTTGAGTATGCTTATCCATTTGAGGAATGTTCTACTTGTTAGTACATGTGATTGACCTCAAATTATTCTCCATGTTCATGATTCTTTGATATGCATTCTTAAGCTCTCTCTTGAAAAAGGGCTACTGGCAATATGACGTGCAGCCGCTCAATGTAGGAAATGGCTACTCATTTGAAACCGAGTGAAAGCCTTCAAGAGAGTTACATTAGCATGATAAACAGAAATACATGCTTGCTAGGATAAAGGAGAAAAACAGAAAAGTTGAAATGTGTTTGATGATGTGTGTGATGCATTGCTTAATAAAGACCTCAAAATTGTTGATTGATGATGTGTCTTGCAATGTAGAAAAGATGATATATTTTTTGATGTGATTAGTACACTCTGCACACAAATGCTTGGATATATATCTTCTTGTCATAACAACAGGGCTCTAATTGGTTTGACTTCATTTGGAAAACCTGTTGATTGTTGCTTTGATTGATTCTTATGCATGAGCTCAATAGTGCTTGTATTACATGCTAAGCAACTTTTACACACACACACTTTTCTGTGAATAAAATCTCCTTGAATCTCTCTCAATTCTTGAGTTGCATAAAGTTGGTTTATATGATTATGCAAATGCCTTTTGTGCAAATAGCTCTCTTTGCTAAAGCAACCCGATAGGGGGAGCTCCTTTGCCTATCTCATGACAAAAAGGGGGAGAAGTCTTGAGAGATATAGGGGGAGCATTGTGTATGCTTTGGGGAGAAGTTTGAGAGAGAGTAACCTTTTAGGGGGAGCATTGCACATGCATTGTTTTGTATTGCCTTATTGAGTGCAAATGCTTTTTATGTTTGTTCACCTCACATGCACTTGTTCTTGGAAAAGTGCTTTGTTGCTATTGTGTGTAGGTATGATGATCTACGAAGAGATTGAAGACCTTGAAGACTTAGATTCTTAGGTTTCTCTCTTTGTAACGTAGAATACACTTTTGTTGACCAATAGCCTTATTTTGTGTTTTGTGAGGATTATTTTGTGAGTGGTATTTTGTCATGAAATAGCCAAAGGGGGAGATTGTAAGGACCTCTATTTTGTGATTGGCTTATTTCATGACATACCACATTGGGGATGATTGTGTTGTGGGTAGCTTAGGTCATCTTGATGATTATCAAGGCAAGCTTCCAAGCATCCCGGTGACTTCAAGATCAAGAGCTTCAAAAGGTATATCACTTGACTTGGTTCTTGAAGAGATTAGGTGCACACACACACTTGCATGCATCTTTATCTATCTTGCATTTGTTATCATGCATATGTGTTTCATTGATTTGTGCATCTATGTCTTTTAGCACACACTCACTTTCATTGCATTTTTATGATTGCATTTGTGGTTCTCGTAATTGTGTGCTTATATGCTTTATCATCACACTTATGCATTTTCATATATTGCATATCTTTTGTGTGTCACATGCTTGGTGATTTTTCATGATGTTATCCTTTCCCATGCATGTTATTTATTCACAACCACACTTGCACTTCATGTTAGTCTTAAGTGTGGTGTAATTCGTTTCCGTTTGTGTGATCGGAAATGTCCGCGCTTGCATGATGGTGTGCATGTCTTAGCGCGATGGTTGACCACTTGAGAAGGACTCATTCTTCTCTTGGATAAGTGTTAGATTTGGTTTGGTTGATTGGAGTAAAGTGTCTAGGTTCAAAATATTGGATTTCAATGATTTAAATGTTTTTCAAAACTGACCTTTGTATGGTCTTGTGACCATAACTTTTTACACAAAGTTTTAAATTGAGTTTTGTAAAATTCTGGACAAACTAGACACTCATACCTTTCCAACGATATATTATTCGTAATATTTCATGACCGTTTGGATTGGTTTTGAAATCTCCAAAGTGACCACCAAAACAGGGCAACTCTGTTGTTGTCCGTTTCTGACCTTTGGTCACTCCATTGACCATAACTTTTTCTACAGACATTGAAATGTCATTCCATAAATTGGAGTAGAAAGTAGACTTCCATACCTTTCCAACGATATATTATACGAAAGGTTTCGATGTCATTTGGTCATGTTTTGAGTCGCTTGAAAATCAGGTGCATTTTTTGCGCCCTGTTCTGCGGTCAAGGCCGCAGAAATAAGGGCGCAGAACAAGGATCAGAATTCATACTCTCTGTCCTCTTTTCTGCGCCCTTGGTTTTTGCGTTTAGGGGCCGCAAAATTGTCAGGTGCATTTTTGCGCCCTTGTTCTGCGGGCAAGGGCGCAGAACAAGGGCGCAGAATCAGCGTTTCTTTTGCAAACTTTTCAAAACGACGTCATTTCATCTAGGGGTCCTATATAAGTATCATCTTCTTCCTTGCTCGTTTGGAAGAGCTCAAAATCAGACCCTAGAGTGAGAAACTCAAACCCTAGAGAGAGAAGCTCCCAAAAACTCACCTTTACTCAACCAAATCACTTCCCATGTGCATCTAACTTCTTCCTAGCATCATCCAAGCATGGTTTTTGTTGATTTCTTTGACTAGGTAATCTCTACATGTTCTACATCTCTTTGTTTCATATTTATGACATGTTTTGCCTAGAATTAGCATTTAGTTGTTAATTAAATGCTTGACTCTTTACTTAATGTTGTTTATAACATGTTTGAGTCTTTGATTTTGGTTGAGATGAGTTGTTTGTTGATAGCTAGCATTTAGGACTATTTTGCCCTCTAGCTAAGTCTATATGATTTTCATTTAGACATTGATGTGTAGGACTCATTGATTGGCATTTTGATTGACAATTCCTTGATTGCACTTGTTAATTGCATTTATTGTCATTGCCATGATTATTGACAACATGTGTTGAATTGAGTGTTGTATTGTGATAGCTATTTAGGTTTTGTTGAATCTTGATTAGCTAAGCTTTATGATATGTCATGTAGCTTTTGATATCTAGGATTGATTTCATTGATATATCATCATTCTAGGTAAGCATATAGAGTTGCCTTGCTCTTGTTGCATTTTGAGTATTTCATATATTCACTTAGGTTGTTTTCTCTTCATTGAGAACTAAGTCTTGTGTTGCTTCCGGGATTAGGTTGCATAAATCACAAGCATTAGGACTAGGTTCACTTATACCGGGATTAGGTAGGTGTGTGATTACTTCCGGGATTAGGTTGTAATCGTTTTACACATTTAGTGGATTCGAGGTTCGAGTGTGGCTCACTTACATAGCCCGTGGTTTTTCCCGTGAGGGTTTCCACGTAAATATCAAGTGTCTTTTAATTTCCGCACCATATTACACTTGCTATTGTATTTTGACTAGTGGAGGGTATTTTCGTAATCTTGACCATTAACGAAAATTTGGTAAAATTGGGTAAAATCTATTCACCCCCCCTCTAGATTAATATTGAACACACCATAATTTGTTTCAAGTCCTTCTATCCCCATGGCGACCAAGTGGTGCCCAAATGGCGATCTTCTGATGGCTTGGAGAATCCTCTGTCGCCATGGCGCCCATGTAGCAACCTCCTCGTGTCTAAGTGGCGAAAATGCCCTGTTTCTTCCCATTTGTGAGGCATTTTTCACACAAGTCCCCCACTTCATCTCAATTGCTCTCGAAACTTGATAAAACCTAAAACACTCATTTTAACAACATTAAACACAGGGAAATGCCCGAGAATCAAGTGAAAAGAATCGGAAATGAGGGCCAAAATCATACCAATTTTGGCTTGATCACATATTGTTGAAACTGGTTTGACTCTCTTGGCCCATGCCAAACTTCTTTTCAAATTCTGGAGTGATGCCTTCATCTCTGCTGTCATGCTTATCAATAATCTTCCATCTGCAGTGCTAAAAGGGAAGTCTTCTTTTGAGCTATTGTTTACGAGACAGCCTACCTACTCTTTTTTTTAAGACTTTTGGCTGTGCATGTTTCCCTTATCTTAGACCATACTCTAAACATAAGTTTTATTTCCATTCTGCCAATTGTGTTTTTATAGGCTTCAGTAATCGTCATAAGGGTTATAAGTGCTTGAGCTCTTCTGGAAAGGTTTACATTACTCAAAATGTGTTGTTTAATGAGCTTGAATTCCCTTACTTGCAGCTGTTTCCTTTACCAAGTTCTACTAAAAATGATCCTATTTCTAGCTGCTCAAAATCTGTTGCTCCAATAAAATTGTCTTCAGCTTCAGCAGCTCAATCAATTGGTTTACACAATGAGTTATCTATAGCTCCCTCTATTCCTCCACCTGGTGATGGTGTCTCCTCTGATCATGGTCCACGACCCTCTCACCCTATGGTCACAAGGTCGAAGACTAGTAGTCTAAAACCAAGAGTATACTCTGCTTTGTGTAAGTCTCCGTGTAACTTACTTACTGCTGAACCTGTAAATGTAAAGGTTGCTTTAGCTGATCCTAAGTGGAGGATGGCAATGAGTGAGGAACATGATGCCTTGTTGCGAAATAACACATGGCTTTTAGTACCACCTGCTGATGGCATGAACATTGTGGGAAATAAATGGGTTTTTAGGACTAAATATAAGCCAGATGGATCTGTTTTGAATTATAAGGCTCGTTTGGTGGCAAATGGGTTCCATCAAACTCCGGGTGTGGACTTCATGAACACCTTCAATCCAGTTATAAAGCCATTAACAATTCGAGTTATTTTCACTTTTGCTGTCAGCTTTGGATGGCCAATTCAACAAGTTGATGTGAACAATGCCTTTCTCAATGGTGATGTTCACGAGGTTGTCTACATGGAGCAACCAACCGGCTTCATTAGTGAGAAATATCCTTATCATGTATGTCAGCTTTGCAAGGCATTATATGGGCTTAAGCAAGCTCCAAGTGCATGGTTCCAAAAGCTTAAAGGGGCTCTTCTTGAGTGGGGATTTCCTTCTTCATCATCAGATGTCTCTCTTTTCATTAAAAGGTTTGGCTCTGATGTGCTTTTTCTGCTCATTTATGTTGATGATATTCTCATCACATGCAGTAACAATTCCCATATCAAGGCAACCATTTCAGCCTTGCACTCAAGGTTTGCTCTTAAAGATTTGGGGGAGGTCAATTATTTTATAGGTTTCGAAGCCTACAGAGATGCTTCTGGGATACACCTGACTCAAACGAAGTATATTCATGATCTTCTTTCAAAGACTTCCATGTTGAATTTGAAACCTAGTTCTACTTCTATTTGCTTGAGTTTGAAGCTCTCTCTAAAACCTAGTGCTCCTTTCACAGATCCAACATTGTTCATAAGTATAATTGGTGCCTTACAATATGTCACATATACAAGACCTGATATTTCATTTGCGGTAAACAAGTTGAGTCAATTTCTTGTGGCTCCAACTGATCAGCATTGGCAAGCCTGTAAGAAGGTTCTTCGTTACCTCAAAAGCACCTCTACTTATGGCTTACGGTTCCAACCAGCTGCAGAGCTTTTTGTTGAAGCATTTACAGATGCTGATTGGGCATCTTGTATTGATGATAGATGGTCGACAAGTGGCTGTTGTGTCTATCTTGGTTCGAATCTCATTACTTGATTCTCTAGGAAACAAAAAAGTGGTTGCAAAGAGTAGTGCAGAGGCTGAATATAGAGCACTATCACAGGCTACAACTGAAGTGCTATGGTTGAAGTCACTCTTTGCTGAAATGGGATATCCAATTATTGGTGTGCCTACAATTTGGTGTGACAACACAGGTGCAGCTTCACTTGCTCAGAATCCTGTATTTCATTCTCGAACAAAACATGTTGAGATTGATATCCATTTTGTGTGAGAAAAGATTGCTGCTGGATTATTTTCAGTCCAGTTTATTCCTTCTCATCTTCGGAAGGCTGATATCTTTACCAAAGCCTTTCCTGTTTCTCAATTTATATTTCTTTGTCACAAGCTGAGCCTATATGTTCCACCCCAGCTCAACTTGAGGGGGGATGTGAAGAATATAACTCTAGTAGCTATTGTTTCCAGCTATGACAACAAGAGTGATTAGTCAAAGAAAGTCCATGGTCCAAGTGATATGTCAATACAAACCAATAACACTGTGCTGTGCAAGAAAAAAACAGATCAACCTCACTTCCGCTTGTTCAACGAAGTAAAGAATAGAAGTTAGAGTTCTATCACAACCATTCATCTGAAACCAGCAAAGCACAAATCAACGGTACAGGATCACTTGGTCTCTAAATGTATTTGGGTGCCAAAAGGCAAGTCTATAACTAACTGATTGATAACTTGGCCAGATGATTGGCTGCCTGCAATTCTAGGAGTCTGGTAGAGATCTTCTAAAAGATCCAAATTTGTGCATATATACTCTGTAATTATCACACGAATTGTGTGTGTAAAAATCAATGAAAAACAGTTCTCTCTGAGTTCACTTTCCAAGAAAATTTCCATTTTTTGAGAAAAGTTCATCAGCTTCTTTAAAGCATTTCTACAAACATTTTGTATTCATCTTTCATTTCTTTAGTTTCTTCTTTTTAATAGAGTGGATGCTCTATATGGTAGCAACTAGTGTTCTTCCTGCCACTAACAATTTCTAGTACCAAGACTCCAAAGCTAAATACATCGGTTTTCATTGAGACAATGCCATTCATTGCGTACTTAGGAGACATATAGCCACTAAAGAACAATTGAACATCAGTTAAAGTATCTAAAATGACAAAAATGTGCACATGACAAAGCAACTATATGTGCTCGCTTGTAAATTAATGTATACTTACAATGTTTCAACAACTCTATTTGTGTTTGCTTCTAACTCGTTTACCCTAAAAATTCTAGCCATCCCGAAATCAGATATTTTTGGATTCATTTGGTAATCTAGTCAAATATTACCAGCTTTCAAGTCTCAGTGATTCACTCTTAATCTTGAATATTTATGGAGATAAATGAGTCTTTGAGCGATTCCTTCTATTATGGTGAACCAATTCTTCCAATTTAATTGCTTCATTCTATCAGAATTTGTGTCGAAATGTAAAAAATACAAATAAAAAAACAAAATTAAGGAATGAATAGTAGTTAATTAAGTGACAGACTTGAAGTTAGCAAATTACCACATTTACTGAAAATAAAGAAATCCGCCAAGCTTTTGTTAGGCATATACTCATAGACTTGAAGAGAACATCGTAATAGCCTTTACATGATTAGTATGTTGCAATTTTGCAATGAGTGGCTTCATTCTATTCCTTGTCCGGATCTTTTTGAGAATCATTTTATTGCTATTTCTCGACCATCTAATAATTCTCTTTGAAAGTAAGGCTTTTTTGTAGTTACAAAACAATACCTAGTAAGAGTAAAATTCACAACAGATTACCTTATAAACTGGACCAAATCCTCCCTCTCCGAGCTTATTAGCAGATGAGAAATTGTATGTAGCAGCAGCAATGGTTTGAAAATTAATTATCTTAAAGTCATTGTTGGTGCTATTATCTTTGTTGTTTGTGGTGGGAAAGGAGAAATTATCCCCAAGCTCTCGTAATTGCTTCCTTCAGTTCATTATGCTCTCTCGAACACTTTTATATAAGATATGTTTAGACCACGATTAATCAATATTCATTATTGGCCTATTTGTTTGAAGTAATTACCTTTGTCCTTGATTTTTCTCCACACCAAATAGCGTAAGTAGCACAACAGAGGTATCACTAAAGCTATTCCTATTGCAACGGTTAGTGACAGCCACCAATTCTCATCTGCAACAAATGTATTTTATAAATGATATGTGCTAGCTTGAAAATTAATGTATACTTACAATGTTCCAACAACTCTATTTGTGTTTGCTTCTAACTCGTCTACCCCGAAAATTCTAGCCATCCCGAAATCATATATTTTTGGATTCATTTGGTTATCTAGTAAAATATTACCAGCTTTCAAGTCTCAGTGATTCACTCTTAATCTTGAATATTTATGGAGATAAAGGAGTGTTTGAGCGATCCCTTCTATTATGGTGAACCGCTTCTTCCAATTTAATTGCTTCTTTCTATCAGAATCTGTGTCAAAATGTAAAAAATACAAATAAAAGAATCAAATTAAGGAATGAATAGTAGTTAATTAAGTGACAGACTTGAAGTTAGCAAATTACCACATTTTACACTTACTGAAAATAAAGAAATCTAGGCTTTTGTTAGGCATATACTCATAGACTAAAATCCTTTCTTCTCTTTGAGGAGAACATCCTAATAGCTTTACAAGATTAGTACATTGCAATTTTGCAAATGAGTATGACCTCATTCTTGAACTCCACTATTCCTTGTCCGGATCTTTCTAAGAGTCTTTTTATTGCTATATCTAATCTCGACCATCTAATAATTCTCCCTGAAAGTAAGGCTCTTTTGTAGTTACAAAACAATACCTAATAAGAGTAAAATTCACAAAAAATTTACCTTATAAACTAGACCAAATACTCCCTCTCCGAGCTTATTTGTAGATGAGGAATTATCTGTAGTAACAACAATGGTTTGAAAATTGAATATCTTCAAGTCATGGTTGGTGCTATGATCTTTGTTGTTTGTAGTGGGAAAGGAGAAATTATCCCCAAGCTCTCGTGATAGCTTCCTTCGGTTCATTATGCTCTCCACTAATTAAAATATATGTGAAGTCTAGTTTAGACAACAATTAGGGCTTGTTTGGGATAGCTTTTGAGAGGCTCAAATGTTGGATATGAAGACTTAAAATCAACAAATTAATTAAAGCAAAAAGTTGTTTTTGTCTCTTGTGAATTTGATATGCAAATAAAATTGATTGTAAAGATTGGTGGTTTGTGCAGTGCAAAAGTCAACAAAGAAGCAAATGAAATTGAAATTGAAACGTTGTGTCTTTGGCAGTGGAGTATGCAGCGGTCCTAATTTGTGAAGAGCGCTGCTCATTGCACTGCGCATTCGACAGCGGCAGGGCAGTAGTTTTGCGATGTGCATTGCGCTGCTAATTTCTCGGCAACGGTTGAGATAGGGGTACTGTCTCCAGAGGAGCAGGTGTAGGAACCTAGATTTACAGATTGCGCAGCTGAAGGGTTTTAAATTTTTTTATGCAATCATAAACTAAACCTATTTGTACAGTAATAATCAAATACGATAAGAAGGAGATGAAAATGATTCCATACCAACGTTTGTAGGCTCCTTCACTTTAATTCGATCTGCTCCTGATTTGTACCACTTGATCTTCCTTGCTATCTCCCGGAACTGGCAACGGCGTGTGGGCGCGTCACGGTATTCAAGAACCTATATGGAGGTAGAAAAAACAACACAAAACAACTCTTGCTTTGTGTATGGAGAATTCGGCCAACCTAGGATGAAATCAAATCATAAAATAAAATATAAAAAAACTTTTTTTTTTTTTTCTTTGGCCGCATCACTTTGCTTTTCTTCTTTTGGTGTTGTATTTTGTTTAGTATCTGATACCAAATCAATCATTCAAAATAACATATATATCATATATATATATATATATATATTTTAAACTTAAACTAATTAATAAAATCTTTTTAGATATCGAATATCTTTTAAAGATATTAATTAATTTATTTGATTTAATTTGAATTCAAAAACTCTTTTAAATTCAAATTTAAATATTTAATTAAATGAAAATAAAATAATCAAATTATTTTTTCTTCATTCAAAATTAAATATCAATCAACACCCTCCATCTAATGATTAATTACACAATTAAATAATCTAATTATTTAATTAACATAATCATTAATATTCATTAATTGAATAATCACATTATTCAATTAATTCCCGAATAGACACGTGTTACTTTTGTAACACAATTAATTGGACAATCCAATTAATTAACCGTGACCCTTGTTACCTAAATCGATCGGGCTAGCAAGGGGATCTAATGGACCCACAGTATTTTGAGCTCCAATAATCCTTAGAAATAATTAATTAAACTCTTTAATTAATATTTCATGATTATTAACTTCGGTGTTATTCCACTAAAAACCCGAAGTTGCACTCTCTCAACTGTAGACGTTTTTACACAAACCAATAACTTTTGGTGTCCATTGATATAGCTATTACATATGGTATAATCCTCCACAGGTAGTTCATAATTAGAGTTGGGTCATTATGTCCATTACACCCCTCTAATTATATCTTTCCATTAAGTACCATTGATTGTCTAATGAACAATAAATCCTACATTCCTTACGGAATTAGGAGAGCGCTCATATTGTTCAAGGCCCGAATCAACCCTTAAGGGAACTACTATCTACTTCTCACAAGAAGGAGTGGATTCCACTATTGTGTGCAGACCTTCCCAGCCACAAGCCAAGCCGAGATTCCAATATACAAAGTTATTGACCGGGAATGCAACTCCGATCTCACCCATGGTATATCAAAAACCACGATCTAACCTGAAGGAGTCGATAAGACACTCAGGATTAAGATCACCCATATATAGCCATCATTTGTTGATATATATGAATCTCATCTTTTAACGGATCTTGGTGAGAGATTCATATAGATCATGGCCTAGTCCTATATGATCAAATCATATAAGGTGCCTCCATTCTCATATCTCCGTATGAATGATCTAGGATAAGATCACCGTATATTACGGAATGAACCGCAGCTATAGATTGACCCCAAATAAAGCAAATAAAGTACCCATCTTTATTTGCTATCTGCGGACTCTTTAGATTGCTCGTTTCAAACTGAATCCATCTGTATATGACATTCATACACTCAGTTTGAAATTACATCCGGCAATCTTGGATGTTAAGTACACATGTTATTATAAATGTATGAAACAATTTGAATGAATAAACTACTTCTCTTATTTATGTTCAATTCACATTTACAAATTACAAGCTTTAGGGCAAAAACCCCAACAGTAGGCTGTGAGAAGCGCTGAGAGAGCGTTGTGACACCGGCAGTGGTCTGACGTAAATCCGTGTGAGATGAAGACTTGCACAATAAAGAAAGAGGAAAAAGGAAATAGATCCCAATTAGGATTTGGCCAACCCTAGAGCTCCCTTATAAATACTACCATTATGTAAACCTTAATGTGTGTGAGAAAAAATTGCTAGAGAGATAGAGATCAAATTGTAGAGAGACTGGGAGAGAGATTGAGAGATTGTAATCAACTCTGAAATTAGTGGATTGAGTGCGGTGCGCTCCGTGGATGTAGGCAAATTGCTGAACCACATAAAATCTTTGGTGTCATCTTTTTCTTCTTATTGCTTTCATATTATCTATGTGTTTACATTTGTGAGTGCGATTTTTCTTACAACAATTGGTATCAGAGCCCTAGGTTGGGGCAGGTTATTTTTCACACAAATCTAGGTTATCTCGAGGTCAACGATTTTATCGCTGGGATAGGATCTGAGAAAGATTCTCAAAAGATTGAGAAATTCGATGGACGAATTTCAGTTTCTGGAAGATGCAGATAAAGGATTATTTGTACTAGAAGAACCTACATTGGTCAATAAAAGAGAAGCCGGCAACCATGACTGATGCAGATTGGTCAAAGAAGCAGAGGCCAAAGAACATGGATGAAAAGGAGTTCAAACTGCTGGACATGAAGGCATTGGGAGCAATTCGTCTCAGTTTGATGAAGCAGGTTGCTTTTAACATAAAGGATCAGCTAACTGCCAAAGATCTGATGAAGACTTTATCAAACCTGTATGAACAACCTTCTGTGGTAAGGAAGGTCCATCTTGTCAAGAAGCTATCAAATTTAAAGATGACAAAAGGTCAATGTTTTAGAGAGTATATAAACCAGTTCAATGAAGTGAAGGATAGGTTAACTTATGTGTCTATGGGTTTTGATAAAGAATTCTTGGCGGTGTTTATGCTCACCCAATTGCCAGAAAGTTGGAAGATGACATGTCAGTCAATTGCCAACTCGTTCGGAAAAGAGAAATTGGATTTCTCACAGGTTGTGAACATGATCATGACCGAAGAGATTAGGATGTGTGAAGAGGGATTTGGAGCATCTACATCTTCAGCATTGAATATGGAAGGTAGAGAAAGCAAAAACAGAAATCGGAACACGAATCAATGAGGAAGATCAAAGTCAAGAGGTAAGTCTAAATCCGGGTATCAGGTCAATTATTCGGGAAATTAGCAACGAAGTAAGAAAAATGTAGAGTGCTGGAACTGTGGTAAGAAAGGCCACTTCTCGTATGAGTGTAAATCTGAAAAGAAAGATAAAGGCAAGAGTAGTGCAAACTGTGTGTCAGAGGAGTCATATGACTACCTCATCTGCTCGTTGGAAAGTAAGACGAAGTCTTAGGTTTTAGATTCATGAGCGTCTTTCCATGCCACACCTCATAGGGAGTTACTTGAGAATTACGTCATCGAAAATTTGGGTAAGGTATATCTTGGTGACGATCAAGCATGCAATATTACCGGGAAAGGAGATGTGAAGATTCAACTGAAAGGGTCAGTTTGAAAACTCAATAACGTGAGGCATATACCGGATTTGAGGAAGAATTTGATCTCCATTGGGCAACTAGCGTTAGAGGGTTACATGACGACTTTCACAGATGATAAGTGGAAGATTTCGAAGGGTATTATGACAATCGCCCGAGGAAATAAGAATGGGTCGCTTTACATAATAACGGATGGTTGTGGTTCAATCGCTATGGCGGAAGGTAAAAATGATCCGAACTTGTGGCACCAGAGGTTTGGGCACATGAGTAGTTAGGGGTTGAAGTGTTTACATTCGAAAGGTAAGTTGCCAAATTTGAAGAGTGTTGAGGTTGATTTCTGTGAGAGCTACGTATTAGGAAAATAGAAGCGAGTGAGCTTCAAGAAGACTGGAAGGGTACCGACAAATGAGAAGCTGGAACTAGTGCACACCTATGTTTGAGGTCTAGCTTTAGTCTCGTTAACCGAAGGTAAACAGTATTTCGTCACATTTATTGATGACCACTCCAGGAAGATATGAGTTTATTTTCTAAAACACAAGTCAGAAATGTTTGATGTTTTCAAGAGATGGAAAGGTAGGGTTGAGAATGAGACATGGTTAAAAATCAAAAAGCTGCATTCAGACAATGGTGAAGAATATGAAGACAGTGAGTTCAAGAGGTTTTGCTATATGAGCGGGATTAAGCTCAGTAGAACAATTCTTTGAACCCCACAGCAGAATGGGGTAGTAGAATGGATGAACAGGTCATTGACTAAGAGAGCCAGAAGCATGAGGTTTCATTTAGGGTTGCCAAAACAGTTATGGGCAGAGGCAATCCATACAGCAGCATATTTGATCAACAGAGGACCATCAAAGCCTTTGGACCTCGCTATACCAGAAGAGATCTAGATTGGAAAAGAGGTAAAGCTGTCTCATCTTAAAGTGTTTGGGTGTGTTTCTTATGTACATATAGGTGATCATGCGAGGAATAAGCTAGATGGTGGGCTATGGAGAAGATGAATTTGGTTACAAGCTGTGGGATGACTAAAACCGCAAGATGATCAGAAGTAGAGATGTTGTCTTCAATGAAAAGGTTATGTACAAAAATAGAAACACACAGGTGTCTGAGCCAGAAGAGCCAGAGTATTTTGGGCCGAATGATGTGTCAGAGAACAGGGTCGTGGAACCAGTTATTCAGAATGATAAAGAACAAGGTGTGCCGCTCCAGGTTATTGATCCTATCCCACATAGAGATGTTCTAACGACACAGGCTCAGAGTGTAGTGAGAAGATCCACTCGAACTCCTATACCAAATAGGAAGTACTTGCAATACATGTTATTGACAAATGCAGGGGAACCTGAGTGCTATGATGAAGCATATCAAGGAGAAGATGTGAGCAAGTGAGAGCTTGCAATGAAGGATGAGATGAAGTCGTTGATTTCAAATCAAACTTGGGAGTTAGCCAAGTTGCTGAAGGAAAGAAAGCCCTACAGAATAAGTGGGTATTTCAGATCAAAGAGGAACATGATGGTTCCAAGAGATACAAGGCATGACTAGTGGTCAAAGGCTTCCAACAAATAGAAAGTATTGACTACTCTAAAATTTTTTCTCTTGTTGTTAAACTAACTATGATTCGGTTAGTGTTAAGTATTGTCGCAGCAAAGGGGTTATATCTTGAGCAGTTAGATGTGAAAACTGCATTTCTTCATGGAGATTTGGAGGAAGAGATATGCATGCAGCAACCAGAAAGGTTCGTAGAAGATGGCAATGAAGAGTTGGTGTGTAGGTTGACAAAAAGCTTGTATGGTTCAAAACAAGCTCCTCGACAGTGATACAAAAAGTTCGATGGGTTTATGCAAGGCAATGGATATTTGAGATGTAATGCTGACCACTGCTGTTACTTCAAAAAGGTTAAGTCAAGTTTTATTATTCTACTACTTTATGTTGATGACATGTTAGTAGCTGGTGCAAATTTAGAAGAGATTAACAATTTGAAGAAGCAACTCTCGAGTGAGTTTGAGATGAAGGATTTAGGTGCAGCAAAATAGATTCTTGGAATGAGAATTAGTAGAAACGAATAGGAAGGTACATTGAAGCTGTCACAAGCAGAGTACGTTCGGAAGGTGTTGCAGAGATTCAACATGGGTGATGCAAAATCGGTAAGAACACCTTAGGCTAGTCATTTCAGGTTGTCTAAGGATTAGAGTCCGAAGACAGAAGAAGAGAAGGACTTCATGGCTAAAGTTCATTATGCTTCAGCCATTGGAAGCCTAATGTATGCCATGACTTGCATAAGACCAGATATTTCCCATGCAGTGGGAGTTGTGAGCCATTACATGTCAAATCCAGGCAAGCTTCACTGGGAGGCTGTGAAGTGGATCCTAAGATACCTACGGGGTACGACAGAGAGATGTCTAACCTTCAGAAGAGACGAACTCAAGCTGGAAGGTTATGTGGATTCAGATTTTACTAGGGAGGTGGATCACAGAAGGAGTACCACCGGATATGTGTTTACAATGGCTGGTACCGTAATTAGTTGGATGTCCCAGTTGCAGAAGATAGTGACAATCTCTACAACTGAAGCAGAGTATGTGGCTGTAACAGAATCAAGCAAGGAGCTGATATGGTCAAAGTTTGTTAATGGAGTTAGGATTCGATCAAGTGATGAATGTGTTGTATAGTGATAGTCAGAGTGCAATACACTTGGCCAAAAATTCAGTGTTCCATTCTAGGACCAAACATATAAATCTTCACTACCATTTCATTCGATCGTTAATCGAAGAAGGCGTGTTAAAGCTTGTGAAGATAGCAGGTAGCAAGAATCCAGTCGACATGTTAACTAAGCCAGTCACTACTGAGAAACTGGAGCTGTGCGCAGCTTCAGTGGGTCTTTAAGAGTGAAGACGTGGGGGATGAGCGCACTGTTGTTTATCCACTAAGTCATCAAGGTAGGATGGAGAACGTCTCTTGAGTTTCAGTCTTCAAGTGGGAGATTGTTGGATATGAAGACTTAAAATCAACAAATTAATTAAAGCAAAAAGTTGTTTTTGTCTCTTGTGAATTTGATATGTAAAGAAAATTGATTGTTGAGATTGGTGGTTTGTGCAGTGCAAAAGTCAACAAAGAAGCAAATGAAATTGAAATTGAAATGCTATGTCTTTGGCAGTGGAGTATGCAGCGGTCCTAATTCTTGAAGAGTGCTACGCATTCGATAGCAGTAGGGCAGCGGTCTTGCATTGTGCATTGCGCTACTAATTTCTCGGCAGCGGTTGAGACAGTGGTACTGTCTCCAGAGGAACACGCTGTGAGAAGCGCTGCAAGAGAGCTGTGACACCGGCAACTGTCAGATGCAAATCCACGTGAGATGAAGACTTGCACAATAAAGAAAGAGGAAAAAGGAAATAGATCCTAATTAGGATTTAGCCAACCTTAATGCTCCCATATAAATACCACCATTATGTAAACCTTAATGTGTGTAAGAAAAAATTGCTAGAGAGATAGAGAGCAAATTGTAAAGAGACTGAGAGAGAGACAGAGAGATTGTAATCAACTCTGAAAGTAGTGGATTGAGTGCGGTGCGCTCCGTGGACGTAGGCAAATTGCTAAACCACGTAAAATCTTTAGTGTCGTCTTTTTCTTCTTATCGCTTTCATATTATCTGTGTGTTTAGATTTGTGTGTGCGATTTTTCTTACAACATCAAAAGCTCTTTTGAGGGCTAAAAGCTACTTCTGGAGCTATTTGGGTAAAATGGGAAAAGAGCTTCTTGAGCTTAAAAGCTCTTCTATTGGAAGCACCAACTTAGGTGCTTCTCCAAAATGGGCTTCTCAAAAAAAAAAGGGGAAGCCATTTGTACAGTTAAATGGATTTTTTATATTCCAAATTTACCCTTTTATTTAATATATAACAAACCTCAATTCAGACTGATATCCTTTTCAGATTTTCATCACATAGATGTTCTTCCCCAATTTCTCATACGAACCCTAAATCCCTAATGTCTCTAATCTCCCAAATAGCAAATATGTCATCAAATCCACCATTTGCAATGTGTTTCTAGAAATATTCAAACAAATTTAAAATTACTCATTCTTGCTCTCAAAACTCCAATTTCGGAAGGATTCAAAACTTTAATTTCTTCACCTCGGATAATCCATGGATCAAGCTATACTTGTAAGCCATACTTCTTTTCTTTTTATTCAATGATGGGGTAATGTGGGGAATGGGGTGATATTAGTTGATATTTGTGTGTTTGTTTGTTTTTGTTGTTGTTCTGCTGCTTTCTGGGTAGCTGTATGGTGTTACTCTGTTCTTTGCCTTTGTTTTTCGTGGGTGTGGGTGTTATTTTTCACCTGGTGCTTTTTTCTATTGTTGGGATCTGTTTTGTCTTTGCTTTCCCTCTGATACCTTTTTCTTTGCTCATCAAAGGCCAGACCTTCAATTTGTATAAATTACGATGACTTATATATTTTCCGGTACCTCTCTCGACTTTGTCTTTTCCATTATGATGTATATAATTTCAGACGTACGCTGTTGCACTCGATTATGGACTTGATTTAGCTCTCGCATACCTATCTACTATTGGGATATTATTTTCAAGTTTTGTCTAACAATTGTTTGGTTGAAACCACACCATTTATCTCATTTATTTTGAATCTTTGTTCTGATTTGATCATAAATTTGGGGTTTTTCTGGTTGTTTGAATGGTTAATCACAATCAATGCATGAATTTACCCTTATTTGTTGTCCTAGATCAACAGTTTGGATAATTGATTTTCTAATTGGGTTTTAAGAGAAATTTGGTATAATTAGAAAAATAAAAAAGGCAAATTTGTTTCAAATAATCTGAATGGATAGACTCAAGATTTAGATTAGCTATTACAAATTGTTATGGATTGTATCCTTGTATCAATATGCTCATAAAAGATCCCTGAATATCTAGAGGTCTTCTAGATACTGAAATGGGAAAGATAATAAATAATCATCGTCATTCTTGTACTTTCTGTGGTTCAAAGAGTACACGGTTATTATTAGCATTATGTTGAGTGATGTAGAAGTTATGTATAGACTCACGGATATGAAGAGAAATATTGGTGTGATGGATCAGGTTTCTACTGTAAGATGATATGAATCATGTATGTGCTGGATGGTGGGGATGTGTCTATGTTATGGTAGCTGCAAGGCTAAAGTTTGAAGGATAGATTGAAAAAGTAATATAGGATTGATTGAAATGGTTTGGATTTTGTGATGTAAGTGTTGTTTTTTCAGATCAGTACACTGTTATGTGCGGAAATTACTCTTAGTTTGCAGTTATTTTCATGAGTTATTTTCAGATTAGTGATGAGCTATTTTTGGGTATATTTTTGGGCAGTTCAGACTTGTGCCCATGTAAACTTGGACATCTATTAATCCGTTATGAATGTAATTACAAGGGGATTTTTCAGTATAGATTTATGCACTGCTTCAAATGGAAGCCAGTTGGAAGTCTTGATTTTATTCTGTTTGCTGTCTACTACTTGTGTAACTTAATTTTATTATTATAAATGTATTCAACTTCTAATTTGGAGAATCCTCGTGTTGCTTTATCGAACTTAATTTGTAGTAAATTACTATGGAAGAATGTATTTTATAATTTTATTACTTTATTTATTTTAGTATAATTTTGTTTATGAAATATAATTGAAAGAATTTATATTATCAAAACTTTTATTAATAAAATGTACATATGTCATTTACTCGATCAAAAGTACAAACATCATTTTAATTTAAGAGATTTGAAAATGTTACAACCAAACATGTTGAAAAGCTCATTTTTGGAGGGTAAAATGGTCATATTATAATAATAACAGATTTTAAAATGTTTCAATCAAACAGTCTCAAAAGCTCTTATGGATACAAAAGAGCTTCTGAAATACACCATCCAAACAGTAACTGAAAAACTTAGGTTTTTACTTCTCTTCTTTTATTGCCAAAAGCCAAAAGTTATCCCAAACGAGTCCAATCAATATTCATTATTGGCCTATTTGTTTGAAGTAATTACCTTTAGCCTTGATTTTTCCTATCCTATTGCAGCGGTATCACTAAAGCTATTCCTATTGCAGCGGTTAGTGACAGCCACCAATTCTCCTCTGCAACAATTTTATTTTATTTCAAAATAAAAATAAATAAATAAATCATCTCAACTTGGCAACAACCATAATAACATGGTTCTAGTAATCTTTAGGATGCAAATGTTTTTGACAGTTTTGATTATGAAAGGAAAGTTTTCTTTATATTTTTAGCTAATTTTTGAAGATTGCATACCCTTGTGTTTTCTCCTTGATAGATAGCTTAATGATCATAATAAGATCACCAGCAGAGCTCCTACTACTGCAACTATAAACTGTATCCCCCACTTCTTTTCTGCAATGATAAAAATGTCAAATGAAAAACCTAAAAATATTATTATATTCAAGCTTGAAACCTAAAAAAGGTCATGTTATCACTTTCTTTGATCTTGAAAGTTGAATCCGTCTCCAAACATGAAACCATATTTGAGACTGAAATCAAGAACACCTTTCCTGCATATCGGGGTCATCTTGTTCTCAAATATTTGGCAAACACCATATGACATATATGTCCACCATCATATGTGAGACAACCATTTGGATCAACTGTTAAAATTGGAAATGGTGTAGAATCTTTATTTGTAGAATAACTGAAGTACGTTTCTTGTTCATTTGAACTGTAGCTAAAGTTGTAGTTGTTAACTGTTGGATTTATTTATGAAGACTTCAAAAAATTAATTAAACAAAGTCAAGTGGCCAAATTTAATTAAAGCAAAAAGGTTGTTTTTGTCTCTTATGTATTGGTTTGGTGAATGAAGAATTTGCAAAGTCAACAAATCAATTAAATTGAAGAAGTGAAAAACGCTGTTGCAATGGCAGCGTATGTGCAGCGTTTCCAAATTTGTGAAGACCGCTGCGCATTTGACAGCGGCAAGGCAGCAGTCAGGCATCAGGGAAGAGCGCTGCGAGAGCGCTGTGACACTGACAGCGGTCCTACATAAATCTGCGTGAAATAAGACTTGCACAATAAAGAAAGAGTAAAAAGGAAATAGATCCCAATTAGGATTTGGCAAACCCTAGTGCTCCCATATAAATACCACCATTATGTAAATCTTAATGTGTGTGAGAAAAATTGCTAGAGAGATAGAGAGCAAATTGTAGAGAGACTGAGAGATTGTAATCAACTCTCAAAGTAGTGGATTGAGTGCGGTGCGCTCCGTGGATGTAGGCAAATTGCTGAACCACGTAAAAATCTTTGGTGTCTTCTTTTTCTTCTTATTGCTTTCATATTATCTGTGTGTTGAGATTTGTGTGTGCGATTTTTCTTACAACAATTGGTATCAGAGCCCTTGGTTAGGGCAGGTTATTTTTCACACAAATCTAGGTTATCTCGAGGTCAACGATTTTATTGTAGGGATGGGATTTGAGAAAGATTCTCACAAGATTGAGAAATTCGATGGGACGAATTTCAGTTTCTGGAAGATGCAGATGGAGGATTATCTGTACCAGAAGGACCTGCATTGACCGATAAAAGAGAAGCCGACAACCATGACCGATGCAGATTGGTCAAAGAAACGGATGCCAAAGAACATGGATGAAGAGGAATTCGAACTACTGGACAGAAAAGCATTGGGAGCAATTCGTCTCAGTTTGACGAAGCAGGTCGCTTTTAACGTAAAGGATCAGCTAACTGCCAAAGATCTGATGAAGACTTTATCAAACCTGTATGAACAGCCTTTTGCGGTAAGGAAGGTCCATCTTGTCAATAAGCTATCAAATTTAAAGATGACGGAATGTCAGGGTTTTAGAGAGTATCTAAACCAGTTCAATGAAGTGAAGGATGAGTTAACTTCTGTGTCTATGGGTTTCGATGAAGAATTCTTGGAGGTGTTTATGCTCACCCAATTGCCAGAAAGTTGGAAGATGACATGTCAGTCAATTGCCAACTCGTTCGGAAAAGAGAAATTGGATTTCTCACAGGTTGTGAACATGATTATGACCGAAGAGATTAGGATGCGTGAAGAGGGATTTGGAGCGTCTACATCTTCAGCATTGAATATAGAAGGTAGAGAAGGCATAAACAGAAATCGGAACACAAATCAACGGGGAAGATCAAAGTCAAGAGGTAAGTCTAAATCCAGGTATCAGGTCAATTATTCGGGAAATCAGCAACGAAGAAAGAAAGATGTGGAGTGCTGGAACTGTGGTAAGAAAGGCCACTTCTCATATGAGTGTAGATCTGAAAAGAAAGATAAGGGCAAGAGTAGTGCAAACTGTGTGTCAGAGGAGTCAGATGACTGCCTCATCTGCTCGTTGGAAAGTAAGACAGAGTCTTGGGTTCTGGATTCAGGAGAGTCTTTCCATGCCACACCTCATAGGGAGTTATTTGAGAACTACGTCTCCGAAAATTTAGGTAAGGTGTATCTTGGTGATGATCAAGCATGCAACATTACCGGGAAGGGAGATGTGAAGATTCAGCTGAATGGGTCAGTTTGGAAACTTAATAACGTGAGGCATATACCGGATTTGAGGAAGAACTTGATCTCCATTAGGCAACTGGCGTCAGAGGGTTACGTGACGACTTTCACAGATGATAAGTGGAAGATTTCGAAGGGTATTATGACAACCGCCCGAGGAAATAAGAATGGGCTGCTTTACACTACAATGGATGGTTGTGGTTCAATCGCTACGGCGGAAGGTAAAGATTATCCGAACTTGTGGCACCAGAGATTTGGGCACATGAGTAGTCAGGGGTTGAAGTGTCTACTTTCGAAAGGTAAGTTGCCAGATTTGAAAAGTGTTGAGGTTGATTTCTGTGAGAGCTGCATATTGGGAAAACAGAAGCGAGTGAGCTTTAAGAAGACCGGAAGGGTACCGACAAAGGAGAAACTGGAACTATTGCACATCGATGTTTGAGGTCCAGCTTCAGTCTCATCAACTGGAGGTAAACAGTATTTCGTCACATTTATTGACGACCACTCCAGGAAGGTATAGGTTTATTTTCTAAAACACAAGTCTAAGGTGTTTGATGCTTTCAAAAGATGGAAAGCTAGGGTTGAGAATGAGACAGGGTTAAAGATCAAAAAGCTGCATTCAGACAATGGTGGAGAATATGAAGACAGTGAGTTCAAAAGGTTTTGCTATGTGAGCGGGATTAAGCTCAGTAGAATGGTTCCTGGAACCCCACAGCAGAATGGAATAGCAGAACGGATGAACAGAGCATTGACTGAGAGAGCCAGAAGCATGAGGTTACATTCAGAGTTACCAAAACAGTTCTGGGCAGAGGCAGTCAATACAGCAGCATATTTGATCAACAGAGGACCATCAAAGCCTTTGGACCTCGCTATACCAGAAGAGATCTGGACTGAGAAAGAGGTAAAACTTTCTCATCTTAAAGTATTTGGGTGTGTTTCTTATGTACATATAGGTGATCATGCGAGGAATAAGCTAGACGCCAAGTCAGTGAAGTGTACTTTGGTGGGCTATGGAGAAGATGAATTTGGTTACAAGCTGTGGGATGACCAAAATCGTAAGATGATCAGAAGTAGAGATGTTGTCTTCAATGAAAAGGTTATGTACAAAGACAGAAACACACAGGTGTTTGAGCTAGAAGAGCCAGAGTATTTTGGGCCGAATGATGTGTTAGAGAACAGGGTCGTGGAACCAGTTATTCAGAAAGATGAAGAACAAGGTGTGCCACTCCAGGTTACAGATCCTATCCCACATAGAGACGTTCCAGCGACACAGGCTCAGAGTACAGTGAGAAGATCAACTCGAACTCATATACCAAATAGGAAGTACTTGCAATACATGCTGTTGACAGATGCAGGGGGAACCTGAGTGCTATGATGAAGCATATCAAGGAGAAGATGCGAGCAAGTGGGAGCTTGCAATGAAGGATGAGATGAAGTCGTTGATTTCAAATCAAACTTGGGAGTTAGCCAAGTTACCTGAAGGAAAGAAAG
Source organism: Acer campestre (assembly GCA_954870605.1). NCBI lineage: Eukaryota > Viridiplantae > Streptophyta > Magnoliopsida > Sapindales > Sapindaceae > Acer > Acer campestre. The sequence continues at coordinate 49,448,107 of OX940799.1, read as the reverse complement.
CCCTACAGAATAAGTGGGTATTTCGGATCAAAAAGGAACATGATGGTTCCAAGAGATACAAGGCACGACTAGTGGTCAAAGGCTTCCAACAAATAGAAGGTATTGACTACTCTGAAATTTTTTCTCTTGTTGTTAAACTAACTACGATCCGGTTAGTGTTAAGTATTGTCGCAGCAAAGGGGTTATATCTTGAGCAGTTAGATGTGAAGACTGCCTTTCTTCATGGAGATTTGGAGGAAGAGATATACATGCAGCAACCAGAAGGGTTCGCAGAAGATGGCAAGGAAGAGTTGCTGTGTAGGTTGACAAAGAGCTTGTATGGTTTAAAACAAGTTCCCCGACAGTGGTACAAAAAGTTCGATGGGTTTATGCAAGGCAATGGATATTTGAGATGCAATGCTGACCACTACTGTTACTTCAAAAAGGTTAAGTTAAGTTTTATTATTCTGCTACTTTATGTTGATGACATGTTAGTAGCTGGTGCAGATTTAAAAGAGATTAACAATTTGAAGAAGCAACTCTCGAGTGAGTTCGAGATGAAGGATTTAGGTGCAGCAAAACAGATTCTTGGAATGAGAATTAGCAGAAACGAACAGGAAGGTACATTGAAGCTTTCACAAGCAGAGTACATTTGGAAGGTGTTGTAGAGATTCAGCATGGGTTATGCAAAATCGGTAAGAACACCTTTGGCTAGTCATTTCAGGTTGTCCAAGGACCAGAGTCCAAAGACGGAAGAAGAGACGGACTTCATGGCTAAAGTTCCTTGTACTTCAGCCATTGGAAGCCTAATGTATGCCATGACTTGCACAAGACCAGATATTTACCATGCAGTGGGAGTTGTAAGCCATTACATGTCAAATCCAGGCAAGCTTCACTGGGAGGCTGTGAAGTGGATCCTAAGATATCTGCGGGGTACGACAGAGAGATGTCTAACATTTAGAAGAGACGAACTCAAGTTGGAAGGTTATGTGGATTCAGATTTTGCTGGGGAGGTGGATCATAGAAGGAGTACCACCGGATATGTGTTTACAATGGCTAGTACCACAATTAGTTGGATGTCCCAATTGCAAAAGATAGTGACAATCTCTACAATTGAAGCAGAGTATGTGGCAGTAACAGAATCAAGCAAGGAGCTAATATGGTTACAAAGTTTGTTAGCTGAGTTGGGATTCGATCAAGTGATGAATGTGTTGCATAGTGACAGTCAGAGTGCAATACACTTGGCCAAGAATTCGGCGTTCCATTCTAGGACCAAACATATAGATCTTCGCTACCATTTCATTCGATCGTTAATCGAAGAAGGTGTGTTAAAGCTTGTGAAGATAGCAGGTAGCAAGAATCCGGCCGACATGTTAACTAAGCCAGTCACTACTGAGAAACTGGAGCTGTGCGCAGCTTCAGTGGGTCTTCAAGAGTGAAGACGTGGGGGATGAGCGCACCGTTATTTATCCACTAAGTTATCGAGGAAGGATGGAGAAAGTCTCTTGAGTTTCAGTCTTCAAGTGGGAGATTGTTGAATTTATTTATGAAGACTTCAAAAAATTAATTAAACAAAGTCAAGTGGCCAAATTTAATTAAAGCAAAAAGGTTGTTTTTGTCTCTTATGTATTGGTTTGGTGAATGAAGAATTTGCAAAGTCAACAAATCAATTAAATTGAAGAAGTGAAAAACATTGTTGTAATGGCAGCGTATGTGCAGCGTTTCCAAATTTGTGAAGACCGCTGCGCATTGTGCTGCGCATTTGACAGCGGCAAGGCAGCGGTCAGGCATCAGAGAAGAGCGCTGTGATTTTTCGGCAGGGGTTTGAGAACGGTATTTATCACAGAGGAGCACGCTGTGCGAAGCGTTGCGAGAGCGCTGTGACACTGATAGCGGTCCTACATAAATCTGCGTGAAATAAGACTTGCACAATAAAGAAAGAGTAAAAAGGAAATAGATCCCAATTAGGATTTGGCAAACCCTAGTGCTCCCATATAAATACCACCATTATGTAAATCTTAATGTGTGTGAGAAAAATTGCTAGAGAGATAGAAAGCAAATTGTAGAGAGACTGAGAGAGAGACTGAGAGATTGTAATCAACTCTCAAAGTAGTGGATTGAGTGCGGTGCGCTCCGTGGATTTAGGCAAATTGCTGAACCACGTAAAAATCTTTGGTGTCTTCTTTTTCTTCTTATTGCTTTCATATTATCTGTGTGTTGAGATTTGTGTGTGCGATTTTTCTTACAACATTAACACCCCATGAGTCTGAGTAGTTGAAATCCCCATTTAGCCAGATCCCACAAGTCCTGCACATTTTTCCTGGTTTGAGGCATTGGGGTTCATGCCAAGGGTAAATAATCCTTGAGAAGGAGTGTAAAACTTGTTGAAATAGGACTTCCTCTGCTGTGAAAATTTTTCAAATTGCCATCACTGCTATCTATTGTAAGACATCCAGAACGATCTGAGATTGAGCTGTTCCAGTTGGCAACCCACACTGGTTCATAATAATCTTCTTCATACAACATAAGCATCGCATCTTTAGGCCTAGTGTACCATACTCCTAATTAACGATTTGTTAAATCCTGAGGGCTAAAGAATCCCAACTTGAACTTCCCAAAAGCTGAAAGCTGCTCATCCCCATCTTTGAGTTGTTGGCCCTTGAGTAATCTGTCTGTTTGGGAACAAGAATGCCCCATCAAGATCATATGAAACACGTAAAGCTCAAAAGGACGTTACTCCTTCCTTTAAGCTCCATTAATGGAATTGTTAACTTGCAGATATTCATAGTAGAAAAATATAGTGATATTGTTAACTTAACGGACTTCAATAGTGTTACTGGTCCACTTAACTTCAATAGTGATATTGTTAATTATTTCTGCTTTTTGACCTCAAATGGTTGTCTTTTCTCTATTTTAGTTTCAATCATAATCCAAGTTTGTACATTATCCTATCATATATCATCATAGATTTTGAGTCTTTGACCTTAACCAAAGAATTCATTACAGCATTTCTGCCGTATTTAACATGAAGAATCTTTGAATTCTTAAACCATACCCTGTCCAGTTTCAGAGATTTTGAACGGTAATGGAGAATAAAGTTAAAGCAAAAGAGAAAGGGTCCCTTAAGCTTACACACTTTTGAATTTTTATTTTTCTATGACTGAAATTTATAATGTAGTGCTGAAATTTAGAATTCTGAGCAATAAACGCTGTCAGGCTGTTATTCCCATCATGCCAAGAACCAACATACCTGAGTTTATAAGATGCATTTCGCTATAAATGAATTGTCTGCAAGTTTTTTCTTTTCTTACAAATTCAATCTAATTTGTTAGTCATGTGTTTAGAACAAGTATTTGTTTTAAGCATTTTTTATCAATCACTACTCCTGATTAGCAGAGCACTACAGGATTGTTCAGAATTTCTATCTTGGATCTATCGGTGTGTGTCACATCAACATCAAAGCTTGCAAGCATTGTAAGTATTCATCAAATAGCCACACGGAAATCTAGGACTGTTCAGAATTTCTGCATTGGATCTGTAGGAATATGCCACTAGAATTGATAATCTGTAGCATATCAAATAAATACATTTCACATTTTGCCAGACAAAACAGAGTTATAGTTATGGACTTCCTCAAATTTGAAAACTTACATGATACCCAACACACACACAAAAAAAGAAAAAAAGAAAAAAAAAAAAGTAAAAGATGTTGTCCTCATCAACCATAAATTACTAACATTGAAATATTTATCTTGCTTCCAACTCAGAAATCGTTACATCATTTGTAGAACAATTGTCTATCTTAATTTCGGAAAATCCTTGCTCTTCAGAATGAACATTGATGAAAAACGCCGGTTGTTTGGGTGTAGGTAGAAGCATAGTTTCATTCGTAAGCATGGAAACAACATCAGACATTGTTGGTCTATCTGCTGCTTGGTCTTGCACACACAAGAGACTCACATGAACACATCTCAGTACTTCATTAGGAGAGCATGATTCTTCTAGTGCTGTGTTAATTAGCTCTAAACCCTTACCTTCATTCCACAGTTGCCATGCCTGAAAGAAGTGATGATCATAAACAACAGTGAAGGTTATACTCTATAAATCGTGAAATGTTTCAATTGGTCACATGATCTAGATGAGCATACGATTTGATTCCACACTTACATATCCTACAAGGTTGAGTGGATACTCGGTATGATAACAACTATTGTTCTTCTTGCCACTCACAATTTCTAGTACTAAGACCCCAAAGCTGAATACATCGGTTTTCGTTGAGACAATGCCACTCATAGCATACTCTGGAGACATATAACCACTGAAGAATAATTGAATACTATTGTTAGTGCTTCATTGGTAAACATCAATATATGCATGCATATTCACAAAGATAATAGTTTTTTTTATTGTTATAATCTTAAGTCATAAATACTTACTATGTCCCCACAACTCTATTTGTATTAACTTCTGATTCAGTCACCCCGAAAATTCTCGCCAAACCAAAATCGGATATTTTTGGATTCATTTGATCATCAAGTAAAATATTACTAGCTTTCAAGTCTCTATGAATTACTCTCAATCTTGAGTATTTGTGTAGATAAATTAGTCCTTGAGCGATGCCTTCAATTATGTTGAGACGTTTCTTCCAATCTAACAACTTCTTTTGATCAGAATCTGTATCGAAGTGTTAAAAATAAATAAATAACAGTTCAATAGAGATATGATTGCAGTCATAAAATTGTCACGTATGTAGATGCCTACCGAAAATAAAGAAATCCAAACTTCTGTTATGCATGTACTCATAGACTAAAATTCTTTCTTCTCCTTGAAGAGAACATCCTACAAGCTTTACGAGATTAGTATGTTGGAGTTTTGCAATGAGTTTGGCTTCGTTCTTGAATTCAACTATTCCTTGTCCCGATCTCCTTGAGAGTCTCTTTATAGCTATTTCCCGTTCATCTAGTAACTTTCCCTAAAATAAAAGCTCTTCAACAATGTCTAAATAACACCTAACACTAATAATGCTCACTCAATTTTACCTTATAAACTGGACCGAAACCGCCTTCTCCAAGCTTATTTACAGTTGAGAAATTGTTCGTGGCAACAACAATGGTTTGAAAATTGAATATCTTCAAGTCATGGTTGGTAGCTTGATCTTTTTCTTTTGTTTGTCCTCCATTGTTAACAGTGGAAGATGACAAATCGTCTCCAAGCTCAAGTAATAACTTCCTTCGGTTCATTTTACTTTGCACTAATTAAGATACAAGTATAGTTACTTGAAATTGTTGCCATCCGTCATTGATTTTTTATCAAGATAATATTTGGTTTAAGTGACTACCTTCTGCTTTGTGTTTCCTCCAAGCTTTATAGCATAAGAAGCACAACAGGGGTACCAATATAAGGATTCCTACTGCAAGCGTTAGTGACAACCACCACTTTTCTTCTGCAATAAATTAAAATAAAATAAAATAAATCATCTCATCCTGCCAACTATTGTTTTTCAATTAAGGTATAAATCACATTTCAGAATGCATTCAGATTTTGGTTTTAACAGATTTCGTGCCTTTTCTTTTGTATTTTCTCCTTGCTACATAGCTCAATGAACACAACAAGATCACCACTAGAGCTCCAACTATTGCAATTATCCACCACTTTATTTCTGCAGTGACCCAAAACTTATATGAAACCCACAAAAATGCTGTGTGTTATCTTAAGTGTCCGTTTGGGTGAGCTTGTCTACTGGCTAAAAGAGCTTTTTTATTCAATTTTATTTTTTTTGTATCGTTTGGTTGTCACACAGTAGTGCTTTTAGATAATTAAAAAAAGTTGTTTTACATCTACTTCGAGAAGCCTAAATTTAAAGCTTTTCCAAGTAGATCTTTTGGAGTTTTTTTAATAACACTAAAATCTCCAATATAACCATGTAATATTTGCTAGAGTATTTTGGTAATTCTATCTTTAAAAAAGCTTTTTTTTTAAGGATAATGCTTGGGTACTGACCAGTCAATACTCAAGATGCTGACCACACCACTCATTGCTTGCCACGTAACTCAAAGCAAGGAGAAAAATGGAAAAAGCAAAAGAGTTTTGCCACGTGGCAACACGCCATTGGGTGGTTTGGTGTGGTCAGTATGGCTTGGGTACTGACCAGTCAGTACCCAAGCAATTTCCTTTTTTTAATTGACAACCAACGACTTTCATTTAAAAGTTCTATATCTAGAAGATCTACTTCTAAAAAATCTACCGTAAAAAAGATCTACTTGAGAAGCTCTCCCAAACGTACTCAATATGCATTTCAGACTTAAGTCATAAAAGCCTAGATATTGAAGCAGAGATTTACCTTTGGGTTGAACTTCTAAATATATTTTTTGAGAATCGTCTGTGTGCGACTTGATAAACTTTGTCCCTCTGCTCCAAATCTCACATTCGGTTAAATTTTCTCTGTTTGTTGCAGCATAGGCAACACAAGAACAATTCTTGTAACATTTGAGTCGGCAATCATCTAACGTCATGTCATCACTTTCCTTGAACATAGTTCCGTCTCCAGAAGACATCAAACCAAATTTGACGTCAAAATAAGAACTACCTCTGTTGCATATTGCGCTGTCCATAATTGATCCACAATGTCTACCCTCCTTGGAGCATAACATTGAATATCCACTGTCATCGTTAAGAGTACCATCATCCGTCATTTGTAATATTGGAAATGATGTAACATCATCTTTTACAGTATAACTGAAGTATTTTTCTTGTTCATTTGAAGTGTAGCTGAAGTTATATCCGCGATCTACCCACGATTTGAATTCCCCATTTGGCCAAAGCCCACTTGTCCATCTGACTTCGCCACGCTGCTTGATAATCAATTGGTCTGTCAAATTTGGGTCCATGCCAAAGGTATAAGGTCCTTCAGCAGGAGAATAATAGGTGAGCCATGATCGGAGAAACCATTGATGCCCAGTTTGCCTATTGATTCCGAGTTTCATTCCAGGCAGAAGTGTATTAGTCGGATAATCGAAGCTTTGCCACAACGTCTCCTTTATAGATCCGTCTGAATGTAATTCTTGCAGGATCAAATTCCCAGAGTCCTCTAGAGTAACACTTGTATTTCTGGCCCCTTGAACCGAAGTTATGGCTATAGGATTTCCTCCACTGTGAAAAATCTTCAAATTGCCATCAGTGCTATCTATTGTAAGACTTCCGGACTTGTCAATGATGGGTGAGTTCCTGTTGGCAACCCATACTACTCCGTAGTAACTGGATTGGTACCATACTCCTATGTAACGTTTTGAAGAATAGGAAGGAGTAAAGAATCCCAACTTAAATTTACCAGAAGATGAAAGCAGCTCATCCCCATCTTTGAGCTCATCGCCTTGCTGGAATTTGTCTATCTGTAGGGAATAAGAATGCCCCATCAACAGCAGTAGCAAGCATGAAAACCTCACAAGCATGTCAATTCTTCCTTTGGTAGCCATTCAAATGGATTTGTTTACTGGCAGAATTGGTGCAAGATCATAGATGTTCATGGAAATCTTAAAAATAAGCACAAATATTTACGAATTTTCATTTTTAACCACAATTGAATCAGCCGACGACATTGACCATTGACTGAAACAGTCTCATCAGGGATTCAGGTCTTCTTCATGGAAAGTTCATGCTATTATTACTAGTGGCTATTAATCAACCAACTTTCTAAATGACCGTTGATGCCAGGAGTGTGGGCCATTTAACATGTTTTCGATGAAACTTCAACTTCATATATATATATATATGAAGTTATATTATATAATTTAATGATTACTTAAATAAATAAATAAATAAATAAAGGGTCACTCATTTGAAAGTTATATTTAATGGAAAATCTCTCAAACAGGTTGGTCTATAAATTAGTGTAATTTTAAGCTTGAATTATTCTACACTAAAAGTTTAATTTGATGGTGTAAAGGATTCAAAAATAAAATTACACATGTTACTTCTTTACGTAGAGAATTTTATTCTAAAAAAAATTTATATATTGGTTAACAGAACTTTAACAACCACGTTAAAAATAATTTCCGAGGTAAAAGGTTTTCCAGAGAATCCAGATCCTAAATCCAAATATATGTATTTTTTTTAAGCAAAGCCCAAGAGGTCAGAAGACCAGCCTAGGAAAATATTATTAAGAAGAGAAGAGTACAAGAGCTAATGAAAACGGAAAGCGGAAACTCCCCAAGAATCAAGGTGGAGTTGTTTAACAATACAAGAAGGCGGGTTATCCCACCAAACATAATCTGAAACCTTTAGTCCCTCGTTTGCAAGAATGTCTGCCACCATGTTTCCTTCTCGAAAGGTATGCGTGATCACAAAGTGCATTTGATTAATCAAGTGTTTAGAATGAAGCCAAGAATAACGAAGTTGCCACGGGGGAGAGAAATTGGGATTCGAAAAGCAAGAGACAATAGCTATGGAGTCCGTTTCCAACCAAAGCCACCTCCAACCACGATCAAAAGAAATGCAGATGACATGAAGAACAGCCTGCATTTCAGCCACAAAAGAGGTGCAGACACCTAAGTTGTGAGAAAAACCACCAATAAAGTTTGAGATCCCATTATGAAAGACACCTGAACAAGCACCATCCCCTGGGTTTCCTTTACTACAGCCATTAGTGTTGGCTTTAATACATGGATAGGAAGGAGGACACCAAACACAAGAGGTGATGCAAGGAGCTTTACGAAAATGAGGTTTAACTCCAAGCTAGCTTGTTCATGAGAGAACTATCTGCAGAAGACACGTAGCCAAGACAAATAGAACAATTGAGAAGAATTTTAGCCTTGAGGTTAGAAATTATACAATCCATAGAAGGAGCTTTGTTACGAAACCAATGATCATTCTGAGCTTTCCAAATATCATACACCACCTAGATAGAGGAGCTAATCCACATTAAAGAAGATAGGAATTGAATAATTTTCCTCACTGTTTTATCCAGTGATTTCATGTCATTATTTATAGAGAAATATACATATGTAAGGAGAGATATTCTCTCTATTTACAACGGTCATGGGAGAGAATTTCTCCTCTATTTACAGCAGACACAAGAGAGATTTTCTCTCAATTAACAATAGTGAAATGATAGTGATTTGCTCTCAATTTACTGTAGTGATCAGGGAGGCCATTTATTTTGGTCAACTACTTGTTATCTCAACAACCCCTCTCAAATTGATGGGTAGCAAGGACGTACCATCAGTTTGTCATGAAGAAACTTAAAACGTGGTGAAGATAAACCCTTTATGAAAACATCAGCAACTTGTTCTGTGCCAGAAAGGAATTTGATATGTAATGCATTTCGCATAACCTGTTCTCGAAGAAAATGATAATCAATCTCAATATGCTTAGCACGCCCATGAAGCACTGGATTAGATGCTAAGTATGTGGCACTTACATTATCACAATGTAAAGTAGGAGCTCGCCGTAAGGGAATATTTAGCTCTCTAAAAAGAAAGAGAAGCCATTGAATTTCTGCAGCTATATGTGCAAGGGCATGATATTCGGCTTCGGTACTGGATCTTGAGACAGTGGTCTGCTTCTTATCAGCCCATGTTAGAAGGTTTGGACCAAAATAAATGGACAAACCGGTAGTGGATCGACGATCATCGGGGCAGCCTTCCTAGTCGGCATCAAAATAACCATATAAATGTTCATCTGTAGACTTATTGATATGGAGTCCATGAGATGGAGTGTCTTTGAGATATCGTAAAATCCTTTTGACCGCTATCACGTGGGTTTGGCGAGGTTGGTGCATAACTTGACAAACTTGATTCACAGCATAGGTAAGGTCTGGTCTCGTCATGGTGAGGTATTGTAAAGCATCAACAAGGTTGCGATAAGTAGTAACATCAACCAAGGGAGCTGAATCATCCTGAGACAATTTGGTACCTGTAGCTACAGGAGAGGAACATGGTTTGGCAAGCAAAAAGTTAGTTTTCTTCAATAAATCAAGAGCATATTTAGTTTGATTAAGCTTTATGCAATTTTCATTTCGGTGAACCTCAATACCCAAGAAATAGTGAAGTGGACCCAAGTCTTTAACTTCAAATTTCTTATGCATATGGGAGATTATAAAAGATATAAAAGTAGAGCTTGCCCCTGTGAGAATAATATCATCTACATATAGTAGAAGTATAGTAAGCCCCTGAGAACCATGATGAAGAAACATTGAAGTGTCAGTACGACTACGTGTGAAGCCAATCTCAAAGAGAGTTTCATTAAATCCATCAAACCAAGTGTGAGGTGCTTGGCGAAGACCATAAATGGATTTGTGTAGAAGACAAACATGATCAGGAAAATTACGATCGGTGAAACCTGGTGGTTGTTTCATATATACAACTTCAGTCAAAACACCATGTAAGAAAGCATTTTTGACATCAAGTTGACGAATGCTCCAACCTCAGTTTAATGCAAGAGACAAAACCAATCAGATGGTGGGCGGTTTGATAACCGGGTTGAATGTTTCATCATAGTCAATACCATATTTTTGGTTGTATCCTTTGGCTACAAGACGGGCTTTGTATCTTTCAATGGTACCGTCCGTTTTCTTTTTGACTTTGAAAACCCATTTACAACCCACCAAATTTGTAGCTTTAGATGCTGGAACAAGTGACCAGGTACGTTGCTTAAGTAAAGCATTAAATTCATCAAGCATCGCTGCTTGCTAGTGTGGAAATTTAGAGGCTTCAATGTAACAAGTGGGCTCAACATCAAGATTCTGAATAACTGTGTGAAGACATGTTGGTAAAGGATGTCGAGTGGAGAGACCAGTGTATGGAACTAGAGGTTTACGTGTACCATCACGAGAACGAGTCACCATTGGGTGGACCATCTGTGTATCGGTTAAAGGGACTGTTGGTTGTGGTGGAGCAAAATTATCAAGTGGCTGGTTGGAGATATTAGTGATAGTAGGATTTGGTGATGATTGTGTACAAATAGGTACTGTAGGTAATGTAGGATTTTGATTTATTTGAGGAGATGTTTGTGGTTCTATAGTAATGGGTTGGGGTGCAATTTCTGGTGTAGTATTTGCTTTCTTGGTAGAGGTAAAATTAGGAAGTAAAAGACTACTAGAAGAACTAGTATGATTAGGCTTAGCTGGTTTGAGCTAAGACATGTCCGAATTTGATGACTTGAGAGGCCCTGTTGATAACATACTGGCAAAAGGAAAAATGTCTTCATTGAACCTTACATGTCGAGACATATAAATTCGACCAGTTTTGATGTCAAGACAACGATACCCTTTGTGATTTGTTCCCTACCCCAATAAAACACATTGCATAGATTTTGGAGATAGCTTATCCGCTTTATTAGCACCTAAAAATGGAAAACACTGGCAACCAAAAGTATGTAAAGTGAAATAATCAAGAGCATAATTAAATAATAATTCAAAAGGGGACCTAAAATTCAGTGTAGGAGACGGAAGTCGATTTATCAAATAAACTGCAGTTGAAAAAGCCTCCATCCAAAAACGACGTGGGAGAAAGGATTGATGTAGGAGAGACAATCCTGTTTCGACTATATGTCGATTTTTACGTTTAGCCACCCCATTTTGTTGAGGGGTATAAGGACAAGTAAATTGATGATGTATGCCATGTTTAGAGAAAAAATCAAAAAATTGCTTATTATCATATTCCAAGCCACCATCAGACTGAAACCATTTTATTTTTGTACCAAATTGATTTTCCACGGCTAATTTGAACTGACAAAAGTAAGTAAATGTTTCAGATTTACGAACGAGTGGAAAAATCCATGTATATTTTGAAAAATCATCAATAAAAATAAGATAATAACGAAAACCACCACATGATAATTCAGGTGCAGGACCCCATAAATCGGAGTGAATAAGTTGTAAAGGTGTAGTAGAAAAAGACGTAGATTGATTAAATTTCAAGCGACAACTTTTATGAATAGAACAACTTAAACAATTTGAAACAACTGTATTTCCAACAGTCTTGGGGCCTTTATTTTTAACTAAATAGGTAAGAATCTGAGGACATGGATGTCCAAGCCTATTATGCTAGTTAGAAAGAGTAGTGTTCTTTCTAACCATTCCTGAGAAGATGAATGAAGAAAAAGGTTGATCATGTTGTGCTTGAATTGGATACAGACAGTTCTTACTCGGATTGTGATGGAGCGTTCTCCCGGTGTGACGATCCTTAATGAAAAAACTAGTAGTCAAAAACACATATACAATTATTATCATTAACAAATCGATGAATAGAAAATAAATTAGTTGTGATATCTAGCACATGTAAAACGTTTTTCAAATCAAATTTAGACGACGAAATTGATAATGACGTATTACCAGTACTTGAGATTGGTAGAGTTTTACCATTTGCCACTGTAACTTGATCTGGTCCATGATAATCTTGACGATTTATAAAGGCCGAATCATCTGCGGTCATGTGATGAGTAGCTCATGTATCAGGAAACCAAGTTGGATCATAAGATGATTGCAGATTCATTGCAAAAAAGGATGTTGGCACATCATCCGGTTGATAAGAATAATTTGCTCAATGACGGTAAGTTAGAGCACCATGCCCTGGTTTGTTACAAATCTAGCATTTTATAAGGGAATCCTGAGAAGTTTTAGGAGATTGATTGTAACTATGAGAGTTCCGACGGCCATTTCCACGTCCACAGAAATTACCCCGACCGTGGCCATTGTCACGACCATTTCCTCGATTAGCAGCACGGTTACTTGTTGTAAAAAGAGCAGTTGTAGATTGAGTTGATGATGGACTGTGGTATACTTCTAGTCGTTTTTCACGATTTAGAAGCATACTGTATAACTCTTCAAATTATGGTGGAGTTGACATGGTATGCACTATATTGACAACAACATCATAATCATGATCAAGTCCATCAAGAACACAACCAATAATTTCTGTCATTCATGGGTTGTTGAATAAGTGATAATTCATCACTAAGCAAACGAATACGATCCATATATTCTGTGATAGAAGATGAGCCCTTGCGAATGGTGGAGAGATCATGCTTGATTTGATAATATCGAGCATTAGTCTGGGATGTGTAGGCCCTTGAAAGAGCCTCCCAAGTGGAATGAACAGTCTTATAATTAATGACTTGCGCAAAGACGGAAAGCGTCATTGTAGTGTGCAACCAACTTTGAAGAAGTTGGTCATTTTTCTTCCATTTACTATACGCAGGATTACATATAGTTTTGGAATCCACCACTATGGTTTCACTAGGAGCAGATATGGTGCCATCAATCATGCCAATAGTATCAGACCCATAAAAGATTGGGAGAAGTTGGCTTTTCCAAAAAGATAGTTGGTACGATCCAACTTGATAATGACTTTAGGTAGTTTAGGAATAAGAGGGATTGTTTCAGAAGCCATGTGAGAAGATGAGTGTCTGGAAAGAAAAAATAGTATGTAAAAGGAGGAGAAAAAAAATGATTTAAGAGATTTAGATGAGAAGCTCTGATACCATAAAGAAGATAGGAATTGAATAATTTTCCTCACTGTTTTATCCAGTATTTCATGTCATTATTTATAGAGAAATATACATATGTAAGGAGAGATATTCTCTCTATTTACAACGGTCATGGGAGAGAATTTCTCCTCTATTTATAGCAGACACAAGAGAGATTTTCTCTTAATTAACAATAGAGAAATGATAGTGATTTGCTCTCAATTTACTGTAGTGATCAGGGAGGCCATTTATTTTGGTCAACTACTTGTTATCTTAACACACATATTATAAATTGGAGGAGAAAAAGACTTAGAAGTAATGGTGTTCCAGAGAACAACAAGAGTGCCTGACATGGGGAGAGAAGTGTTAAAATGAGAGGCAAGCCAACACCACAACTGAGTAGCAAATCCGCAACCATAAAAAAGGTGGTGAATAGATTCCTCATTGCGAAAGCACATAAGGTAAGCTGAAGGAGCACAAAAACCTCTTTTATGAAGGTTATCATCTGTAGGCAACTTTCCATGAAGAAGATGCCAAAAAAGGAAAGAATTCTTTGGAGGGATGAAACGCCACCAAATAATCTTACTCCAAGTGACTTTCGGCTTGAAACCCCGAACAAAATCATAAAGCTCTGCAAACGAAGGGGTACCAGAGTGAGAGAGCTCCCAAACAAGTTGATCCTAAGCATTATTGAGGGGAAGGAAAACCTTACGAATCATATCAGCAACATGCGAAAACCTAGAAAGAAATGAATCAGGGATACACCAACAACCATCAGAAATAAAAGAAGAAATTTTGGAACTCAAACCGTTACAATTACCATGATAATTGACCAAAGAGAGAATTGAGAGATCCAACCATTTATCCTTCCAAAGGTTTATAAGAGAGCCATCACCAATAAGCCACCTAGAGTGCCGTGAGATGGAAGGGAAACAATCCCTCACCGCAGAGACAATGGAAGACTTCATAGGAGAACCAACACCGCCTTTCCTAAGAAAATTACACCGAAAATAAACACTCCAAGTTGAGTTGTCTGAGATCGAATCCCAACAAAATTTAAGATTAGAGGCTTTGTTTAAAGAAATCGGATCACGAAGACCCAAGCCTCCCTTATTCACCCAAGGGACTGTCACTAACTTACGAGTCTCAATATTACCAGACCAAAGAAAATTACAGCAGTATCTGCGGATATTCAAAAGGATAGATGATGGAATTTTATAAATACGAAAGCAATGAATGAGCATTGACTAGATGACAGATTGGATCAGTTGAGCACGACCCGCCATAGAGAGAATACGGCATTTCCATCCAGCAAATCTCACTTTCACACGGTCCAAAAGAGGTTGAAAATAGACTCTCTTAGGACTGCCACGAAAGACAAGGACACCCAGATAAACAAAGGGAAAAGTCCCTTCCTTAAAACCAAGAATGTTCTCCACAAAAGCCTTCCAAGCAAGAGAATGTCGTCCAAGAAAATAACTACTTTTATCACTACTCACAAGTTGACCTGAAGCAGTACCATAAGAACAATGATATCCTTTAAAGTAGTAAGGGACCTACTATCAGCCCTGTAGAAAATGAAAATATCATCTGCGTATAACAAATGTGTCGGAGGGAAACAACCTTTCGGAGCTGTAATAGGCTTGAGCAGACCATTGTGAAAAAAGTCTGAAAGACCACGGCTAAACGCCTCCTCAGCAAGGCAGAAAAGAAATGGAGATAAAGGATCCTCTTAACGAACTCTCCTAGAACATGCGAAGAAACCTTTCGGAGTGCCATTAACAAGAATAGATAATCTGGCGGAGTGTAAAATTACTTTCACCCAGTTGATAAAAGTTGAATGGAAACCAAATCTAGAAAGGGCTCCTAACAAAAAATCCAAATTCATAGTATCAAAAGCTTTTTTTAATATCAATCTTGAGACCCAAATTACCCCCAAAAGCCTTACGATCCAGCATCTGAACACCTTCACAGACTAAGGCAACACAATCAGAAATGCTATGCTCTTTAATGAAGGCAGCTTGATGTGGAGAAATAACTTTTGAAGCAAATTTTCCCAACCTATCAGCCATAATCTTTGGGATAATTTTGAAAGAGAAATTCGCCAAGGCAATAGGTCCATACTGAGTGATACGACATGCTCCTGGAACTTTCGGAATCAAAACAACAAAATTAGAGTTTAAATTATTCAGCAGCCAATACTTAGAAAAGAAAGCCTAAACAAAATTCACCACATCCACAACCACTAATTCCCAAAATGTTGATAAAAGGAACTCAAAAAACCATTAGGACCTGGAGCACTATTGGGATCCATGGAAAAAATAGTGTCTTTAATTTCAGCAGAAGAAGGAATACGACAGAGGTTCTCATTATCATTATCAATAACTAAATGTGGAATATAAGAAAGGATATCCATGTGTTGATTGACTGAAGCTTCATAGGAGTACAACTGCTCAAAATAGTTTGCAATATAGGTCGACATACCATCCTGATCATCCACCAAAACATCATTTATTAAAAGTGAATTAATAGAAGATTTAGCAGAACGAACCTTAGCATAGGTATGAAAGAATTTCGAACATCTATCACTATCAACTAGCCATTTCAACCTGCACTTTCCTCTCCAAAAACTATCTTGAACACGCAAAGCCTGCATGTTATCTTGCTTGATTGAAATTTCTTGATCCAATAAATTTTGAGAGGCTCCTTCAGTCTGAATGCTTTCTTGAATATCTAACAGCTTATGTTTGAAACTAGAAACCTTGAGATGGACATCCCCAAAGACAGTGAAATTCCAAGATTTAAGGCACCCTTTCAAATATTTTAATTTAGTAATCAGACTCTTCATAGGACAAGTACATGGGGGCGAGGAGAGCCAAGAGGATGTGACAATATCCTTGAAAGTGCCATGCTCAAACCACATGTTATGAAATCTGAAAGGTTTAGGACCATAAGAAAAATGCTGCAAACCATTAAAAATAAGAGGGTTATGATCAGACACTATGCAAGGCAGAGTGAGGCAGTAACTGGAAGGCCACACGTCAAGCCAACTGGGATTACAAAGACTTCTGTTAAGGCACATCTCAATAGGAAAGGGAGAAGCACTACAGTTAGTCCAAGTAAACAAAGACCCGGAAGTAGGCATATGGATCAAATTGCAACTATCTGACATAGATTGGAACTCGTTGTAAGAGATAGCAGAAGGGATAACACCGCCAGACTTCTCTTGAGCACCAATCACTGCATTGAAATCTCCTATAGCAAGCCAAGGACCTAAAACAGATGAAGATAGGGACAACATATCATCCCAAAGATGTCGCCTAGCTGCAAGAGTTGTCGCCGCATAAACAAACGTCATCCAACATGTAACATTGTCAAACATTGAACATATAGAGATTTGCTGATGAGAGTTGCTGACCACCGTCGGAAGAGGGACATGATCAGCACAAAATAACCAACTACTAGGATTAAGACCATCTCTTTTATTTTCTGCCACAAAGGTTAGCAGCAAAGACTGCCAAAAAAGAGGGTTAATAGACGAATACATGACTTTAGCTTCAGAAATACAAACCAAGTCTGGCTTTTGTGATCGATAGATATGGGAGAACTCAAGTCTAGAATCAGGGTTCCCAATACCCCTGATGTTCCAGCAAAGGACTTTCATTGAGCTTTCTTCTGGGGATGCCCTCTAGTAGCTTATAGCTTAACAAGAGGTTTGACAGTAGGCTTATGAGCCAGATCATCCAGTTTTTTAATTCTCTTTTTCGTTTTGGACATAACTGGAATAAAAGGTTCATTCTCAAGCACTTGCTGAATCTCCTGCTCCAAGATGGAGGTGCATGTGATAGAGGTGTAAGGATTTGCATGGGAAGAGACAGGCACATCCTGAGAAGATCCCGGAGAAAAAATTGGGGTATCATTATTATTGGAATTTCTTGACTGCTCTCCTTGATTACCGTTCACAAGAATGATTCTAGCAGAATCATTATTAGCATCCAAAACTGTATCATTTCCACCTATTTTATTGCAGTTGACTTCCAAAATGTCAGCATCCTGAAAAGGAAATGTAAAGTCTGATTGATTTTGAATTGGAGCAAATTCCGCCTCTTGATCTTCTACCAAATTTAACTCATTTTCTATCACCGTCACCGGAATTCGGCAATCACTATCTTGATGAAGCTGCTCCTTATTACCATTGCAATTAACTTCCTTTTCCTGGTTCATAGCAATAGAAGTATCATCTTCATTGGCTAGAAGAACGGAATTAGCAGCCTTATCCTGATTGGTGGTGATTTGATCGCCATTTTCTGTGTCTGCTTGTTGGTTGCCATTTTCTGTGCCTGATTGTTGCTTTTTATTTATTGGATGACGAGAGCATGATCTCCCTCGATCCCTTGCAGAATTGGACACGTTCTGACGACATTTAGCAGTGTCATTCCCAAACATATTACATTTAGAACATCTGTTAGGAAGGTTCTCATAAACTACTTCTACAGTGAATCCACGGTGGTCATCTCTCTCGATCATCAAAGATGAGGGAAGATTATCCGTTAAATCAACATCAATTAAGACTTGAGCATAAAACCCGTAATCTCTATCCCTTGTGTCTTGATCAAGTTGTAACAGAATACTAACCCCACGTGCAATCTCCTTGATTGTTTCAGGATGCCAATATTCAGAACAACGACCATAAATGCGAACCCACACTTAAATCCAAATATTCTTATTAGAGGTTTATGTATATTGAATAGGATGGAGGATTCATCTTCTTATATTCAATAAGTTAAGAATTTGATTAATTGATTGATTTTTTTTTTTTTTTTTTTTTTTTTTTGGTATTAGAATGGGATGATTGATTTTTTTTTTTTTTTAAAGAATTGGATGATTGAAATTATTGGGTAATTTTGGAAAAAAACGAATTGTCTTTAGAATTTTTTTAAAATTTAAATTTTAGAATAGAGTGTCTTTAGAAGAGGAGTGTAAAAAGAAAAAAAAAATTGGATTGTAAGGAGAAAATCTCTTATCAAACACATTTTCCTTTTTTTTAACTGCAAATATATTGATAGTGGCCTTAAAAGGCCAACAAACAAGAACACAGTAGAGCAGGAAGCAAACGAAAACCAGGGAAAAGACCCTAAGCAAAAACACTACAACACCTAAGAGACAAAACAACAAAAACAAAGCCTAAGAAACAACACCAAACACCCAAGCCCGCCTAAAAAATAGTTACAACCAAAGAGCAACCCAAAGGCACAAACAATAGCAAACACCAAGAATTGCAAATATCCCCAAATCAGCTTCTCTCTTTCCATGTTCGAACCCATCTTTGCAAGACTATCAGCAAATGAATTGGTACTTCTCGAATTGTACTCTACTAATAGACCTCCCATGTTCTGCATATGGCTTCGAATATCATAAATAATATCCACGTGTTTCAGGCTTCCAATCCCTTCAAGGTTATTAACCTAAGAGACGGTAACTTTCGAGTCACTAACTATGATAACTTTGCTTTCATTTATAATACTGTTTGAACCGCACAGCTCACAGGCTTTAAGAATGGCCAAAATCTTAGCCGTGTTCGAGTCATTTGTCCCTATACAGGTGGAGAAGAGGCAAAGAGTCTTGCCTTTAGAGTTCCTCAGGACTCCATCGATCCTTGTCGGGCCAGGCTGTAAAGGATAACTGAAGTTAGATAGTTTTGTATCTCTGTAATTATCTCTTGACTATATTATTGTAATTATCTCTTTGTTTAAATCCATCTTATCTTAGGAAATACAAGTTTATTTAACTTAGGATTTACAAGTTCAGTTGAACAAAGCTTTCTCAAGCTTCCTATATATATGTATCCGAAACTGTTCATAGTACATATCAATCAGAAATATTCAGCTCCTATATGGTATAAGAGCTCCAATAACTCAAAAGAGTCCACGATCCAACAATGGCGACCTCTGATTTTTCTTCCTCAACCTCAGTAACAGTAATCTCATCGTCCTCTTCCTCTCATGAAGTAAACTCTTCCAGAAATACCATTATCTCCATTAATATTGCTGCCCAAGCACCTCTGAAACTCATAGCGACAAATTATCGCTCTTGGAAACTTCAGTTTCACACCCTTCTAATCGGCTTTGATCTTATGGAATTCATTTATGGAAAACATCCATGTCCTCTGGCAACAATCACAATAGGCGACACTTCCACACCAAATTCTACACACTATCTATGGGTTAGACAAGATCAATTGTTGCTAAACGCAATACTTGGATCCATCTCTCCGTCCATCATTCCGTTTATTGCTTCTGCCAGAACCGCTCATGATGCATGGACCACTCTTGCTAACACATGTGCAAAACCCTCCAGAGAACACGTAATGCATCTAAAAAGTGTTCTCACCAACATCACAAAAGGAACCCAATCTATTACTGAATACAAGCAACACGCAAAAAGTATCGTTGACGAACTAGCCATGCTTGATGCCCTAGAAAATCCTGAAGATCTGACAGTCAAAACCTTAAATGGTTTAGGTAATGAATTTAAGAACATATCGTCTGCTGTTCGTGCTCGTGACTCAGCCATCTCCTTCGAAGAACTACATGAGAAACTCCTTAACTCTGAGGCTCTCTTGAGACAAGAATCAACAAGAATCAACAAGGATTGACAGACTTCCCATTACAGCAAATTGTGTTGCAAAACCGACCTCAGGAGGACACCAATTCAACAACCACAGAAATTACAACAACCGGTCATACATGCCATATAGCTCAACCAGTAGGCAAGGTGCGCAGCCCACCACCAAATCAGGTCAGCAGTTCCGTAACCCACTAGCGCACAAGCCCGGTGCCAAGCCTTACCGTGGCTTCCGCCAGCTCTGCAATGAACAAGCTCATACGGCCAAGAAGTGTTCCATGTTCAGCATCTCTATGGTTGCCACTGGACCCCAGCCAAACCAGCCACATCTTCAATGGCAACCTCGTGCGCATTACGCGGCACCAAACTCTACTACACTAGAATGGCTCCTTGACTTTAGTGCCTCACATCATGTCACCACCAACCTGAACAACTTGTCTTTGCACTCTCCATATGATAGCGCATATGATATAATTATTGGTGACGACTCAGGTTTACACATAACACACTTTGGTACCGTACATCTCCTCACCAAAACCTCTTTTTTATTATCTGATGTTTTATGTGTGCCTAATATGAAACAAAATTTGATTTCGGTCTCTAAATTTTGCTTATCTAATCAAGTTGCTGTTGAATTTTTCCCTTTTTCTTTTGTTGTGAAGGATCTTCATACGGGGGTGCAACTCATGCAAGGACGGACTATGAATGGTGTCTATGAGTGGCCGTCTCATGCCAAGCCTGATCTATCTCCAATAATTGCTTTGTCAAGTATTTAGGCTTCTCTCCATGGCTGCCACCACTATCTAGGTCATTCGTCATAAAAAATAATCTCAAAATTAGTAGGGTCTCAAATTTTGTCAATTTCTTCTTCTAGTAATTCTAGCAATTCTTATAATGCATGTCTATGTAATAAAATGCATAAACTGCCTTTTTCAGTCTCAACTATTGTTAGTTCCAAACCTCTTGAAGTGATTTACTCAGATGTGTGGAGTTCTCCAATTTTATCTAAAGATGGTTTCAAATATTATGTGTTATTTGTTGACCACTTTACAAAATGCATGTGGATGTACCCTTTAAAACAAAAGTCTGAAGTGCATGCAATTTTTATTCGTTTCAAATCTTTTGCCAATTTTTTTTTTTAACCACACTATCATGGTATAGTGATAATGGTGGTGAGTACAAAGCACTAAGGCAAACACTTGTGAGTCATGGTATATCTCACTTCACCACACTGCCTCACACGCCAGAACACAATGGTGTCTTCGAGCGTCGTCATCGGTACATAGTTGAGACGGGCCTATCTCTTCTCACACATGCCTCCCTACCTCACACATTTTGGTCCCATGCCTTCACTACGGCTGTCTACCTCATTAATAGGATGCCCACACCATTATTGAACATGATGTCTCCTTTTGAAAAAATATTTCACACACGTCCATCTTATACCAAATTGCGTGTTTTTGGGTGTCTTTGCTACCCATAGATCAGGCCATATAACAGTCACAAACTTGAGTCTAGATCTAAGGCATGTATTTGTATAGGTTATTCCTTGATACAAAGTGCCTATCACTGCCTAGATCTGGAAACTGATCGTGTATCTGTTTCCAGACATGTTAACTTTGTTGAGTCAATCTTCCCGCACAAAACACTCCATTCGAGTCTTTCTAGGTCTAACACGGACACTTGCATGAATTGGCTATCTTATGAGACCCCGATTGTAATGGTTTTGGCCTCCCACTCTAACTTTTTAGCGGGTTTGGCTTCGCATAAGACCTCTCGTCAGAACCCGTTATTTTCTTCTCGAGCAAGAGTTGACACCCGTAATCTTCACTAACATCTTCTGCTCCTCCCGCAACTGCACCAATAACAAATAGCCACTAGACCAGCTCCACAACCGAGCCACTGTTGTTGCGCAACCAGCCACAACTAGCCACAATACCACACCTAATCACACCAGTCCCATCTCCATACCTGCCTACACCTAATTGCAACAGCATCCTATCCATCCCTTCTCTCTTAGCACACGACTAAACCACCGTGATCCATATCTCTTGACTATATTATTGTAATTATCTCTTAGTTTAAATCCATCTTATCTTAGGTAATACAAGTTTAGTTAACTTAGGATTTATAAGTTTAGTTGAACAAAGCTTTCTCAAGCTTCCTGTGTAAGGTCTTATTTATTGATTGGCTTATTTCATGGACAAACCACATTTTGGGTTGTTGTAAGGGTAGCTTAGGCTCTCAAGACCTCAAGAGGAGAATCACCAAAGGTAAATTTCTTAGTTTTTGCTTTGCTTTGAAGAGATATAGTTGCACACACACACATTTCATGCATATCCATACCTTGTGTATATTGTGTGTTTTTTATATGTGTGCATTCATGTTTTTTAAATATCTCTTCTTGCATATTTTATTGATTACATCTTAGGATTAACATGCCATAACATTTTAGGCATTAGGATGCATTCACATCCCACACTTGCACTTCATGTTTGTTAGTCTTAAGTGTGGTGTAATTCGTTTTCGTTTGTGTGATCGGAAATGTCTGTGCTTGTGTGCATGTCTTAGCACGATGGTTGACCCCTTGAGAAGGTCTTATTCTTCTCTTGGATAAGTGGTAGATTTGGTTTGGTTATTTGGAGTGAAGTGTCTAGGTTCAAAAGATTGGATTTCAATGATTTAAATGTTTTTCAAAATTGACCTTTGTATGGTCTTGTGACCATAACTTTTTATACAAAGCTTTAAAATGAGTTTTCAAAATTTCTGTATAAACTAGGCACCTATACCTTTCCAACAGTATATTATTCGTAATATTTCATGACCGTTTGGATTGGTTTTGAAATCTCCAAAGTGACCACCAAAATAGGGCAACTCTGTTGTTGTCCGTTTCTGACCTTTGGTCACTCCATTGACCATAACTTTTTCTAAAGAAATTGAAATGTCATTCCATAAATTGGAGTAGAAAATAGACTTCCATATCTTTCCAATAATATATTATACGAAAGTTTTCGATGTCGTTTGGTCATGTTTCGGAGCGCTCGAATCTCGAGTTGTTGCGCTGTCGTGCCCATGCACTGGTGTGGCGCTACTCGACCAGCGCTAATCGATCAGCGCTTTTGGTCTAGAGATGTGGCACTGGTGTGGCGCTGGTGTGGCGCATGATGACCAACACAATGCTTCACCCCTGTTTCGTAATTTGGTAATATCTCACTCATTTGGAGTCCGATTTGGCTCATTTTTGGAGCAAAATTCATGATATTTGTAGGGCTATCATCTAAGCACTATAAATACATCTTTTTCTCTCATTTTTATGGAAGGGAACAAAAGATACACAACCCTAGAGAGAGGTTAAGAGTTTCCTAGAGAGAGAAAGTTTCAAGCTTGCTTCTTTAACTCTCCAAACCTAAAACCCATGTGCATCTAACATGTTTCATGCATCAATCTTCCATGGGTCTTCTTCATTTGTGACTTGGTAAGTAGAACAAACACCACATCTTCATTTATTGTTCTATCTTAGTCAAGACATGTCTTTTATTGCTTAGTTTAGCAAATCTCCACTCTTATTGCATATTTTGTGAAGTTATGACATGATTGGGTTTGTATTTTGATAGCTTATTTGATTAGGTCATTTTTGCCTAAAAAGCTAAGTCATAAACATTCTTGTGTGATTTATCGATTCCTAGGTTGATAGATTGTCTTTTAATCAACTAGTTAAGCTTTTGAATGTTTGTGTTGTTTGTGATAGCTATCTAGGTTTTTATAATCTATGTTTAGCTAAGCTATTTGACATGTCATTTAGCTATTGATATCTAGGATTGCATTTATTGTTATCTAATCATCCTAGATAAGCATCTAAGGTTACCTAGCTTTATTTACTCATTGAATATCATCATATATTCACATAGGCTCTTATCTCTTCATTAAGAAGTAAGACTTGTGTAGCTTCCGGGATTAGGTTGCATAAATCACAAGCAATTGAAGTCTTGTGTGATAGACCGAGATTAGGTCAAACACCGGGATTAGGTGGTCACACAAACAATTGGACTAGATTCACTTATACCGGGATTAGATAGGTGTGTGTGATTATATACCTGGAGTAGGTTGTAATCGTTAACACATTTAGTGGATTCGAGGTTCGAGTGTGGAGCACTTATTAGCCCGTGGTTTTTCCCGTGTTGGTTTCCACGTAAATATCAAGTGTTATTTAAATTCCACACATATTACACTTGTTATATATATTGACTAGATTGGGGTATTTTCGTAATATTGACTTAATGCGAAAATTGGGTAAAATCGTTAAAATCTATTCACCCCCCCCCCCCCCCCCTCCTCCTGATTAATATTTGAACACACTGTGTTATTTGTTTCATCCTGTATATATGTATCTGAAACTGTTCATAGTACGTATCAATCAGAAATATTCAGCTTCTATATAAGCTTCCCTTTCGCAGATTGATAACTCTTATTTTTACACGTTGTGTAGCCCCTTACTTTTATCTTTTATGTTTGTTTCCCGGGTAAAACCGGGTATTTAACGGCTTAAATAAGTGTTTCAGGATTTCTTCTAGGTGAAGGGCGTTTTTCCAAAAATGTAGAAATTTTGGGGCAAAAGTGTAATTTTCAAAAGTAGGATTATGCACCCTATTTTGCGTTTAGGGGCCGCAGAAAAGGGCGCCAATTTCTTGGCAGAGGATCAGATTTTTGTAATTTTGTGGCCTAGGGCGCAGAATAGGGCGCATAAATCATGATTTGGGTTTGGTGAAAGTTTCCTGCAGAAGGCTCAACTTGATGGGGCCATATCTCTTAGCTCAGAATGAACTAGGTTTCGTACTATATATGGTTGGAAAGGTCCAGAAGTCTTCTTTCCAACGGTTCTTCAAGAATGCGATTCTGATATTTGTGGAGGATGTTATGCTCGTTTCCGTAACAGTGCGGGCTGCTGGAAACCCACCAGCGAGATACCCAATTTTTAGCCACTTTTGCAAGGGCATTCTCGTCCTTTCACCCAATTTCTGCCCTAAGCCCCCTCTCCACTATATATATCCCCCTTTCTTCAGTTTTTTGAGAATCCCCAACTTCTCCTCTCTCTCTCTTCCGCCCCACTCTCTCTCTCTTCCATCTTCTTCATCTTCTTCATCTTCTTCACCAAATAAGGAGAGCATCCAAGCTCCCATGGAGGTTCTTCCTCCATGGGAGCTCACCACACACCTCCACCACCATTTTCACACTTCATCCATCCATCTTAGGGCAGTTTGCAAGGCAAATGGAGTGGTCTTTGGACCAAATCCGAGCTTGGAAGGTTTGGAGCATCTTTGGAGGACTTGTCTTCAAGGGTTTGCTCTTATTTACTCATTTCTTTGTATTTCTTGCTTCTTCTGATTTGGGGAATATTGTAAACCCTACACTTGTGTTATATATGTTGTTTGTTCTTAAATTCATGTGGGTTTTGTTTAACTCTTTGCTAATTACATGTTTTAAGCTTTAATTACAATATCCATGTGTGTAGAGGTCCGAAATTGATATGTGTCCATGATTGGGATTAGGAGTAGAGTAATTTAATGTAGGAGTAGTGTAATTTAGCATCCCATGATTGTTGATTGATTGATGGATGACCAAAATGCCATGTTTAGAGTAATTGGAGTATTAGAGATTTAGCTCCAAAGAGTGGGAAAGGTTTCAGTTCAGGCATTTAGTTGCTAAATTGGCCTTCGTTCAAATCCTTGTGCTTAATGGGTCTTTTTAAGACACAATTATCCATCCTTGACCGGATTGGGTAGTAAATTGATTTAGGGATAATTCCCAAATCAAGAGGATGAACCCTTAACCTATATCGAATGTTCTTAATGTATAACAACCAACTTATTTGCACATTGTTGTTTGGTAAACTTGTTTCCCATGTCTAGCCATCCTAGGGAGATTGATAAAACCGAATCCGTATCTAGAGTAAAGACAAATTGAATACCTCTTGTGCTTGTGTAGTTATAGGGGTATTTCATTGCTTAATGCTTTCACTCGGTTGGCCACCTTGTGGATGATATTTAGGCTATGTGTTATATATTGCGTGGTTCACATTAACATGTCCAGCGTGATATCCTCTACATTTGACCAGTAAGTTGAGAGATCACTAGGCTGGCGTGTAGAGCTCGTGTGTGTGTCCCACAGTCCTTAATGAATCCAAGCATTTATGCATGGATGTAATCTCTAAAACATCGAGAGAGATTAGAGATTAATTAAGGGGACACGAGCATATAACATACGTGTTGTATGGGTATCTCGTATTCTTAATGCTTTCACTTGGTTGCCATCCCGTATTTGGTTAGCCATTGTGAATGAATTATTGGCTGTAGTATGGCCAGTGCGGTTGCGCATTACATGCCCAACGAAATAACCACTGTATATGACCAGAAAGTTGAGAGATCACTAGGCTGGCATACATTGCTCGTGTGTGTGTCCCAAAGTACTTAATGAATCCATGCATTGTGTGGATGCGATTTCTAAGACTCGAGAGAGATTAGAGATCAATTAAGGGGATACGAGCCTATGATATACTTGCACATTGAGGGACTAAGTGAGTCTAGAGCTTAATTAGGAGGATTGTCACGGTTGAATCATTTCCTTAGTATAACCACATTTCATGCCATCTCTCCATTCCATCCTATCCATGTATATATTATGGTAGTTTATTTATTTATTTATATTATTACTTACTTTTCCGCACCCGCAACACACGAGGTCTCTCGGAGTGTTGTAATAATAGCTAGAACCGGTGACGGTCGGCGAATCCCACCTCCCTGCGGAACGATACCCTCACTTGCCGCTATGCTAGTCCCTGTGACTCGCGCGCTAGCGAGGTCGAACTTAAATGTTCAATCTTTTGACCGACACCGCAACGACGTGTCGTCAAAGTGGCGCCGCTGCCGGAGACGTGGCTTATTCGTTGATAGTTACTAGTTTTTGCTTAGGTTCTGTAAATATCTTAGATATATTGTTTTTTATTGCTTTGCGGAATAGTTCGTTATGTTGAAAATAAACATCTCTTTTACTCATGCTTTTCATTGTTCGATCGACAATGTTTAGGCTAGGTTTGGGGGTGTAAGTCGTGTTATTTTTTCTTGTTTTTGT
This sequence comes from Acer campestre, assembly GCA_954870605.1. Lineage (NCBI taxonomy): Eukaryota > Viridiplantae > Streptophyta > Magnoliopsida > Sapindales > Sapindaceae > Acer > Acer campestre. Next base: position 49,420,918 of record OX940799.1, on the reverse strand, counting down.
TTAAAGCATATGCATTTGATTTTCTTTGAGTTGTTTTGTGCAAGGAAAGAAAATTTCAGGTCGGATGGACCACACAACTCAAGAGAGCTTCGCGAAGGCATGGTTGGTTCGAATAACCACTCGCGAGGGCTTGCGCTTCAAGGGTATAATGCTTTACTTATTTTTGTGATTTTTATTTATGTTTAGATCTAAGAGTGGATATGTGTTGTGCTTAGATCTTAGGAATTTTAGTGTGTTGTTTTAGAAAATTTTCAAATCTCTGCAAAAACTGCCATGTTTTGAATATTTTTGAGGTAGATGTTTCATTAAAACTGTACTCATTGGTGAGGAAATTAATTTTTTCGCCAACGTTGCGTTCTTCGATTTTTTGTGCTGATTCCGAATATATAAAGAACGTAAAATTCTGGGTTGTGGATCAAAAGTTATGAGCATTTCTTCGACCAAAGGCCATGAGCGATGCCCTGTTTTTCGAAATTGCGCTTTCACTGTTTTCATCGTCCATTTTCACACTTTTCCCATTCGAATTTTGAAATAATTTTTATATGAAAAGTGTGTATTTATATGTCTACTCTATGGTGTAAAAGTTTTGAGAAATTATTTTAAGTGCTTTTAAAGATATGCACCAGAAAGTGGACATTGGACGACTTTAAATTTCGACAGTTTTTGAAATCTTTGGCCTCCATGTTGAGTTGCTTTCCTTTGTGTGCCGGTAGAGACATGCATTGTATGCTTTTAGCTCCGTGCATCACTTAAATTTGCTTGTACAGTGCCAATCTTTTGATGTTGAGGTGGATGAGACCTTTATGTTTGTTTAGCCTAGGAAAATAGTGGAGACTACCCTAGTGAGGTTTCGAGCCTATTAGCGCCAAATTCAGAGGGTATATCTTGTTTCTACTCTTTAAACACTCTTCAATTTTGTTCTTAATTGTGATCTCATTGTACATATATACATTTTGCATTGATTGCCATAGAACTAAATAATGTGGACTGCTTGTTGAGATTTGTATTCCCTTGTTAGATGGATTTTTAGAAATGATTATGGGCTTGAGTGTGTGCGTAACTACTAAAATTGCCTAAACACTCCCACACCCATATATTCATTGCAAATTGAGGCCAAACACTACACCCCCAACCATTCCCTAGTTATTGATCATGTTGAGGTGTATAGCTTAATAGAAGTTATGTAGTGTAAAGCTCTAATTTTTGTGATTAAAAGCATGTACTTAGGCAAATGTATGCAAATTGTGCTAGGCAAAGGCTTACAAAAAGAAAAAAGAAAAAAAAAAGGAAAAAAGAAGAAAAAAAAAAGAAAAGAAATAATAAGTGTGAATTATAAACACTTAAGCCTTCAAGTTCTTCAATTGAAAAGTTACTCTTAAATATGAGTACAAATGTAGCACAAATGTGCAATGTAAATTTTATAGCCTGGACTCTTGTAGTGTAAAGTGTAATAGAGCTAATTTTGTTGTAATGTAATGTGTAAACACCTTGGCATGGTTAATAGCTTTATCCTTTCCACTCCTACCATATATTCCATCCCATACACCTTCACAAAATCACCTTGGCCACAATATAAAGTGAGGGAAAGCCCATTTGATCTCTTAGGAAGTCTATATTGGGAATGCGAGTCGATGCATGCTCTTTCCACGTTCATGGCATTTCAATTCCTTCCATGAGATCTATCACTATAAATGTGCTTCATTTAATATTCATATGCGATATATTAGATTCCGGTACATAAATTCATTCGCATATGTTTGATAGAGAGTGATTGCCTAGGTTCTGAGTGGAAAAATTAGACTGAAATCCAGGGAGGATTAGAGTCAAGGCGAATTTCATCTTAGGCAATTCGAGCGTAGTTGTTTTGTAAACCGAAAACATCCTAAGTATTGGCATACTTGCATTGTGTGATGCATTGTTATTAATTGGTATATTTGAGATACTAGCATGCATGTGTAGTCTTTGCTTGGTATGTTTGGATTGCATCTCAACTTTTCTTGCAGAGTATACGTTTGTGGGTGTCGTAGCTGTAAACCCTCAGGAGACTATAACTCCTCCTCTAGGGATCGCCTAGCGGTTTAAAGGCTTGTGGCACATGCTAAGTGCCACCGTGTTTCCTATGGAAGTGGACTAGCCTAGTTTTTACTTTTTTATTCATTTTAGTTTGTTTTGCTTGTTTTGTTTTGTTTTATTTTCATATTTGTTTTGTTTTGCTCGGGGACGAGCAAAAGATAGGTTTGGGGGTGCTGCCGGTTTCCTACGGAAGTGGACTAGCCTAGTTTTTACTTTTTATTCATTTTAGTTTGTTTTGCTTGTTTTGTTTTGTTTTATTTTCATATTTGTTTTGTTTTGCTTGGGGACGAGCAAAAGATAGGTTTGTAGTATAGTGGTGAGTATTCCCGCCTGTCACGCGGGTGAACCGGATTCGATCCCCGGCAGCGGCGCCACTTTGACGACACGTCGTTGCGGTGTCGGTCAAAAGATTGAACATTTAAGTTCGACCTCGCTAGTGCGCGAGTCACAGGGACTAGCGCAGCGGCAAGTGAGGGTATCGTTCCGCAGAGAGGTGGGATTCGCCGACCGTCACCGGTTCTAGCTATTATTACAACACTCCGAGAGATCTCGTGTGTTGCGGGTGCGGAAAAGTAAGTAATAATATAAATAAATAAATAAACTACCATAATATATACATGGATAGGATGGAATGGAGAGATGGCATGAAATGTGGTTATACTAAGGAAATGATTCAACCGTGACAATCCTCATAATTAAGCTCTATACTCACTTAGTCCCTCAATGTGCAAGTATATCATAGGCTCGTATCCCCTTAATTGATCTCTAATCTCTCTCGAGTCTTAGAAATCGCATCCACACAATGCATGGATTCATTAAGTACTTTGGGACACACACACGAGCAATGTATGCCAGCCTAGTGATCTCTCAACTTTTTGGTCATATACAGTGGTTATTTCGTTGGGCATGTAATGCGCAACCGCACTGGCCATACTACAGCCAATAATTCATTCACAATGGCTAACCAAATACGGGATGGCAACCAAGTGAAAGCATTAAGAATACGAGATACCCATACAACACGTATGTTATATGCTCGTGTCCCCTTAATTAATCTCTAATCTCTCTCGATGTTTTAGAGATTACATCCATGCATAAATGCTTGGATTCATTAAGGACTGTGGGACACACACACGAGCTCTACACGCCAGCCTAGTGATCTCTCAACTTACTGGTCAAATGTAGAGGATATCACGCTGGACATGTTAATGTGAACCACGCAATATATAACACATAGCCTAAATATCATCCACAAGGTGGCCAACCGAGTGAAAGCATTAAGCAATGAAATACCCCTATAACTACACAAGCACAAGAGGTATTCAATTTGTCTTTACTCTAGATACGGATTCGGTTTTATCAATCTCCCTAGGATGGCTAGACATGGGAAACAAGTTTACCAAACAACAATGTGCAAATAAGTTGGTTGTTATACATTAAGAACATTCGATATAGGTTAAGGGTTCATCCTCTTGATTTGGGAATTATCCCTAAATCAATTTACTACCCAATCCGGTCAAGGATGGATAATTGTGTCTTAAAAAGACCCATTAAGCACAAGGATTTGAACGAAGGCCAATTTAGCAACTAAATGCCTGAACTGAAACCTTTCCCACTCTTTGGAGCTAAATCTCTAATACTCCAATTACTCTAAACATGGCATTTTGGTCATCCATCAATCAATCAACAATCATGGGATGCTAAATTACACTACTCCTACATTAAATTACTCTACTCCTAATCCCAATCATGGACACATATCAATTTCGGACCTCTACACACATGGATATTGTAATTAAAGCTTAAAACATGTAATTAGCAAAGAGTTAAACAAAACCCACATGAATTTAAGAACAAACAACATATATAACACAAGTGTAGGGTTTACAATATTCCCCAAATCAGAAGAAGCAAGAAATACAAAGAAATGAGTAAATAAGAGCAAACCCTTGAAGACAAGTCCTCCAAAGATGCTCCAAACCTTCCAAGCTCGGATTTGGTCCAAAGACCACTCCATTTGCCTTGCAAACTGCCCTAAGATGGATGGATGAAGTGTGAAAATGGTGGTGGAGGTGTGTGGTGAGCTCCCATGGAGGAAGAACCTCCATGGGAGCTTGGATGCTCTCCTTATTTGGTGAAGAAGATGAAGAAGATGAAGAAGATGGAAGAGAGAGAGAGTGGGGCGGAAGAGAGAGAGAGGAGAAGTTGGGGATTCTCAAAAAACTGAAGAAAGGGGGATATATATAGTGGAGAGGGGGCTTAGGGCAGAAATTGGGTGAAAGGATGAGAATGCCCTTGCAAAAGTGGCTGAAAATTGGGCATCTCGCTGGTGGGTTTCCAGCAGCGCGTACTGTTACGGAAATGGGCATAACTTCCTCCACAAACATTGGAATCGTATTCTTGAAGAACCGTTGGAAAGAAGACTTCTGGACCTTTCCAACCATATATAGTACGAAACCTAGTTCATTCTGAGCTAAGAGATATGGCCCCCGCAAGTTGAGCATTCTGCAGGAAACTTTCGCCAAACCCAAATCATGATTTATGCGCCCTATTCTGCGCCCTAGGCCGCATAATTACAAAAATCTGATCCTCTGCCAAGATATTGGCACCCTTTTCTGTGGCCCCTAAACGCAAAATAGGGTGCATAACCCTACTTTTGAAAATTACACTTTTGCCCCAAAATGTCTACATTTTTGCAAAAACGCCCTTCACCTAGAAGAAATCCTGAAACACTTATTTAAGCCGTTAAATACCCGGTTTTACCCGGGAAACAAGCATAAAAGATAAAAGTAAGGGGCTACACAACGTGTAAAAATAAGAGTTATCATAATTATGCAGGATTTGTCACTTTAGGCTTTGATTGCTCAAGCTACCTAATTTTTCCTAACAATGGTGTAGAGATCGGTAAAACAGAGGAATCTAGAAAAGAAAAAAATAATAATAACATAATTAGATGAATGCACAAGTAAATAGTAATCATCTTGGAAAATTAATTAACAAAAAGAATAAACAAAACAAAACCCATTTGAGTTAATTAATCTATGGAGATCACTAATGGAGAGTTGTTGGGTTTGGTGGTGTGCTGAAGATGATTTTCTGGGTTTGGATGATGACGATGACGATGACGGGTTCTTGTTTGATTTATTTTTTATTTTATATTTTATTTATTTATTTATTTATTTTTAAAATATGATAATTTTTGTTGATATAATAATTTTTGGACTAATTGGCACTGATGTCCCCTAAACTCTTTAAAAATTTGTACTATGAGACGCACGTGACTTAAAAATAGATGGAATGTGGCTTCCGTTGCCAATCTGTCAGTTTCTATAAATTTACGAGAGTTTAGGGGGTTTAGTGCAAAAAAAAAAAAAAAAAAAAAGTATAGGAGGCACAATACAACTTTCTAAAGAGTTCAGGGGACATCTGTGCCAATAAACCTATATTATATATAAGGTTTGAGGGAAATAAGGAAATAGGGATGGGGGCACCTACCCCCATCCCCATCCTCATTTCAATTTAGGGATAAAACCACCCAAAAAATAAATAAAAAATAAAAAATAAAAAATCTCTCAAATGGGGATGGGGGAGTGGGGATTTGGGTCCCCAGGATAAATGGTCATCCCTATTAATGTCATTGGTTTGAGATGCAAATTAGATATACAAGTGAGATGTATAACATTACTTAAATAATATACAACACATAAAAATGCACAAAATTCCAGACTTGAGAAATACTAAATAGTAATGCTATACATTCCACTTAAAATCTCAATTTTTTCATCTCAACATATATAGCAGTTGAGATGTCAAATGGTGAGTAAATATATGTTATAAGTGGGATGTTTAACATTATTCAATATTAAATTAAGAATAAACTATATAACCTAAAAACCAACCCAAGTTATGTAACAAGTCATTGCCATTTAAGCCATGGGATAGTGTGGTAAATGATTTGATAAGGGCAAATTACTTGTCATGTCATTTTTTTTATTTTTTTTATTTTTTTTAATTTATTTTTATTTTTATTTTTATTTTTTTGTTGAGCTATTACAGCATTTTGAGATTGAGAAGGGATATGACCATATGACTTGAACCCACTTGACATGACATTTGGATTGATTATTGGATCACTTTTGTTAAATTTATTATAATGTTAATGTTCTTGGCACCGAGATACCTCTAGAACTTGTGGTAGTAAAATATTTACATAAGTGCCGAGTGTACAATAAGTACAATGATTAGGGACTTGATTTGCATTCAAGAAGTTTTCTCTACCGATAAATATGGGAACATCATCGAGAAATAGTGTTACACTGTTACATAACCAAAGAAGTGTAAACAAAAATAAATGTCCACAGATAAGATCTAAGAATTGACATTTTTCTAAGAGTGCAGGTAGTTTTCTTAGTTAAAATTAATAGAATAAAGGAGAGAGTCTGTGTTACTAGAAGTTCTATAAAATAAAATAAAATTACAGGTTGACTTCCAGAGTTTGAAAACTTAAGCATCAATTGGGGTTATGTTTTGCAATAAGAATATAAGATTGAATTTGTTATTGTCATTAGCTCACCATGTGAAATAGTGTCCGCTTTGATAGTTCAAAAGCTTATATACTAGTCCACTATCTCACTGGCCGAGCGGCAACGTGGGTTAGTGAAGGTAACTCACCTACCTCATGTTCGAATTCACAGTCTCATTAATATTGGTAACAAAAAAATTGTACCGATTTTTTCAATTTTTGAAGTAAATATTTTTTAATATTTTTAAATAATAAAAGAAAAGATAAATAAGTTTTCAAGGGTAGTTTAATCATTTCGGGATACAAATATAGTTATAGGTTAAAGTTAACAAAAGTCACCCGATGGTAGGATATATTTATGTAATTATTAAAAAAAATGAATATTTATGCAATTACACATAAATTTAGGGTTGTTTGTACAATTTACCCAATAAAATAACCTCTCATTTTTACCCAAGGACATTACTGACTTTCCATACCCCAAACACATTCCAATTGGGATGTTTGTGTTTGAATAGAGTAATTGTTTGAAAATTTACTTTATTAGATAAATAGGTGGTATGTTTATACAATTAACCCATTGCAGAATTGCTTCAACAATATATTAACCAAGTTGTAGAAATGTTGGAAAACCACACAGTATCATAGACTTATAGAGTTCGATGTTCATGGAAATCTTAAAAATAACCACAAATATTTACGATTTTTCGTTTTTAACCACAATCAGCGACATTGACCAATTGACTGAAGCAGTCTCATCAGGCCGTCAGGGATTTAGGTCTTCTTCATGGAAAGTTCATGCTATTATTACTACTGGCTATTAATTATCAGCCAACTATCTAAATTACCGTTGACATCAGGAGTGTGAGTGTGGGCCATTTAACATGTTTTCGATGAAACTTCAACTTCATATATATATATATATGGGATTTTAGCAAAAATGTCCTATTTTAGGGGCTTAATAGCAAATCTACCCTAAAATCAAATTCAATTGCAAAAATGCCCCGAAATGACCTTGTTACCCCTTTAGTTATAAAAAAAAAAAAAAAAAAAAAAAATTCACTCACTGCCCTAACAACCCAAATCCTCCTGCGGGTTCAAAAATTAAATAGCACTTTTTGGGGGAGGGCTTGTGCAAATAGCACCACATTAATAAGTCTTGTTTTAATAGCACCAAAATAGGTGATGAGACCAAAATACCCCCACTTACTCTTTTCTTTTGCTTTTTTTTTTCTCGAAAATTCGAGACTTATTGTGACATTTTCGAGACTTATTGATGCGTTTCGAGACTTAATCCCAGTTTGTTGCTTTTTTTTTTCTCGAAAATTCGAGACTTATTGTGACATTATCGAGACTTATTGATGCGTTTCGAGACTTAATCCCAGTTTGTTCGAGACTTATTCTGTTCGACCTCCATCAATGGTGACAGTGTAGACGACGGCGCCGGTTGACTCCGGAGATAGTCGGATCTGGAAGATTGGACGACGTCGAGTTCATTGGTGCCATCGGTTTCGTCAGATTCGCGACGGATCGTCGTAGATTTGAAGATGAAGGTTCGAAAACTATTCGGGTTTGGCTTCGTTTCTCTCTCCATACAACTCGAAACTGAAAATGGATATTTCCATTACAATCAGTGGCGCAAGACGGACGTTTTGCCGGTGGTTTTGTCCATCAACTCGCCGATCGACGGTGACACCTCCATTGAAGCTCCATCAATGGAGGTTTGGGGGAAAAGAAGAAGAAAGAAGATGAAGGACAAAGAAGAGAAAAGAAAAGAAGCTGAGGGGTATTTTTGTCCAAATTCCATTTTTGGTGCTATTAAAACATGAGTTATTAAAGTGGTTGTAGTTACACAAATCCATTTTGAAAAAGTGCTATATACCCCTATTTCCTCATCCTCCTGCCCATCCATCTTGAAACCAAACCCTTCCCGAATCCACCACAAAGCTTCCCCATCGCAAAGCTTCGCCGACTTCGCCACCGTAAAGCTTCGTTGGTGATTGGCAACCCATTCGTCAACGATTTCATTGCAGCAGCAGCAGCAACAACGAGTTCGTCGCCATCGTGAAGCTTCATCGTCGACGCCATCAGGGTCATCCGTCGTCACCATCCGTCTTCTTCCAGCATTCTCCTCTTTCCGACACAGACATACACCACCGATTTGGGTTCCAATGTATTTGGCTAGAGGTATTTAGAGTTTTCAACCATAAACATTTAGGTTTATGATTTTGAGTTTAAATTGATTAATGGGTTATCAAATTTGGAGGTTTATGATTTTGAGTTTAAATTGATTAATGGGTTATCAAATTTGGAGGTAATGGATTAATGGTTTATGATTTTTTGTTGGAAAATTTCTATCATTGTTAGTCTGTGATCTTTTTCAAAGTGGGTGTGAGAGATGCATAATGTTCGAGTTTCAAAAATTAGTTTTGATCCAGAGAAAATTCAGTTTCGAAATGTTAAATTTAGAAGAAATTTGGGTGCCAACTGATTTGTGAAGTCGTACTACTGCTACTTTTTATTAATTTGCTTGTAAGTTGTAAAAGTTGTCCGTTGTAATGTTGGCTTTCAATGGTCATAATAATATATTAGTGTTTTTGTTTTCAATAATTTCCAGTATCTCATCTTTGTTTGTTTGTTGTCTCAAACAAGGATCAGTTGATGATCAAACAATGATCAGTGGGTTGCACATGCATTAATAAAATATCTGAAATTAATTTAATTCTCGTTGTGGTTGTGGTTGTGTTGGGTGGTGCATGTTTTGGTGATGGGTTGATGAATTTGATTACTTTATTTCTGTATAATTGACACTCCTTTAAAAACCCAAATGGGTGAATTTTGCTGCTGTAAAGCATTTGCAGTAACACAAATTTGTTTCATGACAGCATATGAAGACATATTGTCATCTAATGCAACGGCTTGCCTATTTCTATCTTCAGTTATACAACCAGAACATTGTGTTATTGGATTACTCATTCATGGTAATATAATAAATTTAACAACAAATTGTATGATTTCTTTTTTCGCAAGAATTAATTCTAATCTTATTTTACAAGTGTTGTAGACTAAGCTTCAAGGAAGGTGGTTCTAATTTTTTTTTTAAAAGCAAGCATCAACACTGCAACATTTTCATTTAGGCATGTTGCTACATGGTAGTATGTGAGAAGAAAAAAAAAAAAAAAAAAAAAAAAAACAATACTTCTAACATTTTCACTGGTAATACATGTTTTAATAATTAACAATATATGTTCAAGAACCACTTACATCGAACAAATTCAGTTTTCAAAACAATAACTAACCAATTCCAATGTGAAACATTGCATCCCTTGGAAAATCAAATGCCCTTCCTCTTCGACTGTCATACCAATATACACTGTGATCACTTTCCTATTCTCCACCCCAATTCAAAACCAATTGCCCAATTATATTGCACATTTGTCATCTTCAGTTCTGAAAATTTTTAAATATAGATTATCAATTCAAAAAAAAAAAAAAAAAAAAAAATACATAAACTTTTTTTTTTTTTTAATTGTTCTTGTGCTTCGGGTCATAATTGACCCGATATCGGGTCAGGTGTGACCCGAAGCACAAATTCATGGCTTCAGGTTAGGGGCAATCCGAAGCCATGAATTTGTGCTTCGGGTCATGACTAACCCGATATCGGGTCAAGTGTGACCCGAAGCACAAATTCATGGCTTTGGGTTGGGGGCAATCTAAAGCCATGAATTTGTGCTTCGGGTCATGACTGACCCGATATTGTGTCAAGTGTGACCCGAAGCACAAATTCATGGGTGGAAAATGATGGAGGAATTGGGGGCAATTATCATTAAGGGTAGTTTTGTCTTTTTGGGGCAATTTTGCTATGAAAATAATTGATAGGGTATGTTTGCAATTTAGGCCCTCAAATAGGGCAATTTTGCTAAAATCCCTATATATAAATATATAAAAGCATTAAAAATGGGAAAAATGTAGGAAAATTAGAAAAAAAATAGTTTTAGTATTTCAAAAATTCTCAAATTTTATTTATAGGTACATAGATTTCAATGAACTTATCATCCATAAAAAAAATTTAGATCAAAACTCATAAAAATCGATGTAATTTTATCAAGGTTTTTACCGAAATTAACTTAAGGGATCTCTCAGTTGAAAGTTACTATTATATATATATATATTTTTTAATTATCAGTTCGTCCTGATATAAAATATATCAGGACGAAGAATGTTGATCATTAGATTTACATACACTTGTCAAAACTTCTCCATAATCTATAGTCCACATTCTTCATCCTGATATATTTTATATCAGGACGAACTGACAATAGAAAGACTATATATATATATTTATATTTATACCGTATATAAAATTTTTGTTCAGCAGCTCTAATTGTATTTATACAGTTAACAATCCACACGATATATGTGTGTGTATATATATATATATTTTATTAATGACAATTTTAATCTAAATTAAAATTTCTAAAGACGATCCTAATTAGGTTTTTTTTCCATCTTTAGTTTTTTTATTTTTTTTCATTTTTTTTTTTCTCTTTACTATTTTAACAACTCTAAAATATCTTCTTCTTTTTTTCCAATATTATAAAGTTTTTAGGAAGTGATGAAGAATGATATGCAACCAGAAGAAAATCATGAATGATAGAGAAGCACTTTTCAACATTGTTTTCTTTTTCTTTCTTTCTTTCTATTTTTTTTTTCCTTTCTGAAACATCCTTCTTTTTTCTTTTTTTGAAAGTAATCATTCTTTCTATTTGGAGGTTGCATGAAGTTTTTTAGTGGAAAATCTCTCAAACACGTTGGTTTATAAGTTAGTGTGATTTTAAGCTTTAATTATTCTACACTAAAAATTTAATTTGATGGTGCAAAGAATTCAAAAATAAAATAAAATTACATACGTTACTTATTTGCGTAGAGAATTTTATTCTAATAAAAATTATTAATAGAACTTTAATCAACCACGTTAAAAATAATTTCCGAGGAAAAAGGTTTTCCAGAGACTCCATATCCTAAATCCAAATATTCTTATTAGAGGTTTATGTATGTTGAATAGGATGAAGGATGAATGATTCATCTTCTTTTATTCAATAAGTTAAGAATTTGATTAATTGTTTGATTTTTTTATATTAGAATGGGAAGATTATTATTATTATTATTATTATTATTATTATTATTATTATTATTTTAAGAATTGGATGATTGAAATTATTGTGTTTAGGGTTTTAGACACAATCCCAAATTGTGAATTGTTTTAATTCAAGAAATATCTTGATTTGATCTTACATTTTTTGGGTTGATTTAATTAATTAATTTTTTTAAATGGAGTGTCAAAAGATATATGGGATAATTTGGAAAAAACAAATTGTCTTAAGAATTTTTTTAAATTTTAAATTTTAGAATAGAGTGTCTTTAGTAGAGAAGTGTAAAAGGAAAAAATTGGATTGTAAGAAGAAAATCGTGGTGTAGGTGTGGGAGGTTTACCCTGGACTAACCTCATCTCGTCCCTCCTTTTTTTTTTTTTTTTAAATTAAGTTGATTAATTTTAAAGCTAATTTATTAATCACATATCAACTTTTATTTTAAATTGCTTATTTCTGCTTTCTAGAGTTAATTTATACAGGATAATTTATTAAATTACAACAATCACAAACATTCAAAATTAAAGCCAATTTAACCAGATAGAACAATCCCTTCTAAAATCTAATCAATCTAACTTTGCTTGGATTGGAGTAATATTTCTTTGTTAAAATTGACTGAACAAAATTCATACTCAAATAATTTGATAAATGGATAGTCCATTACATTATCTTTTGTCTTTTGATGTATATGACAGTTACGAATCACATATCATACATTATTCATTGAATTTATTGGATCCAAATTTCAAAAACTAAATCAATTTATTCGGTTGACAAAACATTTTACCTAGAAATCTGGCCACATCGATTCAAATAAAATCTATAAATATTTAACAAAGTATTTAAACCTAGATATTTATTCAATATAGATATCCACATAGTATATACTTATTCAATTTATTGGGATAAGATTTCTGAAATCAGATTGTTCATTAAAATGATTTTCAATATATAAAATTAATGTGTCCCAAAATAAATGAATAGATAGAACTACTTTACAACATTGAAATAGAAGAGAGAGAGAGAGAGAGAGAGAGAGAGATTGACCATAGATTTACAATAAACAAGATTTTTGAGTAGTCAAAGATGGCGATTTTTTTATTAACCGTATCCCCCATTTCTTTTCTGCAACTATATATGGTCAAGCTGGCGATTGACCATAGTATTATTTAGATTTTTTTTTTTAATATATGAAATTACCTAGCGATTTTGCTTTTGTTTCAGTCAAAGTCAACATGATTTGATAAGAACAACAATTAATGAAAGTGAAAGTAATGGAACGTGGAAAAATATCATTACTTAAATTCCTGTTAGACTAATTTATGTTTCTTTTCGTTTTTGTTTCGATTAAAACCCGATTATGTCGATGAGATAAGGTTGATTTGACGGTAAACCTCTCACACTTGTATTATAAAGTTATGGGTTCGAGTTCTCTCATTTTCCAAAAAAACCTAAATTTATATAATAATAAAATATTTAAAAAAAAAAAAAAAACCGATTATATGATATATATATATATATATGCTCTTCTATATTATTTTATAATCCAAACTCAAACTTCGACTCTAAATATCTGTTTTTTTAGTGAGTACTCAACTTCAAGAATCATGATTTATTACCACCTTACAGTATGGTTTAATGATAAAATCACCAGTCCGACAATGTCTCAAGTTTGAGTCGTCGCCATAAGTGCTATATATATGGTGGTTTTATAGTGAGGACGTTTTAAAATTATAAGTTAATGACGTTCAACTGCAGCCACACATTCATATTAGGTGCGAGTATTTATTAATGTGAGGTTGTGGGCCCATAGTGAATATGTGGCTGTGGTTGGACGGACGTCCTGAAATTATAAAGTCAAGACGGTCCTGATTGGAGAATCAATATATATATATATATGAGTAATGCTACATTGCCCAAATTTAGTGCCCAAATCTGATGCCCAAATGACGTGGCAACACTCTCATCCATAATTTATATTGTATTAGATTTGCTTGATTTGAATGAATGGATGAGAGTGTTGCCATGTCATTTGGGCACCAGATTTGAGCACCAAATTTAGGCAATGTAGCATTACTCTATATATATATATACTGTGGTTCTCTAGTCAGGACGTCTGTCAAACCACAGTCACACATTCACATTGGGCCCATAGCCACGACCTAATGTGAATGAATGGCTGTGGGTGATTGTCCTTATTTTAAAATTTCAGGACGTCCTTACTAGATATCCACCATATATATGTATATATATAACAATTATTTATTAGAGTAATTGGCACTACACCCCCCTCGAGTATACCTAAATTCGCATGTTGTCCCCTGAATTAATTTTTTAGGCATTAAATCACCTGAACTATCGGAAATTGGTAAAATTAGACGGAATGCTTACGGAACCCTAGTTCCGTCTCATTTCTCGTCACGTGCGCATCACATGTATCCATACGAAGGGCATTTGGGTCATTCCGATGCCAAAATATGTGAGCTGAGATTGCTTCAACTAAAATTGATCTGTCCGGTGCCATAAAAATATTGATTTTGGCATATATGGATTCAATGTACAGAGATTATATTATTGTTCAAGAGACAGTCATGCATGAAAGTACAGAGATTATAGTTCAAAGATTTGATGCCAAAATGAAATTGATCTGTCTGGTGCCATAAATGATGCCAAAATAAAACCAAAATCGATTTAAAATCAATTCAAATCAAGTCAAACCAGATGCCAAAATCTAACCAAAATCGATTTAAAATCAAACCAAAATCAACTCGAAATCAGTTCAAACCAAACCGAAATCAAGAACTGGGTTCGTCTGAGGAATCTGTCTCCGAGGAATCAAGAATTGGGTTCGTCATTTGTCTCCAAAGAAGAAATCAAACCTCTGTCAAAGCACCCAATAGCACCCAAACCTATGTCAAAAAAAATCAAATGGAGAAGAGAAGGAGAAAAAAAAAAAGACGATCGGCGGCGAGAGGAGATAGAGTGACGATCTCCGCGTCCGGGAGGAGATCGAATGCCGATTGGCAGCAAGAGGATGACGATCGACGGTATAAATGGGACATTAACTGTCGTCCAAAGGAGAAAGACTACTATAAAACTCAGTCTCTCTTTGTTGCTTGGACATTCTTTTTGCTCGGCTCAAATCAGGCATCACCACCGCGTGCGTCGATGTTGTCGCAGCTGGAATAGATCGCCGCTTCTCGCCAATGACGATATAAAGAAGAGAGAGAGATCGGAGAGAATGTTGAGAAAAGATGAAGATTGAGATGTGGTTTCTTTTTTTCCAGATCTTCCAAGACTAATTCTTTAATTTCATTTAATTTCTTTTTCTTTAATATTATTTAATTTTTCTTTAATGTTTTTCGATTTTTTTAATATTTTGTTAAAAAAAATAATTCTTAGTTCAGTTTATTTCATTTTAAATTTTTTTTTTTTATTTCTATTTTATGATCTGACAATTTGATTTATATGAGGAATTATTTTCTGTTATTCCAACTTTACCCCTTCGTACAGAGACATGTGATGCGCACGTGACGAGAAATGAGATGGAACTAGGGTTCTGTAAGTATTCTGTCCAATTTTGTCAATTTCCGATAGTTCAGGGGGTTCTATGCCTAAACAATTAATTCAAGGGGCAACATGCGAATTCGAGTATACTCGAGGGGGGTGTAGTGCCATTGTGCCAATTACTCTATTTATTATGAAACAATTTTAGTGAAGAGTTCATAAGCTCCTTTAACACTACTTTTATGTTAAGAACCGTTCGTAACATTTTTTTTTTTTTTTTTTTGATAAATAATAAACACCGAAACATTACACTGAAGGATTACATAATTCAGGACTAGAGTCCAACCAAAGATACTCCCTAGCGGAGGAAAAAGCTAAATTGGCAAGCATAAGAGCCAAGGAATTTCCAGACCTGGAAACCGCCAAACACTTACTAACGCCTACATCCAAGAACATTGACTTAACGTCCTTCACTATAAAATTAGATTCCCCTACTGGAGGGACCGAATCTTTTAGAACAGCTACCAAAGAAAGAGAAAAAATCTCGACAACATCAACTTTCAAATTATAAAATTTAGCTAACAATAAACCTTCCCGTAAAGCAATCAACTCTCCTATTTCAGCATTAAAAGCCTCTGTCAGTTGATGAGAACGAGCTGCCAACACTAACCCCTTATCATCTCTAATAGCTGCACCAACACCAATGGACTAACCAAATTTTTTAAGAGCTGCAGCAGTATTAAGTTTAATTCTTCCAGAAGGAGGGGCAAGCCAATTGACATTCGACCTTAAAACCCCAGAAGGCGGCTGAACAGAGGTTACACATTTAGAATTCTGAAATTCTGACAAAAACGATAAAGCACCAGAAACAACCATCTAAGAAGGCTTCCCTTTACCTGTAATATTCATCAAGTTTCTATTATCCCATATTGCCCAAGCAATAATACAAAAACTGGCCAAATCTTCAACAGAGAGAAGGGAAGAAGCTTGCAGAAAAATATCCAAAGCAGAGCACAGATTCATATCAGCAAAAATACTATAAAACTCTACAAGTTTCCAACAATTTTTAGCTTGAAAACACCCAAAAACCGCATGGACAGCAGACTCAACAGAGGAAAAACAGTTGGTACACACTGAGGACTCCACTACCTTACGTTTACAAAGATTCTCCAGCAAGGGGAAGGCATTTCAACAAGCTCGCTACACAAATAATTTAACTTTGGGAGGCACATTTAATTTCCACAGCAAATGCCACCACTTTTGAGATACAACAGAATTAGAGGTGGAAGCACAACTCTTAAGAGACAAGGCCAAACGATAACCACTTTTAACCGAGAACTCCCCATTCTTTTCATAATACCACGCAAGATAATCATCCCCCCCAATCCAACTAACCGGAATAGATAAAACAGCCTCCTTATCACATGGCAACAGAAAACTGTCCAGCTTATCAATATCCCACCAACGACGACTGTCGACAAAAAGATCCACAACCCGAAGCTCAGACTCAGGATTAGAAGTAACTATTTTAAAAGTACTAGGACGAGGCAGCCAGTGATCCTTAAAAACACTAATATTTTTGCCATCCCCCACCACCCATCTAAGTCCTTCAGACAGTAAAGATCGCCCCCACAAAATGCTTCTCCACACAAAAGAACAACCATTCTTCACCTCAACCTGCAGAAAATCCTCACTCTTAAAATATTTGGCTTTTAACAACTGTGCAACCAAAGAATCAGGCTTACTCTGAATCCTCCAAGCTTGCTTTGCTAGAAGAGCTTGATTAAAAGAAATTAAATCTTTAAAACCCAACCCTCCCTCACTTTTAGGTTGACTAAGTGTTTCCCATTTAACCCAACTTATCTTCCTTCTACCCTCTCTAGAACCCCACCAAAATTTAGAAAACATAGAACTAAGCTCCTTACAAAAACCCACCGGAAGTTGAAAAATGCTCATAGAATAATTAGGGATAGTTTGCGCCACAGCTCGTATCAAAACCTCTTTACCACCACAAGAAAAATAACTATCCTTCCACCCTCTGAGCTTCTTCCAAACCCTCTCCTTAATCTCATTAAACATAATCTTCTTATTCCTTCCTATCATAGTAGGCAGCCCAAGATATAAATCATGAAAATTACTATCAACCACACCAAGCAAATCAAAAATTTCTGTTTTAGCACTAGCAACCACATTAGGACTAAATGTAACCTTGCTCTTCTCTAAATTGATTTGCTGCCCAGAACCACAAGCATAAACCTTCAGGATATCCCGGATAATACAACTACACTCCCTCGAAGCCCTACTAAAAATGATACTATCATCCGCAAAAAACATATGACTAATAAGAGGACCCCCCTACTACATCTAATCCCTAAACCCCTACCATCCATCTCAGCCCGAGTAATCAAACACGAAAAAGCTTCCGCACACAAAATAAAAAGGAAAGGGGAAAGAGGGCACCCCTGTCTAAAACCCCTAGAAGGCGTCACCTGACTCACTGGAACCCCATTCAACAAAAAACTAAGGGAAGAGGTAGTAATACAATCCATAACTAAATCAATCAAACTAAGCGGAAAATTCATCTTATACAAAACAGCTCGTAAAAAATTCCATTCAACCCTATCATAAGCCTTACTCATGTCTAACTTAAGAGCCATCAATCCCTTAATACCAGATTTTTTTCGAGCAATCGAATGAAGAGATTCATGAGCTACCAAAATATTATCAAAAATCTGCCGACCGGGAACAAAAGCAGACTGATTAGGGGAAATCAAACCTTGTAACATAGGCTTTAATCTAGAGGCTATAACCTTAGCTACTGTTTTATAAATCACACTACATAACGAAATTGGACAAAAATCTTTAGGAGACTTAGGATCTTTTAATTTAGTAATAAGCACCACATTAGTAAAATTAAAATCTCTTATAGAAGAAAAACCATTAAGAACACTCAAGCACACACTAGTAAAATCTTCACCTAAAACATACCTGTATTTCTGAAAGAAAATGGCTTGAAAACCATCTGGCCCAGGTGCTTTTGTTGGACTCAACTCAAAAACAGCAGCCTTGATCTCTGCAGCCGAGTAACACACTTGCAACTCTTCTCTCTGAGCACCACTTAACCCGGAACTTATAGACTCAGATGCTGCAGCGATATCAGAACGGGAGGGAGCAGAGGACTGAAATAAAGAAGAAAAGTAATCATGAACAATACTGGCCATTCCTTCAGCAGAATCTTCAAACTGACCCTCATTGTTACATAATTTAACAATCTCATTCTTTTTCTTCCTTGCCGATGCTTTGGCATGGAAAAACTTCGACTTACGATCGCTCGCCTCCAACCAATCTGCCCTTGACCTCTGCTTCTAGAAAAGTTCTTCAGAATCTAGGAGACCATCCACTGATTTCTCCAGCTCCTTAATCTTTGTCATTACACCTTCCTGCTCACACCTCTTATATAACACCTCTATCTTTCTTGTTTTAGCTTTAATCTGACTTCTTAGATTTTTAAATCTCCCTTTACTCCAATAAGATAAAACATTAGCACACTGAGATAGATTTCTTGCAAATTCCCTCGCTGAAACGGACAGACCAGTAGACCTCCAGGCGTCACTAATCACCCTACCAATATCACCTTCTTTTAACCAATAAGTTTCAAATTTAAACCCCCAATTCCTACGAGTCTTTGGCCTACAATCATTCCCAAAAGTCAATAACATCGGACGGTGATCGGAAGAGTGAAAACCCAAATGCTCCACCTTCACAAAATCAAAACTGTCTCTCCAAAGATTAGTCGCCAAAAATCTATCTAATCATTCCTGAATATTACTCCTACTTTCTCGTTTATTATTCCAAGTCATTTTCGGACCTGAGCAACCCAAATCTACTAAATCACACTCGTCAATCACCTGGCGAAACCGAACCATTCCAGTAACTGTCTTCATAGAACCCCCAACCTTCTCATTCATACACAACAAATCATTGAAATCGCCCCCACAAACCCAAGGAAGATCATCCACCTGACTTAAACGACTTAAAAGTGCCCAAGACTGCACTCTCTTACTTGGAACAGGATCCCCATAAAACCTCGAAAAACGCCACTGAAATCCGTCATCCATCTGTATCCTAGCATCAATATGACCAATAGAGAAGGATAAAATAGTCACTTGAAGTTCTTTCTGCCACAATAACATCAAACCTCCACTACTGCCAACACTATCTACCCAAAAAACATTATAACTATCCATCAAATCTCGAATTCTCACTACCTTTCTACCAAATAATTTCGTTTCAGATAGAAAAACAAAATCAGGGGAATATTTCCTTATCAACCTCTATAAGGCCGAGAACGCTCGGGGATTCCCCAATCCCCGAACGTTCCAACTAAGGCCAATCATGATGCCCGGCGGGCCTGGAAACCAGACTCCGCCAAACTTTCAGCCTCCACAACTGTACCAATCAATCTTCCTCTCTTCAAATCACCGCTGACCACAGAACAATAAAAAAATTCCTTTCGTTTACCACACTTGACCTCCCACCTTTTTAATGACTTAGCAACATTATCCCTCTGAACTAAAGAATAATTTGCTGCTCTAATACCTTTCTTAACTTTAGTACCTTTACCTAGACCAGAACGAGAAAATTTACTTGGAAAAGAGGAAACCTTTCCCTTACAGCTCTTATTACCTTGCTTGCTAACCACTTGTGACTTTCGGAAAAGACTAGAAGAAGTATGATGAACAATTTATGGCTTCTTCTCTCTCTCTAACCTCTTCCAATTTCTGGTAGTCGTTCTCTTAGGGGAAGTTTGCATATCTGACTGAGTAGAACAAACCATTGCCAAAGCTCCACCAGACTCTAATTCCCCCTTAGACCCAGACCGAAGCCCTTTTAAATCCAAATCTGATAAATGGGCCCCACTTACTAACTGATCAAGCCCAATCGATTCCTCTTGGTCCACCACCACCTTCTTCTTATTTTCAACATTGGGCTCTAGCGGCAGACCTTTAATTCTAAGCCCATGGGTCTGAGCTAAACCAGATCCATTAAAAACGGGTAGGGCATCTGGAACCGATTCTACAATCTTCTTATTCCCTTCCTTTCCACTGTCGGTCAAAACATCTCCCTGAGAAACCAGCACACCAGAACTCAAAGGATTCAAATCTTCAACAATCCCCACACGCCTTTCAGCCAACTCACTCCCCTGCTTCCTCAAATTTCCTTCTTGATACTGATTAAACCTCATTTGTTGTCTATCAGAAATTGAAGCTCTCATCCAAGAGCCATACTTCGAAGAATCACCATTCAAAGCTTCAACCTTCGCCAATTCATCGAAGCACTCTTTACTGACATGCCCAATTCTCCCACACACATAACAAAATTCTGGCAATCGCTCATACTTTAGACTAACCATTTCTACAGAGGAGGAATCATCCAATTTCAATCGTAGCCATCGTTTCAATGGTTTAGAAATATCCACTTGCACCATAACCTTCATAAATTTTCCCCTACAATCTTTTGATTTCGGCGGAATCTCTATAACTCTACCTATTTGTTCCGCCATCCATTTCGCCGATCTACGATTCATGCACATAATAGGAACATCATGAATCTGAATCCAGAGTTCCACTGTACTAAAGCTCAAGAGAGAAATTTTACCCATACCCACAGGCTTCTCTAAAGCTATTAAGCTCTTGTCAAAATACCATGGACCTCGTTGCCAGATCCGATTTCTGTCTTCTTGATTTTGAAAATGAAACATAAACATATTTTCTCCCACTGATTCAATCTCAACCTTCCCAAAAGGACTCCACAGCTTTTCTATCAGAGATGTAAACGCCTTTCTATTAATCTTTTTTTTCAGAAAGAACCTTCCCAACTAAACAAAGATCAACCTCCTCCACTCCACCTCTTTGATCCTCTGCAGACATCTCATGAATCTCCCCATCTTCATCAGCTAAAGATAAATTCTCATA
Source organism: Acer campestre (assembly GCA_954870605.1). NCBI lineage: Eukaryota > Viridiplantae > Streptophyta > Magnoliopsida > Sapindales > Sapindaceae > Acer > Acer campestre. The sequence goes on along the minus strand of OX940799.1, from coordinate 49,399,691 downwards.
AAGCTTTACAATTTCTGATTCAAACATAACTAAAGAACAAAAAAAACCGAGAACCTCTGTAAATTACACACTACTTCTGACAAGAAGACTTACAACCTAAAAGGACACAACTACTTTTACTTTTTTTTCTTTCAGAGAGAGAAAAAAAAAGAAAAGACTTCTGCTAATATTTGAGAATTACCGGTCCGTTCGTAACAATTACATCCATATAAATAATGGAAAAATGTTTCTATGGTTTGTAGAATTGAAGAGTTATTTTGTTTTGTTTTTTTAAGAAATTTAATATTGAACGGGTAAGGGATATGATGAGATTTTGTGTGAGACTTAAATATCTACACCAATAATATCGATGAGAAAACTGTTCACACGTATTTTTAATATATATATAGAAATTTTCAAGTCAGTGCATCCTGATATAACTTAGTGAGGATATTGAATGTGAGCCATTCGTTTTATATAGTTTGACTCAAATGTGTATGCACTTGTCAAAATTAATGGCTTACATTCAATATCCTGATGCACTGACCAAATCGAGATTGTATATATATAGACTAACCTTCACAAATAGAAAGAGTGGTGCTCATCAGTCATCACCCAAGTTTAGAATGAACATTGAAAAGGTATTCTTAACATTTAAGTTAGTACCACAATGTCCTATAAATTATACAATAATTGATCTTTATTAACTGATTTTATTATTGGACTATATATGAGTACTCTAATTATAGATGATTTTACTAAAAAAAAACTACCTTTCGTAGCTAACCTAAAATTATACAAATCAGGGTAAAGTAGTCTAATGGTGTAGATCGTGTGGCTATAATTTAATAATAAAAAATCGTATGGCTATGCATTGAAATGCCACATTAGTAAGTTTTGCTGATTGGACTTGCGTCATAGGCAAATCTTGCTGACTGGGCAGTCTTGTCATTAAGTAAGTGCTGACTAGATACCACGTCATCGAATCAGCGCTGACAGGTAAGCACCAAATTTCTTTTTCAGAGAAATCTCGAAAACAATTTTAATTTTTAAGACGTTTTCAGCATTTTTTTTTTCACTGCAAAAACTACTGTTTCTCCTCCTTTTCTTTTAACTGTCGTTAGGTTCACTAATTAATGGCATTGCCTATAATGCTCTGATATGAATAATGCAACTGGTGAGAGTTCCAGATTCACAAATTTGCACTTTGCAGGGAAGTGTTATGGCTTTGATTTTCATGATCATGAAAATTTTAGAATGCAGTGTAGATGTTCAATGAAATGCGTCAAACAAGGTTTGTTCACAGCTTCTTCTCTGTATTCCCTCTCCCTCCCCCTCCACCCCCGTACGATTCTGGCTTGAATCTGTTAAAAGTATGCCTAAATTATTGATCATTTACAACATATCAAAACCAAAATCGAAATTTCAGGATTCAATTCAAGATTTCCCCTAACTTACCAAACTAAAATTTCGTTTATCAGCTCATTTAACACTCACTATCTGCCATACAACATGATTTATTATATTTTAATCAGGATCCTCATCAATCAACATTATTTGTTACACCAGTTATAGAACAATTCTCTAGCATAATTTCCGGAGCTTCTAACTCTTCAGAATTACCATTGATAAAAAATGTTGGTTGCTTTGGTGCAGGTAGAAGTGTTGTGTCATTGTTAAGCATGGAAACAACATCGGACATCGTTGGTCTATCTGCTGCTTGATCTTGGACGCACAAGAGACCCACACGAATGCATCTCAATACTTCATTAGAAGAGCATGATTCATCCATTGTCAGGTCTATTATCTCTAAACCTTTACCTTCATTCCATAGCTGCGATGCCTGAAAAAGGAGATTATAAATGATAGACAAGTTAAATTATATTGTATATCCTGCCCCATAAGTTCCAATGCTCGTATAATCTTTTGATAAAAATCTAGTTTGAACGAATACTTACATATCCTACAAGGTTGAGTGGATGCTCTATAAGATAGCAGCTATTGTTCTTCTTGCCACTAACAATTTCTAGTACTAGGACTGCAAAGCTAAATACACCAGTTTTCATTGAGACAATGCCATTCATCGCATACTCCGGAGACATATAGCCACTAAAGAACAATTGAACATTAGTTAAAAGTATCTAAAATGATATATATAAGTGCACATGACAAAGCAACTATATGTGCTAGCTTGTAAATTAATGTATACTTACAATGTTTCAACAACTCTATTCATGTTCGCTTCTAACTCATTTACCCCAAAAATTCTTGCCATCCCGAAATCAGATATTTTTGGATTCATTTGGTTATCTAGTAAAATATTACCAGCTTTCAAGTCTCGGTGAATCACTCTTAACCTTGAATATTTATGGAGATAAAGGAGTCCTTGACAATCCCTTCTATTATGGTGAAATGCTTCTTTCTATTAGAATCTTTGTCGAAATGTAAAAAATACAAATAAAAGAACCAAATTAAGGAATGAATAATAGTGAATTGAGTGATAGACTTGAAATTAGCAAATTACAAGAACCAAATTAAGGAATGAATAATAGTAAATTGAGTGACAGACTTGAAGTTAGCAAATTACAACATTTTACACTTACTGAAAATAAAGAAATCCAAGCTTTTGTTAGGCATATACTCATAGACTAAAATCCTTTCTTCTCTTTGAAAAGAACATCCTAATAGCCTTACAAGATTAGTATGTTGCAATTTTGCAATGAGTATGGCTTCATTCTTGAACTAAAATAAAATAAATAAATAAATAAATCATCTCAACCTGGCAACAACCATATGGACTAATACATGGTTCTAGTAATCTTCAGGATACAAATGTTTTTGATAGTTTTGATTATGAAAGGAAAGTTTTCTTTACATTTTTAGCTAATTTTTGAAGATTGCATACCCTTGTGGTTTCTCCATGATAGAGCTCCTACTACTGCAAGTCTGCAACTATTAACCGTATCCCCCCTTCTTTTCTGCAATGATAAAAATGTCAAATGAAAAACCTAAAAATATTATTATGTTCAGGCTTTTGCTATAAAAGTCTAGAAAATTTCTTTAAAGAAAATTTGAGGGAGTTCTTCTGAATACATCAAGTATGGTGTTTGTTAAATCAAAATTAAACTATAATACTAAAGCAGATTTACCTTCGGGTTCAACTTCCATATATATATTTGACGATAATTGCCTTTATGAACCTCTATAAATTTTGTGCCCCTGCTCCAAATCTCTCAGCCAGTATCATTTTATCTGTTTGTGGTAGCATAGGCAAAGCAAGAACAATTGTTCTGCCATTCAAGTTCAAAATCCATTGAGGTCATGTTATCACTTTCTTTGAACTTGAATCTGTCTCCAAATATGAAACCATATTTGAGATTGAAATCAAGAACACCTTTCCTGCATATCGGGGTCATCTTGTTCTCAAATATTTGGCAAACACCATATGACATATCTCCACCATCATATGTGAGACTACCATCTGGATCAATTTTTAAAATTGGAAATGATGTAGAATCTTCATTTGTAGAATAACTGAAGTACATTTCTTGTTCATATGAAGTGTAGCTAAAGTTGTAGTTGTCAACACCCCATGAATCTGAGTAGTTGAAATCCCCATTTAACCAAATCCCACTAGTTCTGCACATTTTCCCTTGCCATCTGATGATCAACTGGTTTGAGGCGTTGGGGTTCTTGCCAAGGGTATATGATCCTTGAGCAGGAGAGTTATCGGTAAGCCAGGACCGGAGAAACCATTTATGGCCAGTTTGCAAGTTAATTCCCAGTTTCATTCCGGGAAGAATTTTATCAGTTGGATAATCAAAGCTCTGCCAAAGCACCAGCTGTATAAATCCATTTAAACTGGTTTCATGAAGGACTAAGTTGCCAGATTGTAGGAGAGTCACACTTGTGTTTCTGGATCATTGAACTGAACTTATTGCAATAGGACTTCCTCCGCTGAGTAAAATTTTCAAATTGCCATCACTGCTATCTATTGTAAGACATCCAGAATGATCTGAGATTGGGCTGTTCTGGTTGGCAACCCACACTGGTTCGTAATAATCTTCTTCATACAACACAAGCATCGCATCTTTATGCCTATTACACCATACTCCTAAGTAACGATTCGTTAAATCCTGAGGGCTAAAGAATTCCAAATTGAACTTCCCAAAAGCTGAAAGCAGCTCATCCCCATCTTTGAGTTGTTGGCCCTGGAGTAATCTGTCTGTTTGGGAACAAGAATGCCCCATCAAGATCGTATGAAACACGAAAAGCTCAAAAGGACGTGACTCCTTCCTTTAAGCTCCATTAGTGGAATTGTTAACTTGCAGATATTCATAGTAGAAAAATATAGTGATATTGTTAACTTAACGGACTTCAATAGTGTTATCTGGTCCACTAAACTTCTTTTCATGAAAGTTTCTTTAATTATTTCTGCTTTTTGACCTCAAATGGTTGTCTTTCCTCTAATTTAGTTTCAATCATAATCCAAGTTTTTACCTTGATCTTTAACATTATCCTATCATTATCAGCCTAGATTTTGAGTCTTTGACCTTAACCAAAGAATTCATTACAGCATTTCTGCATTATTTATCACGAAGAATCTTGGAATTCTTAAACCAGACCCTGTCCGGTTTCAGAGATTTTGACCGGTAATGGAGAATAAAGTTAAAGCAAAAGAGAAAGGGTCCCTGAAGCTTACACACTTTTGAATTTTTATTTTTCCATGACTGAAATTTATAATATGGTGCTGAAATTTAGAATTCTGAGCAATAGACGCTGTCAGGTTGTTATTCCCATCATGCCAAGAACCAACATACCTGAGTTTATAAGATGCATTTTGCTCTATATGAATTGTCTGCAAGTTTTTTCTTTTCTTAAAAATTTAACCTAATTTGTTAGTCATGTGTTTAGCACAAGTATTTGTTTTAAGCATTTTTTATCAATCACTACTCCTGATTAGCAGAGCACTACAGGATTGTTCAGAATTTCTATCTTGGATCTATCGGTGTGTGTCACATGAACTGATAATGTATAGCAGCACATCAACATCAAAGCTTGCAAGCATTGTAAATATTCATCAAATAGCCACATAGAAATCTAAGACTGTTCAGAATTTCTGCATTGGATCTGTCGAAATATGCCACTAGAACTGATAATCTATAGCATATCAAATAAAAACATTTCACATTTTGCCAGACAAAACAGAGTTATAGTTATAGACTTCCTCAAATTTGAAAACTTACCAAATTTAAAAGATGTTGTCCTCATCAACCATAAATTACTAACGTTGAAATATTTATCTTGCTTCCAACTCAGAAATCGTTACATCATTTGTAGAACAATTGTCTATCTTAATTTCGGAAAATCCTTGCTCTTCAGAATGAACATTGATGAAAAACGCCGGTTGTTTGGGTGCAGGTAGAAGCATAGTTTCATTCGTAAGCATGGAAACAACATCAGACATTGTTGGTCTATCTGCTGCTTGGTCTTGCACACATAAGAGACCCGCATGAACACATCTCAGTACTTCATTAGGAGAGCATGATTCTTCTAGTGCTGTGTCTATTAGCTCTAAACCCTTACCTTCATTCCACAGTTGCCATGCCTGAAAGAAGTGATGATCATAAACAACAGTGAAGGTTAGACTCTATAAATTGTGAAATGTTTCAATTGGTCACATGATCTAGATGAGCATACGATTTGATTCCACACTTACATATCCTACAAGGTTGAGTGGATACTCGGTATGATAACAACTATTGTTCTTCTTGCCACTCACAATTTCTAGTACTAAGACCCCAAAGCTGAATACATCAGTTTTCGTTGAGACAATGCCACTCATAGCATACTCTGGAGACATATAACCACTGAAGAATAATTGAATACTATTGTTAGTGCTTCATTGGTAAACATCTATATATGCATGCATATTCACAAAGATAATAGTTTTTTTTTGTTATAATCAAAAGTGTTAAATACTTACTATGTACCCACAACTCTATTTGTATTAACTTCTGATTCATTCACCCCGAAAATTCTAGCCATACCAAAATCGGATATTTTTGGATTCAACTGATCATCAAGTAAAATATTACTAGCTTTCAAGTCTCTATGAATTACTCTCAATCTTGAGTATTTGTGTAGATAAATTAGTCCTTGAGTGATGCCTTCAATTATGTTGAGACGTTTCTTCCAATCTAACAACTTCTTTCGATCAGAATCTGTATCGAAGTGTTAAAAATAAATAAATAACAGTTCAATAGAGATACGATTGCAGTCATAAAATTGTCACGTGTGTAGATGCCTACCGAAAATAAAGAAATCCAAACTTTTGTTATGCATGTACTCATAGACTAAAATTCTTTCTTCTCCTTGAAGAGAACATCCTACAAGCTTTACAAGATTAGTATGCTGGAGTTTTGCAATGAGTTTGGCTTCGTTCTTGAATTCAACTATTCCTTGTCCCGATCTCCTTGAGAGTCTCTTTATAGCTATTTCTCGATCATCTAGTAACTTTCCCTGAAATAAAAGCTCTTCAACAATGTCTAAACAACACCTTACACTAATAATGCTCACTCAATTATACCTTATAAACTGGACCGAAACCACCTTCTCCAAGCTTATTTACAGTTGAGAAATTGTCCGTGGCAACAACAATGGTTTGAAAATTGAATATCTTCAAGTCATGGTTGGTAGCTTGATCTTTTTCTTTTGTTTGTCCTCCATTGTTAACAGTGGAAGATGACACATCGTCTCCAAGCTCAAGTAATAACTTCCTTCGGTTCATTTTACTTTGCACTAATTAAAATACAAGTATAGTTACTTGAAATTGTTGCCATCCGTCATTGATTTTTTATCAAGATAATATTTGGTTTAAGTGACTACCTTCTGCTTTGTGTTTCCTCCAAGCTTTATTGCATAAGTAGCACAACAGAGGTACCAATATAACGATTCCTACTGCAAGCGTTAGTGACAACCACCACTTTTCTTCTGCAATAAAATAAAATAAAATAAAATAAATCATCTCATCCTGCCAACTATTGTTTTTCAATTAAGGTATAAATCACATTTCAGAATGCATTCAGATTTTGGTATTAGAAAATCAAGACCTATATTGGCTTTAATAATAGCAATGACGATTTATTGGTTTTGACAGATTGCGTACCTTTTCTTTTGTATTTTCTCCTTGCTACATAGCTCAATGAACACAACAAGATCACCACTAGAGCTCCAACTATTGCAATTATCCGCCACTTTATTTCTGCAGTGACCCAAAACTTAGATGAAACCCACAAAAATGCTGTGTGTTATCTTAGTATGCATTTCAGACTTGAAAGTCATAAAAGTCTAGATATTGAAGCAGAGATTTACCTTTGGGTTGAACTTCTAAATATATAGTTCGAGAATTGTCTGTGTGCGACTTGATAAACTTTGTTCCTCTGCTCCAAATCTCACATCCGGTTTTATTTTCTCTGTTTGTAGCAGCATAGGCAACACAAGAACAATTCTTGTAACATTTGAGCTGGCAATCATCTAACGTTATGTTATCACTTTCCCTGAACTTGGTTCCGTCTACAGAAGACATCAAACCAAATTTGACGTCAAAATAAGAACTACCTCTGTTGCAGTTTGTGCTGTTCATATATGCCATTGGAAATCCACTGTAATCGTTGAGAGAACCATTATTCGTAATTTGTAATGCTGTAAATGATATAACATCTTCTTTTTCAGGATAACTGAAGTAATTTTCTTGTTCATTTGAAGTGTAGCTGAAGTTATAGCCGCGATCTACCCACGATTTGAATTCCCCATTTGGCCACAGCCCACTTGTCCATCTGACTTCACCACGCTGCTTGATAATCAACCGGTCTGTCAAATTTGGGTCCATACCAAAGGTATAAGATCCTTCAGCAGGAGGATTATCGGTGAGCCATGATCGGAGAAACCATTGTTGCCCAGTTTGCCTATTGATTCCGAGTTTCATTCCAGGCAGAAGTGTATTAGTCGGATGATCGAAGCTTTGCCACAATATCCCCTTTATAGATCCGTTTGAATCTAATTCTTGCAGGATCAAATTCCCAGAGTCCTCTAGAGTAACACTTGTATTTCTGGCCCCTTGAACCGAAGTTATGGCTATAGGATTTCCTCCACTGTAAAAAATCTTCAAATTGCCATCAGTGCTATCTATTCTAAGACTTCCGGATTTGTCAATGATGGGTGAGTTCCTGTTGGCAACCCATACTACTGTGCTGGGTGGTACTTCGTCGTTTTGGTATGAGGCACTCTCTTCAGGCTTATTGTACCATACTCCTATGTAACGTTCTGGAAAAGAGGGAGGAGTAAAGAATCCCAACTTAAACTTACGAGAATATGGAATCAGCTCATCCCCATCTTTGAGCTCTTCGCCTTGCCGGAATATGTGTATCTGCAGGGAATAAGAATGCCCCATCAACAACAGTAGCAAGCATGAAAACCTCACAAGCATGTCAATTCTTCCTTTGGTAGCCATTAAAATGGATTTGTTTACTGGCAGAATTGGTGCAAGATTATAGATGTTCATGGAAATCTTAAAAATAAGCACAAATATTTACGAATTTTCATTTTTAACCACAATTGAATCAGCGGACGTCATTGACCATTGACTGAAACAATCTCATCAGGGATTCAGGTCTTCTTCATGGAAAGTTCATGCTGTTATTACTAGTGGCTATTAATCAACCAACTTTCTAAATGACCGTTAATGTCAGGAGTGTGGGCCATTTAGCATGTTTTCGATGAAACTTCAAATTCATATATATATATATATATATATATATGAGATGAGAAACACTTTGTACCACCGGGGTCGCGGCACCTTTGCGGCCCCATAGTGGAAAAACAAGTGAAAACACTTGGGACCCGCATAATTATTATGCGGGTCCCAAGTGTTTTCACTTGTTTTTCCACTATGGGGCCGCAAAGGTGCCGCGACCCCGGTGGTACGTAGCAGCCCTCTATATATATATTTATATATATATTTATAACGGTTATATATATATATATATATGAAGTTATATTATATAATTTAATGATTACTTAAAAAAGAAAAAAAAAAAAGGGTCACTCGTTTGAAAGTTATATCTAATGGAAAGTCTCTCAAACACATTGGTTTATAAATTAGTGTGATTTTAAGCTTGAATTATTCTACACAAAATTTTAATTTGATGGTGCAAAGAATTCAAAAATAAAATTACACATGTTACTTCTTTACGTAGAGAATTTTATTATAAAAAAAAATTATATATTGGTTAACAGAACTTTAACAACCACGTTAAAAATAACTTTCGAGGTAAAAGGTTTTCCAGAGAATCCAGATTCTAAATCCAAATATTCTTATTAGAGGTTTATGTATATTGAATAGGATGGAGGATTCATCTTCTTATATTTAATAAGTTAAGAATTTGATTAATTGATTGATTTTTTATTTTATTTTATTTTATTTTTTTGTATTAGAATGGGATGATTGAATTTTTTTATTTTTTTTATTTTTAAAAGAATTGGATGATTGAAATTATTGGATAGTTTTGGAAAAAACGAATTGTCTTTAGAATTTTTTTTAAAATTTAAATTTTAGAATAGAGTTTCTTAAGAAGAGGAGTGTAAAAAGAAAAAAAAAAATTGGATTGTAAGGAGAAAATCTCTTATCAAATACATTTTCCTTTTTTTTTTTTTTTTTTTTTTTAACTGCTAAGATATTGATAGTGGCCTAAAAAGGTCAACACAGCAGAGCAGGAAGCAAACGAAAACCAGGGAAAAGACCCTAAGCAAAAACACTACAACACCTGAGAGACAAAACAACAAAAACAAAGCCTAAGAAACAACACCAAACACCCAGCAGGCCCGCCTAAAAAACAGTTACAACCAAAGAGCAACCCAAAGGCACAAACAACAGCAAACACCAAGAACTGCAAATCTCCCCAAACCAGCTTATCTCCTTCCATGTTCGAACCCATCTTCGCAAGACTATCAGCAAACTAATTGGTACTTCTAGAATTGTACTCTACTGATAGACCTCCCATGTTCTGCATATGGCTTCGAATATCATAAATAATATCCACGTGTTTCAGGCTTCCAATCCCTTCAAGGTTATTAACCTAAGAGACGCACTACAAGAAAATAACACAATTCTTGACAGTTAAAAACTGTCAAGAATTGTTTCCTTGACAGTTAAAAACTGTCAAGAATTGTTTCCTTGATAGTTCAAAGTTTTTTAACTGTCAAGGAAGGATATTATATTTAAAATAAAAAATTATTTATACACCATCACCGCCCACCGTAAGTTCAAAAGTTGTAAGTCTTTACCACTTGACTACAACCTTTGATGTGTTAACAATTGAACAATATTTATATATAAACTATAAGAGTTGTTAGAAATTTAAAAAAAAAAAAAAAAAAAAAAAAAAAAAAAAAAAAAAAAAAAAAACCGTTAGATAAATTTAAATTTATTCAACTAATCAAAATTCTAATTTCTACGACAGACATATATTAAAAAATATTTATTGAAACTTTTAATAAAATTATATTTTTTAAAATATATATAGCCGAGTTATTGATCTATACTTTATGATCACGTTTAGTTATATGGTAGAATGGTAATCAGAATGATAATAAGAATGAGAATGTAAATGTAAATGAAAAGGAAAGGAAAACTAAGTTTTTTGTTTGGTTGGAACTTTATAACTAGTCTCTGAATCAGTAATATTTTGTTTGGTAAACAATAGAATGTAATGGAGTTAACTGTATTTTGACCAAAATACCCCTAATTTTTTTTTTTTTTTTTTTTGGAAACAGCTATTTATTAACAAAAAGAACAGCCACAAATGGAGCACAACACCAAAAAACACAGGGCAACCAGGGCCACAGACCGGCACCTGAAGCCAAAAGGAAAGCACCCAAACAACCCCCACACCCCCACAGCAACAAAACTACACCAGAACAGAGGCAAACCGAGACAAACAACGCACCAAAACCCCAAAAAAGAAAAGAAAAGAAAACAAACCCAAAAACTGCACCAGAAATCATACCTGATATCAGAAACAAAAGAAACAGAGATCAGCTCTGATTTCCACACAGCCGAACAACAGCACAACCAGAAAAACCAAGCACCCCCACACCAACTAGAACTCACTCCACACAACATTTTCACCCCCACCAGCTGCACCTTCTTAGTCAGACCATCCGCCAACACAATCGCCTCTCTTAGAAAGCAATCCACTCCACTTCCTCCCCATCGAGAAGCAGCCCCTTCTTAGCTAACTCATCAGCCACCAGATTTGACTCCCTAGTAGCATAGCACACAATCGAATTGTTCAGCTGCTGCAGTAAGGTCCTAATATCATAAATCACATCAACCATAGGCAAATTACCGAAACCATCATCATTCACCCAATTGACAGCCTCAACAGAATCACTTTCGAAACAAATGGAACGACTCCGAAGCAAGGCCTTGGACACACACAGAAGACAGGCTTTGTGAATAGCTAGCAGTTCTGCAGTGGCAGCCTCCATCCACCCAATGCACTTCGCGAACTTACACATATCTCCCCCTTAAAGTCCCGTAAGACCTCACCAATACCCGCCCTCCCCATCTCCGCATTAAAGGCCCCATCCACATTGAATTTCAGCTCATCACAAAGAGGAGGGATCCACCTTTTAGGCTTAGGAACCTTAACATGCTTAATATCAACACAGCAGAATTCCAAATTCTGGACCAACACCGTAATTGGCTCGGTTGAGCCCTTTCCATGGTGCTTGAACCACCAAGCCACTCGAAATCTAACCAAGTCGGTGTACCTAACCAAATCAGCTGCAGCCTTTTTAAAAACCACAGTATTCCGAGCCTCCCAAACTGTCCAGACCACAGCATAAAAAATAGTCACCCAAGCCCTTTTCATCTTCGAGTTTGGGCACAAACCGAGCTAGCCAAGAAACCAATCTTTGATAGACCTACTCACACAACATTTAACCGACCACCAACCCATACAAACCCTCCAAATCCCCCACACCCAACTACACTGCAGAAACAGATGATCAACCGATTCCTCCTTAAGACCACACATAGGACAAAAAACATCATCAACCAATGTGATACCGAAATGGACCAAAGTCTCACGCACCATAATCCTCCCTTTAAGAAGTTGCCAAACGAAAATCTCAACTTTCGGAGGAGAGAAACCACACCAAATTGACTCATAATCCGGAAGAGACACCTCATTTAACTCCTCCGCACATCTACGAAAGGAACTAATCGAAAACATACCATTTGGGCAAAAAGACCAGGCTAACGAGTCTGGAATCTATTTCCCCATCCTAACCCCCTCTAAACCAGTAGAAAAGGCAGCCCAAATAACCCTCTCTCAATCAAACACCCTCCTTCTTAAAGGAACCTCCTAATGCCAAACCTCCCCAACCCACTTGCCAAACTCACTAACGGAACCATTTTTATTGGAAGATAACGCAAAGATCCTCGGAAACGCAGCCCTTAGAGACACTTCACCCCTCCACACATCATTCTAAAAATTCACCTTGTGGCCATTACCCAACACCACCTTCAAGCCTTCTCCAATTATGTTGGCCGAAATAGATCCGTCAGCGAAAAGGCCATTCACCGTACGCACAAAAGGCGAGATATTCACACCCGAATTCCACTTCCAAAGCAAATTATCTAAACTTACCCCATATTTAGAACAAATCACCCACTTCCAAAAAGGTCTCTCTTCCTTCCCAAATCTCCAAACCCATTTAGATAAAAGGCCCCAATTTTTCACCACCACCCTACCCACCCCTAAACCACCACATCTCTTACTTTTACAAATAGTCTTCCAATCTAAAGCATGAAGTTTCCTCTTCTCCAATCCGTCACCCCAGAAGAAACTCCGCTGAAACTTTTCAATAGCATTAGCCACCCCCACAGGGACCTTAAAGACCGACATGTAATACGAGGGAATGCTAGAAAGAACGGATTTAATTAAGACCAGTCTACCCCCTTTGCTCAAGAACTTCCTCTTCCACAGAGCCAGACGATTCTGAATCCTACACAACACCGGATTCCAAAACGCCTTAGTGTTTGGCTTAGCACCTAAAGGCAACCCAAGGTAGGGGATTGAGAGATTAGAGAGCTTACACTTGAAAAACGCAGCCCAATCACCCTCCCCCAAACACTTTTTCCCAATTCTAACCACACATGATTTATGGAAATTTATCCTCAGGCCCGACACCAACTCAAAGCACCTAAGAATTCTCTTTGAATTTACCAAGTACTCCACCTTTGGTTGAAGAAAGAGAATGGTGTCGTCCGCATATTGTAAATGGGTCACTTGAACCTCCCCTTGGTCGAAACTAATACCTCTAATCAAATCCAAATCCTTCGCTTTATTCAAGCACCCGCTTAAACATTCAACCGCTACATTGAAGAGGAACGGGGATAGCGGGTCCCCTTGACGCAAACCTCTCCCAAACCTAAACTCCGAGGTAGGGCTACCATTAACCAACACCGAAACCGAAGGAGTCGAGATACACCAATTCATCCAAAGTCTCCACTTCCTCCCAAAACCCATTTCCTTCATCACATAATCCAAAAAAGAGTGATCCACCGAGTCATAGGCCTTTTCGAAGTCAAGCTTAACCAAAAGACCCCCCACTTTATCTCTTCTCCAACTATGAATAATCTCATCCGCAATCACAAAGCTATCCATTATCTGACGGTTCTTGACAAACGCTGTTTGGGTTTCACCAATCACAGAGTCCATGACTCTTTTCAGACGATTCGCTAAAACTTTTACAAGAACCTTATACATGGAACTCACTAGACTAATAGGTCTAAAATCCCTCATAGTCTCCGGATGCGTGCACTTTGGAATAAGCGCTATAAAAGTCTTATTAAACTCCTTCACTATAGCTCCGTTCCTATGGAATTCATGGATGAAACACATGAAATCCGGTTGGATGATCTCCCAATTAGCTTTAATGAAGTTGAAGTTCAACCCATCCGGCCCCGGGGCCTTATTCCCATCACAGTTATGCACCGCAGCCCTCACCTCTTCAATACTAAAATTTTTCTCAAGGGCCTCTCTCTCGGACTCCGAAATTTGCTTGAAAGGAATACCTTTAATCTTTGGGCGAGACCAACTAACATTAGAATAGTGATCCCTAAAGAATTCCACCACCCCTTCCCTAACCTTACTCGGATCTGAGACTCTCCCATGGCCAAATGAAATGTCACTCAAACGATTCCTGAATTTTCTCCCATTAGCCATGCTATGAAAAAATCTAGAGTTTTTATCACCTTCTTTTAACCAACTCACCCTTGAGCTTTGTCTCCAGACTTGTTCCTCCTTCCTAAGCTCCTTCCAATACTTCGAGAGAAGAGACACCCGCTCTTGTCTAAGACCATCCGTCCATCCTTCCATACCTGCCTTCAAATCCACCTCTCCCAACCTTTCTTCCAAAACTTTACTACCAGCAGTATCCTTTTTGTTAGCAGCCAACCAACTTTCAATACCACTTTTCGCCCCTTTTACCCTAGCTGCCAGAAGACAGCCTTTATGAACTTTAGCCTTGGCAACCTTCCAGCCTATCACTGCTTCCTTCATCAAGCTTTTATTCTCTAGCCAACCATTAAAGAATCTAAAAGGTTTAGGGCCCCAATCCTCAACCTTCTCACCAATTATAATAGCATTGTGATCTGACAAAGAACGCGGAAGACCACGGTGCAGCAGATTCGGAAACCATAACAGAAACTCTGGGGAGATAAGAAAGCGATCCAATCTTGCCCAGGAAGCCTCAGATCTATTATTCGACCACGTAAAAGGCATACCACTCATCGGGATGTCTACAACATTCGCCCGAAGGACAAACTCGTTAAAATTCCTAATGGTTCCAACATCAATCCCTTTCCCTTTCCTCTCCGAGGGGTCAAGAACTGCATTAAAATCTCCCCCGATGCACCACGGCAAAGGAAAGGAATTTTGCATATCCACCACATAATCCCACAAAACCTTCCTCTCAGCATCCACATTAGCCGCGTATAAATTACAGAAAACCACATCTTGCTTTATTGCACTTAATTCCCCCATCAAAATAATACAGCGTTTAGACGTAATACAAGCCTTAACTCTAAACAAGTCTTCATTCCAGAGGGTTATGAGACCCCCTGCAGCCCCTATGGCTCCCTCCGCAACCCCACGAGACAACAAATTGCCCCCAAGAGATCTAATCACCCCACTGTCAAACGCCTGCAACTTAGACTCCTGAAGAAACACTACCGAAGGTTTGAAACGAAAAACCAAATTCCTCACCACCTTACACTTCTCCTCTTTCCCCAAACCTCTTACATTCCATGAGAGAGTTAACATAAAAAATAACAGAGACCCAAAACAAGACAAAAACGAAGACTAACCTGTCAAGGCTTCGTATCTTGCTGTGTCCTCCTTCTCTCTTCTCACAATTTCATCTAGCACATCCTCTTCAACTTCTGAAAAGTCAACACCAATTGCTGCCCCAATTGCGACCACATTGGCCGCCTCTTCCTCCGACGAACCTGACAATGCTAACTGCCCCGAATTCCCATTTTGTTTAATCACACCACTTTTAATAATGGAATTCCTAGTCTTCATACTGTGAGCTCTAGAGCCTTTGGTCTTTTTTCTGCTGCTCTGTCTTGAACCCAAGCATAGATCACCGTTCCCTTTGTTGGTCTGTCCTCCCTGATCTGTCTCCTCATTGCAATCTTCCGTGTGCCTAGCCCCCTCCAGAACCGCCTCCCCTTTCTTCCTAACCATCTCTTCCTTGTAGCCTGAGGAATCACTGTCTTCGTCAGCCATTACTGGAGCAAGACCTGCTGTCACCTTTGCCTTCCACTCTGCTGCCACCGTTACTTGAACTAACAGATCTTTAGTTGCCTCACTGTCGGTGGATACCACCGCTCCAATATGAGCAACCTTTGGGCTCAAATCTGGACTCCCTTTCCTTTCCTGATCCTTCCTCTCACTTGGACAAACCTCTATTGGGCCTAAATCCACACAAATAGACACATTCCTGTTGTTGTTAGAGTTTGGGTCTGAAGAAAGGGCCCAAGAGACTTTCTTCAGCCTAGCTAAAGAGAGCCCAATAGTAGCTGAATCAGGGATGCGAGAACAGTCACCCTTCTCAGTAGTTGACTCCAAAAAAAACCTTTCCCCAACCATCAGTATCAGACAAAGAAGAACTGTCAGCAGAGCTGCTATTACCTCCACTGACACCATCTCTGCTCTTTTCTAAATTCAAGGCTCCATTCCGGAACATATGAGAAAAGCACTTTCTCTTAATCTTTTTGAAACACTTCTTTTTGCCTTTTCCAAGAAGCCTTCTAACCACTACCCTTCTGTTATTCTTCCTCTCCAGCTTTCCAATGTCAGCCCGCCCACCTATCTCTGACCTATCAACCCTTTGAGTTTGACACTCCTTCCTATTGTTGCCCTGCGCCCTACTACATCGGGAAGAGAGATTTGCAGGAGTCTCACCAACCCCCTTCTTCCAACAAATTTGAAAATTGTCCTGTTCCGTTTTCGTTTCCCGGCCAACTTGATGCAGTTGTTTGCTCAAACCCAGCCACTTCTCCACCCACATCCAATCCACCAGAATGCTGTCCTCTTCCAACTTAACCACAAAAGATCTAAAAGCACCAGTTATCTTAACCTCAACAGATACTTTTTGTTGATGAGGAATCAACAATAAAACTCTACCTTTGTCAAAGAAAGCCTTATCCATAGTTCTGCTATCCACACACAAAGGTTCTCCAATTTGCCATCCCAACTTCATGAAGAAGTCCTGAGACCAGCAGGTTAAAGGGATTCCCAGACAGTTGATCCACACTAACCGAGCATGCACCATTAGTGCATCCGACCACCTCACCATGCTAGAGAAACATTGATCCCACAGTCCTCTCTCCTTGATAAAGCTGTCCCTAGTGTTTTTTGAATCAAAGGACCAGAGAACATTCTTGTTACCAATGAACGAAGATGAAAAAAAAATATCTCTATTGAGAAGTCTGCTGTTCACCGAAGTAACATCCTTGAATTCCTTTAGAATACCAAACACACATCTGTTCAACCAGGTCAGATCACTCTTCCTCAAGTCCCATGCCATCGTCTTCATCTGTTCCTCCTTTCTTACCTCTTTGACTCCTTCAACTTGGGAGCCTCTAACTGCCTCCACAAATGAACGATCAAAATTCATCCTCTTCCCCACAAACTCCCTTCCTTTCTGTCTGGTTTCCTCCTTGAAAGAAGGCCTTTGTCTATCTTGCACAGCCCTTTTGTTCTTCCAACCACGTTCCGCCACTTTTGTCGTGATAGGCCAACTGAACACATGCATTCCGTTCGTAGTCTCTACCACCTTGACCGCCTCCTCTTGAGTCCCAAATCTCACAAAAGCAAACCTGCTATTCCTCCCCATCTTTGCCTTTGGAAGATAAATATCCCTTACCTTCCCAAATGGTTTGAATAAACCCCAAAGGCATTCATAATCCACCTTTGAATTGAGATTATCCATGAAAATAGTGAAAAGGTTGTCCCTGAAATCTTCTCTCCGACCATTATTCCTGAAGTCTACTCTACTGCCTTTGCCATTGGGAGCAGAGTATCTCTCTCTAAAATTCTCTCTCTCTCTCATCCTTTTACCTTAGGGTGACTCTATTGACCCATAAAATACCCCTAATTATAAAACATTCATAATAACATGATATATTATAGATAATAATAATAATGAAATATAAAAGTATATTATATATATAATTATATATTATTTAATATAATAATATATTATATATAATACATGTTATATAAATAATTATATTATATTATATTATATTATATATAAATATATATAAATATATATAAATATATATAATTTATAATATATATTATACAATATATATAATAATATATTTATATAATATATTAATATATAATATATATAATACATATATATATTATATAATACATAAAATACATATAATAATATATATATATAAATATATATAATATATAATAATATAATATATAATGTATATATTATATAATATATATAATAATATAATATAATATATATTATAATAATATAATATATAATAATAATATAATATATAGTACATATATATAAAATATATATTTATATATCATTAATATAATATATAATAATAATATATTATTTTTGGAAAGGAGGGTATTTTTGGAACTGAGTTGGGGCATATTAGGGTATTTATGGAATTTGAATTTTAGTTTGGAATGGAAAGACATTCCATTGGTTTTTAGATGGCCGGAATGCCCATTCCACCAAAATGGTGGAATCCCTTTTCCATTATATTTTAACAAACCAAACGAATGGAATGACTTTCTTTCCATTTCATTCCATTCAACCAAATATGGCCTATAGGAGACTCGTGACATCAATTGTAATAAGCATAATTTGGAATACAACTTTCACCACAGGGGAGATATTTCTCAACATGCATATTGTAATTTAATTATTTTTTTTGAATTTTTTATAAGTGAATGATTTAAAAGTAAATTTATTAAATTTAAAATCTTTCTTATCCGATGTCGGTTTGCCTAAAAACCGATATCTTACTGTAAAATAAATCCATATCCGGATTTTGTTTGGTGTTGAAAATAGGAAGTAAAAGTTTAAAAAAATTATTAAAGATAAAAAATAAATAAATAGTTGTCAACAAAAACAGTTTTTCTTGTAGTGACGGTAACTTTCGAGTCACTAGCTATGATAACTTTGCTTTCATTTATAATACTGTTTGAACCGCACAGCTCGCAGGCCTTAAGAATGGCCAAAATCTCAGCCGTGTACGAGTCCTTCGTCCCTATATAGGTGGAGAAGAGGCAAAGAGTCTTGCCTTCAGAGTTCCTCAGGACGCCACCTATCCTAGCAAGGCCAGGCTGTAAAGGATAACTGAAGTTAGATAGATTTGTATCTCTGTAATTATCTCTTGACTATATTATTGTAATTATCTCTTAGTTTAAATCCATCTTATCTTAGGAAATACAAGTTTAGTTAACTTAGGATTTACAAGTTCAGTTGAACAAAGCTTTCTCAAGCTTCCTGTATATATGTATCCAAAACTGTTCATAGTACATATCAATCAGAAATATTCAGCTCCTATATGGTATAAAAGCTCCAATAACTCAAAAAAGTCCACGATCCAACAATGACCACCTCTGATTCTTCTTCCTCAACTTCAGTAACAGTAATCTCATCGTCCTCTTCCTCTCATGAAGTAAACTCTTCCAGAAATACCATTATCTCCATTAATATTGCTGCCCAAGCACCTCTGAAACTCACAACGACAAATTAACGCTCTTGGAAACTTCAGTTTCACACCCTTCTAATCGGCTTTGATCTTATGGGATTCATTGACGGAAAACATCCATGTCCTTCGGCAACAATCACAATAGGCGACACTTCCACACCAAATTCCGAACACTATCTATGGGTTAGACAAGATCAATTGTTGCTAAGCGCAATACTTGGATCCATCTCTTCGTTCATCATTTTGTTTATTGCTTCCGCCAGAGCCGCTCATGATGCATGGACCGCTCTTGCTAACACCTATGCAAAACCCTCCATAGGACACATAATGCATCTAAAAAGTGTTCTCACCAACATCACAAAAGGAACCCAATCCATTACTGAATACATGCAACACGCAAAAAGTATCATTGATGAACTAGCCATGCTTGATGCCCTAGAAAATCCTGAAGATCTGACAGTCAAAATCTTAAATGGTCTAAGTGATGAATTTAAGAACATATCGTCTGCTGTCCGTGCTCGTGACTCAGCTATCTCCTTCGAAGAACTACATGAGAAACTCCTCAACTCTGAGGCTCTCCTGAAACAAAAATCAACAAGGACTGACAGATTTCCCATTACAGCAAATTGTGTTGCAAAACCGACCTTAGAAGGACACCAATTCAACAACCATAGAAATTCCAACAACTGGTCATACATGCCACATAATTCAATCGGCAGGCAAGGTGCGCAACCCACCACCGAATCAGGTCAGCAGTTCTGCAACCCACTAGCGTATAAGCCTGGTGCCAGGCCTTACCATGGCTTCTGCCAGCTTTGCGGCGAACAAGGCCATACGGCCAAGAAGTGTTCCACGTTCAGCATCTCTACGGTCGCCACTCGACCCCAACTGAACCAACCACATCCTCAATGGCAACCTCGTGCGCATTACGCAGCACCAAACTCTACTACACTAGAATGACTCCTTGACTCTGGTGCCTCACATCATGTCACCACGAACCTGAACAACTTGTCTTTGCACTCTCCATATGATAGCACAGATGATATAATGATTGGTGATGGCTCAGGTTTACACATAATACACTATGGTTCCGTATATCTCCCTACCAAAACCTCATCTTTTTTATTATCTGATGTTTTATGTGTGCCTAATATGAAACAAAATTTGATTTCGGTCTCTGAATTTTGCTTATATAATCAAGTTGCTGTTGAATTTTTCCCTTTTTCTTTTGTTGTGAAGGATCTTCATACGGGGGCGCAACTCATGCAAGGACAAACTAAGAATGGTGTCTATGAGTGGCCATCTCATGCCAAGCCTGATCTATCTCCAATAATTGCTTTTTCAAGTATTTAGGCTTCTCTCCATGATTGGCACCACCGTCTAGGTCATTCGTCATAAAAAATAATCTCAAAATTAGTAGGGTCTCAAATTTTGTCAATTTCTTCTTCTAGTAATTCTAGCAATTCTTGTAGTGCATGTCTACGTAATAAAACACATAAACTGCCTTTTTCAGTCTCAACTGTTGTTAGTTCCAAACCTCTTGAAATGATTTACTCAAATGTGTGGAGTTCTCCAATGTTATCTAAAGATGGTTTCAAATATTATGTGTTATTTGTTGACCACTTTACAAAATACATGTATTTACTCAACTGATGATGCTAAACATATGGCAAGTGAATTAAATTATCATTAATGTTATTGGTTTGAGATACAAATTAGATATAAAAGTGAGATTTATAGCATTACTTAAGTAATATACAACACATAAAAATGCACAAAATTTAGACTTGAGAAATACTAAACATTAATGGTGAGTACATACATGTGATAGGTGGGATGTTTAACATTATTCAATATTAAATTAAGAGTAATATGTCAATAGGAGCGTAACCCAGCTAGTAGATGAATGAGCTTGGGGCTTAGGCAAATAACTCACAAGTTAGCGGCTCGAATCCTATAAATGGCGAAAGCTTTCAAAAAAAATACTTGGTCCCAGATTAATAGATATTATCAAATAAATAAATAAATAAATAAATAAGAGTAATACTAACATGTGATAGGTGAGATGTTTAACATTATTCAAAATTAAATTAAGAGTAATACTATATAACCTAAAAACCAACCCAAGTTATGTAACAAATCATTGCCATTTAAATCATGAGATAATGTGGTAAATCCGTAAATGATTTGGTAAGGACAAATTACTTGTCATGTCATTTATTTTTGAGCTATTACAATATTTTGGGATTGTAAATGGGGTATGACTTGAACCCACTTGACACGATATTTGGATTGATTATTGGATTACGTTTTTAGATTGTGTAGCATTATTGTTAAATTTATTAGGGGGAATTACCCTTTAGTCCTTATGTTTTGGCGAAACATCACTTTTTTACTCGACATATGGGTATTAGTGTCTTTGGTCCTCAACTTTTTAGAAATACATCAAAATGGTCCATCGGTTAGTCAATGGTTAGTCAAAGTTAACGAATTCTTGGGTAATAAGATATTTTCAATTATATTTTAATAGGTGGAGACACATGGCAGCTTTTTATAAAATTTTAATTAAAAAATACATAAAAATAGAAATTAATAATAACAATCAGACATTAAAAATAAATAAAAAAGTTAAATTGAAGGGTAAATTTAAATTGATCAGTCATAACACAAAACTGATTACCAAATAGTGAAACCCTAATTACCTAAACCAGTTTCTTCTCTACGACCTAGCCCTCTTATCTTGTTGCCAACAAAACCCAGTCTCCTTATCTTCACACCAACCAGACCCAGATTGTGAATCAATCTTTGCTGCAAACCAAAACCAAGACTGAGACTTCCTTTTTGCTATGAATCAGATCCAAACCACCTCTTCCCAATGAGCCGACGACGCAACCCTCTTTGGGATGACAAAGTTTCTCAGATGAATGGATACTCCATTTAGTATTATACTATTATTATTATTATTTCTTAATAAATTATTAGGTTGGTTAATTTTGGTTGGGTTTTCTAGGAGTGCAAATATCGTTACTCAAAATTTAAAGGCCTCTCGAAAAGAAATCCCAATTATCGGCCCATCTTAGCTATATTATTTCCTCTCTTTTCTCTCACAAGTTGCCTTGGATCTGGACTCATCTTGTCTCAACCGCATCAAGAGATTGACACGAGCCTTGTCTAGTTTGTAGACTAATTTTGAAATGGCATTTGGATAGTGATTATTGACTAGCCAATAGCCTTGTAAAAGGCTTGTAACCTTATCATGAAGATATAAGCAGTTACCTGGCCAACATCACTTGAATTTTGTGTCTGTCTATACTCTGTTATTTGTATGTGAATGATAGTTTTTTCTTGATTAACACTTCAATTATCAGACAGATTTGTTTTGGCTCACTCACATGACTTTTGAATAAAGAAAAACGCATGTTTAAGTCCCAGCCTTAGAATCTCTTAGTTGATATTTCGGTGGAGAAAAAAACATGTATTTCTTTATCATGTTAAATTGATAGTATGTGTTTTATTCTCAGCTTGACTTTGAATTATCAAAAAGTAAAAACAAGACTACAAATAATTTTATTTTTATTTTCTTAAAAGATTAAAGATTATTGAACACATTAATATTTTTCAAGAAACATGCCTTTTTTTTTTCTTTTTCCATGAGGTTCTCACTTCTGGTTGATGATTGATTGGAGAATTATCCTAAATGAGTTAGAATTTGAGTGGTTGTTGGGAGGGAAGTAATTGAATATATGATTCTGTGTTCATTAAAAAAATGTTTATGATATATGGAAACGAAAATATAATAAAAATGGGTAATGGAAAATTTACAAAATGGAAAAAAAAAAAAAAAAATTGGGGGTAATGGAACAATAACTAAATGAAAAAAAATTACAGTTTTTTTTTTGAAATTTAAAGAATTTAAAAGTGAAAAAAAAATGTAAAATAGTACACATGAATGCTTTTCAATCGTAGAAAAAAAATGCTTTTCAACAATAATTTTTTTAATCATTATTTATTATTTTTGAAAAAAATATTATAGGGAAAACAAGAATATCAAAAATATTAAATGGCAATAATTGTCATATTTTCTGATTTTTATTAAAAAATAAATAAAATTGATGTATGGATAGTTTGGTAATACTAAATTGTTTATAAGAACCTATAAGTTTTTTTTTTTTTTTTCAATTATGGTAAATTTGTAAATATGTGTAAAGAATGCTAGGTAAAACAGTTATTTCATTCAAGTTTTTTTAAAACGAGGGGCAAAATAGGTGTTTTAGCAATTCCGTTATGTTTGATTGTCAACTTTTTGGTCAAAGGATCATTTTGATGTATTTTCAAAAAATTGAGGACCAAAGACTCTAATACCCGTTCGAATTCACAGTCTCATTAATGTCGGTGTATTCAAACTATCATGAAAGTCTTGAATCATGAGTGGTGTTGTGAATTGTTATAGCATAGATTCTACGAGCTAATTCTGAATTGTGTTAGGAGTTAATTCTGATTTTTGTATAACACAATTCGGAATTAGCTCATAGAATTAAGCATAGATTGATTTCTATCATTTATTTTATTTTATTTTATTTATTTATTAGTATTATTATTATTATTATTTTAATATTACAATAAATCGGGGTTTGAAGAGAGGGATAAGACTCGAATCCATAATAGTACGAGTGTGAGGGGCAAACCTCTGGACCAACTTTGCATTGTATGATCCCTATCATGTTGGTCTCTATGATTATCGTTTATCACCAAATTCCAAACTAATGTATACATGCCGGGTCAAGCTGGTTACTTATATGAAGTTTTTTCCAAACAAGACAGAAGATGGATTTCGTCTTAATACTAGACGCCTAAGTAGACTGTTCTTTGATAGTCACTTCAAAGTAGACTGTTCTTAAGCAATGCTGAGAACAGTAGCTGAAAATGATAGATGATTAAGCAATGCTGAGAACAGTCGCCTAAGTAGACTGTTCTTTGACAGTCACTTCATGTAGAGGTGACATATGTCCTCGTGGCTTTTTTCAAACTTTTTTTAATATTTTATTTTACGTTATTGACACACATTTTTCATTTAATTATATATCAGCCCATATTTCAATTTAATTTATAAATAAGATCAACTACTCATGTTGGATCAACTACCCAAATTTTTATAAAATTTGTAAACTAAATTTTCATTGGTTTCTCTGTTCCAATTAAATTTGTATAAAAAGATCCATCTCTAACTAAATAAATTCTTCTTGTACGATAATAATTGTATTTTTGCATTAACCTTTCCTATATATATATATATATATTATATCAGTAACTTAATACAATAATATAATCCACATTAAACTTGTTTGGAAACACTATTAATGACGTCAAGGTGAGGTTGACCCAATGACTTACCCCTCACATATATACCATGAAGGTGAGGTTCGAATCTATCACCTCTCCAAACCTTGAAATTGTTGTAATATTAAAAAAAAAAAAAAAAAAATCAATGAGAAAAATAATTTGTCTTTATCAACCACGCACCAATCATATATTTTCATTGATTGAATTGGTACAATTTTTAATTTGTTCTTTTAAAATAAATAATAAACAAATAAAAGCTATATATACAATTTAAAGCTTGTTAACCAATACAACTAAATAAAAAAAAAAAAATCAAAAACTAAAATACATGAACATTAATTCCAACGAAAATAGCTTGTAATGTGATTAAATATATCATTAAAGCTCATTAACCATTTAAAATATAATAAAAAATTAAAGCACATTATATATATAACCTAAATACAAAGATGGTGCTAGAGGGTCTTAGAGAGAGAGAGTCTGGCTTCCTTGGCCGTGAAGGGAGTCAGTCCGCAACCAATGGCAGGGTTTCAAGAAAGGATTTCCGGGATGGGTTGTTTTCTATATTCATTGACCACCTGAATCCGGATGTGGAGTTGAAGGTGTTGTGGGATTTTTTCAAAGCTTTTGGTAGAGTGAGAGATGTGTTTCTCTCGGCTAGATTATGCCATAGAAGGAGCAGATTTGCTTTCGTCAAGTCTGGATCATGGGAGGAAGCCAACAATGTGGCAAACATGGTGAACGAAAGACTAATTCGTGGGTGGCCTTTAGTTTCGAAGATGGCTACTCTTAGGTGGAAAAATCGGAGTTCTTCAGCGATAAGATAGAAAGGTTCAAGAGTGGTGGATGGCAAGGTGAGTAAAGGCGTATGTGAAGTCAACTGTGGCCGAGTCAGAGGAAGCAGAGATCAAGAATATAGAGGTAACAAGCAGCGAGAGCTTCATCTTCATAATCGTTCTTTTGCGATGGCGTTGAAAGGAAACATGGAAAGTAATAGGGAGAGTGGCGAGAGGAAGGAGAATGAATTGTTTAGATTGTTTTGGGAAGGAAATCCAAGTGCAGGAAAGTGGCTCTCAAAATGTGCTATTGGTGAGCTGAAAGTTTTTTCTAGTATCTCAAGTGTGAACAATCGATTATCCAACATAGGTATTTCTTTTTCTTCTTACTATTTGGGGGACAAGAAAATTCTTTGGAGGTTTGAATCCAAGATTGACAGTATAGGTGTAAAAGTAAGCTATAAACATAAAGAAAAGTAAGAAAAGTAAGATATGAAGGAAAACTCCATTGAAGAACAGAGGCTTCAATAGGAGAGAAAATTATCTAGAAATGTTTCTTTCATTAATAGAATTTCGTACACACTCTATTACAAGAGAGAGAGACATTTTATATATTGATAAGATTCCTGAAAATCCGAAATCATCAGCCAATGAGAGAGCAGAATTAGTTAGCTGATGAATTCTGTTTCTAACAGAATTCCTGCCAAAGCTAACAAACATTTCTTCTAGAATCTGTACAGCTCATCATCTGACAATGACCATTCTCATTAGCTGGAAATGCTAACATGGTAGCATAACTCATGAAAGCTGAATTAGAAATATCTTGAGATAGCAGGACTTGATTCGGTGAAGTATTATCTGAATCACCATTACATCCTCTATCTCTAACATCCCCCCTCAAGCGAAACGAGGGAGAAATCTCTAAGTGCAGCTTGGATCGAAGAAACTCAAAACGAGTTGAAGGAAGACCCTTGGTGAGAATATCAGCACGCTGATATTCTGTAGGGACATATTGAACCTTGAAGATACCAGCTGCAATTTTCTCTCTGAGAAAGTGAACATCTAACTCAATATGTTTAATTCTTGCGTGGAAGACATGATTTTGAGCAAGAGAACCTGCCCCCTGATTATCACACCACAAGATTGGACAATGCTGAAAACGAATGCCAAGCTCTGTGAACAGAGAGATGAGCCACATAACCTCAATTGCAGCATTGGAGAGGGCACGATACTCAGCTTCACAACTCGATCGAGCGACAACATTTTGCTTTTTAGAACCCCAGAATATTAAGTTATCTCCCAGAAATACACAACAACCATTTGTACTCCTCCGGTCATCAAGACATGAAGCCCAATCAGCGTCACTATAAGCTTCAACAGAGAGGGAAGAAGTTGGCTTGAAACAGAGGCCTAAACCAGCAGTACCTTTCAAGTAACGAAGTAAGCGCTTACAACACTGCCAATGATCATCGGTTGGGGAAGCTAAATACTGACTGAGCTTGTTAACACAAAAGGCAATATCATGTCTGGTGTAGGTGAGGTACTACAGTGCCCCAACTGTGCTGCGATAGAGAAAAACATCAGAAAATGGCTTTCCTTCCTTTCTCAATTTGACACTAGCCGATAAAGGAGTAGAACATGGCTTACTGTTGGACATGTTGGTCTTCTTCAAGAGATCAACTATGTATTTCGTTTGTGTGAGAAAAAGACCAGCAGCTGTCCTAGTTGCCTCAAAACCGAGAAAGTAGCTGACTGATCCAAGAGATTTGAGAGCAAATGTATCATTGGAAGAGGTAGAAATGATATCAATGTAAAATGGCTGAGCTGGAATGTCAGCCAAGCCTTGAGATGGCAGCTGAGGTGCAGGAACACCAGCTGAGCTTGGAGATGGCAACTGAGAGACTGCATGGTCAGCTAAATTCTGAGATGACAGCTGAGATATATTGTTAGAGGAATGTGTATGATTATAGTGTGCTGGTGAGGCAGTAGAGAGAACCGAGGTTGGAAGACTAGGATGAGTGACAGTTTGTGGAGAAAAATGTGAGGTGGGGAAGAGACTGTGAAAAGGATACTCAAACTCATTAAAGATAACATTTCTGGAGACATAAATTCTACCAGAAGGATGCAAACACTTATATCCTTTTTGACTAAGACTATAACCAATGAATATGCATTTGGAGGAATGAAAATCAAGTTTTTGTTTGTTGTAAGGTCTAAGATAGGGAAAAGCCGAACAACCAAACACTTTGAAGAAGTTATAGTTGGGCATTCTATGGAATAAGGTCTCATAAGGTGATTTAAGTTGCAGAACTGGTGTGGGAAGGTTATTGATCAATAGGGCAGCGGTTTGAAAAGCTTCAAGCCAAAATGTGAGAGGCATATGTGCTTGAGCAAGTAGGGTGAGACCAGTTTCAACAACATGACGGTGTTTCCTCTCGGGGATACCATTTTGTTGATGAGTATAGGCACATGAGGTTCTGAAATGAATACCATTCTGTTGAAGGTGAGGCAGCAGAGGCTTAAACTCAGTCCCTAAGTCAGCTTGAAGACACTTAATTTTTCTTCCAAGTTGTAATTCAACATATTTTTGGAATTGCAGAAAAACGGAAGGGACTTTTGACTTCAATTTCAGAGGGTAAAGCCAACTAAATCTAGAGAAAGAGTCAACAAAAATGACATAGTATCTATATCCATCTAAAGAAGGCAGTGGAGAAGGTCCCCAAACATCAGTGAAGATGAATTCCAAGGGACTAGAGGCTTTGTAAGTGGAAGGCTGAAAAGGAAGTTGATGAAGCTTTCCTAATTTACAGGCATCACAGAAGTTTGAGAATGAGTTATTGTACTTGAGATGTAAAGTATTCAAGACTTTTCGAAGAATTAGTGGGGCTGGATGACCAAGTTTAAGATGCCACATACTTTCATTCAAAACATCTCTATTACATGCAGTGCCTGATGCTAGAGCATATGTACAATGAGAGCTCAACATATTACCAGTACAAGACTTACTCTCGACACCATTATTAACAACAGAAAGAGAATTAAGAAAACAATTTTGCTTCACATGTCTTGACTCTAATCCAGGCTGGTTGATTCTCAGGTTTAGCTTGTACAAGCCTTTTTCAAGCTTGCCTTGAAGGAGAGTTGTCTTGGAATTCTTGTCCTTGATGACACAAGAATCATAAAAGAATTCAGCATAGGCATTGTTGTCAAAAGTAAATTTAGACACACTCAACAGGTTTTTAGCAATTTCAGGCACATATAGTATGTCTTTTAAAGCTAATTTTCCAGAATTTGAGTGTATGAGTGTATTACCAATGTGAGAGATTTAGAGTTGTTGTCCATTGCCCACTGCTAGTCTATTTGAGCCTTGATATTCTGATTGTAGAGAGAGGTTTGAGAGATCAGATGTGACATGATTGGTGGCACCTGTATCAGCATACCAAGCAGGATCACACACGGTTTCAGGAGTTGCATAGTAGGCAGTGTTCTGATGATAGTTCGCCTGATGAGAAAATTGTGCTGGAAAAGAATGATTTGCTAAGTTTTGGAGTTGATTCTGATAGTGACTGGACTGATTTTGCTGTGAGAAGTTGTTGTGATTGCTCTGAAAATCTCTGTTGAACCGATGATAACAGTTTGGAGCAATGTGGCCAAGTTTGCCACATAGTTGACACTGAGGTCTGTTGTTATTACTCCATCGACCATTGTTCCTTCCTCGACCTCTGCCTCTATTTCCTCCAAACCTGCTTCCATTGTTACCATTAAAACCTCCTCTTTGACTCCTGTTGTCATTTTGATTTCCAGAAGCATAGTGTGCACTAGCAGTTGTTACATCCACTTGTGACAATGTATTCTGTTCTGCTACTCTTTGTTCATGATTGAGTAACAAGTATTGTGCCTCTTGAAAAGTCATGGAACTCCTTTGAGAGATGATCACTGACACTACCGAATCATATTCAGGTCCAACACCATGAAGAATGCTCAGAATCAAATCATTGTCACTCACTGTTTGACCAGCAGTTTTCAAGCTATCACCAATAGTTTTTACTTTCAACACAAAATCTTTTATAGTTCCTGCTCCTTTCTTAACATTTTGCAACTGTTGTTTCAATTGAAGGACTTTTGCCACTGATTGTTGAGAAAATAGACTATCAAGAGTACTCCAAACTTCTTGTGTAGTCTTACAATCGATAACCTGACCTATTAAACTTTGATTGATCGATGAAAATAGCCAACTGAGAAGCAGCTGATCTGACTTATTCCAATTAACATAAGCTTTGTTCAAAGTTAATTGTTTTTCACCAGCTGTTTGAACTTCAACATATTTTGGTGGAGCAGATTTAAGACCAGAAATAAAATCTTCTAATTCAAAAGCTCTAATCACAGGTAATTCCTATGCTTTCCAATAGATGTAATTGTTGTTATCAAGTTTCACCTGAAGATTGAAGTGCATTGCCTTTGCAAGAGAAGTGAAATCTCTAGCCATTGTCTCTGTTGACGATGATGAGGTTTGATGAACTTCTTCTTCTGAACCAGATAATGAACTCATGATGGGAGCCATGGACGATTAGTCCTTGCAAGGCTCTGATACCATGTAAAAGTAAGCTATAAACATAAAGAAAAGTAAGAAAAGTAAGAAAAGTAAGATATGAAGGAAAACTCCATTGAAGAACAGAGGCTTCAATAGGAGAGAAAATTATTTGGAAATGTTTCTTTCATTAATAGAATTTCGTACACACTCTATTACAAGAGAGAGAGACATTTTATATATTGATAAGATTCCTGAAAATCCGGAATCATCAGCCAATGAGAGAGCAGAATTAGTTAGCTGATGAATTCTGTTTCTAACAGAATTCCCGCCAAAGCTAACAAACATTTCTTCTAGAATCTGTACAACTCATCATCTGACAATGACCATTCTCATTAGCTGGAAATGCTAACATAGTAGCATAACTCATGAAAGCTGAATTAGAAATATCTTGAGATAGCGGGACTTGATTCGGTGAAGTATTATCTGAATCACCATTACATCCTCTATCTCTAACAATAGGGTTCATCAACAACAGATTTTTTTGGGATGATTGCTTCTCTTCGATGGAGAAGTGGTCCTCAAAGCTTACTTCTCAGTCCAGACCAGTGTGGATCGAGTTTTTGGGGGTTCCTTTGAATTGTTGGAGTGATTCTTTCTTTCTAAAGCTTGGAGGAGTCCTTGGAGAACCATTATTGATCGATTTGGACAATTCACTGACGACACGTCGTTGCGGTGTCGGTCAAAAGATTGAACATTTAAGTTCGACCTCGCTAGCGCGCGAGTCACAGAGACTAGCACAGCGGCAAGTGAGGGTATCGTTCCGCAGGGAGGTGGGATTCACCGACCGTCACCGGTTCTAGCTATTATTACAACACTCCGAGAGAACTCGTGTGTTGCGGGTGCGGAAAAGTAAGTAATAATATAAATAAATAAACTAACTACCATAATATATACATGGATAGGATGGAATGGAGAGATGGCATGAAATGTGGTTACACTAAGGAAATGACTCAACCGTAACAATTCTCCTAATTAAGCTCTAGACTCACTTAGTCCCTCAATGTGCAAGTATATCATAGGCTCGTATCCCCTTAATTGATCTCTAATCTCTCTCGAGTCTTAGAAATCACATCCACACAATGCATGGATTCATTAAGTACATTGGGACACCTACACAAGCTCTGTATGCCAGCCTAGTGATCTCTCAACTGTCTGGTCATATACAGTGGTTATTTCGTTGGGCATGTAATGCGCAACCGCGTGGGCCATACTACAGCCAATAATTCATTCACAATGGCTAACCAAATACGGGATGGCAACCAAGTGAAAGCATTAAGAATACGAGATACCCATACAACACGTATGTTATATGCTCGTGTCCCCTTAATTAATCTCTAATCTCTCTCGATGTTTTAGAGATAACATCCATGCATAAATGCTTGGATTCATTAAGGACTGTGGGACACACACACGAGCTCTACACGCCAGCCTAGTGATCTCTCAACTTACTGGTCAAATGTAGAGGATACCACGCTGGACATGTTAATGTGAACCACGCAATATATAACACACAGCCTAAATATCATCCACAAGGTGGCCAACCGAGTGAAAGCATTAAGCAATGAAATACCCCTATAACTACACAAGCAAAAGAGGAATTCAGTTTGTCTTTACTCTAGATACGGATTCGGTTTTATCAATCTCCCTAGGATGGCAAAAAATGGGAAACAAGTCCACCTAACACTAATGTGCATCAATGCAAAATGTTAAACATTAAGGACATTCAAATGAATTAAGGGCTCTCCTCTTGACTTGAGAATTTTCCCTAAATCAATTTACTACCTAATCCGGTCAAGGATGGATAATTGTGTCTTTAAAAGACCCATTAAGCACAAGGATGTGAACCAAAACCAATTTAGCAACTAAATGCATAAACTAGCTTTTTCTACTCTTTGGGGATAAAATCCCTAACACTCAAATCATTCAATAAATGGTATTTTGGTCATCCATTAACATACAAACAATCATGGGAAGCTAAATTACTCTACTCCTACATTAAATTATTCTACTCCTAAACCCAATCATGCATACATATCAATTTCTAACCTCCACAAACATGAATTTCACAATAAGAGATTAAACATACATAAATCAAAGAGCAAAACAAAACCCAAATAAATTTATGAACAAAATACATATATATAGCACATGTGAAGGTTCACAATATTCCCCAAATTGGGGTTACACATCAAAGAAACGAAAATTACAAAGAAAAGAGTAAATAAAAGCAAACCCTTGAAGACAAGCCTCCAAAGATGCTCCATATCTTTCCTAGCTCGAAATTGCTCCTAATCCCTTGAAATTTCGGTTCTAAAATGGATGGAGGAAGTGAGAAAGAGGGTTGTGGAGGTGTATGGTGGACTCCCATGGAGGAAGAACCTCCATGGGAGCATGGGTCTCTCCTTTATTGGGTGAAGAAGGTGGAGAAGATGAAGAAGATGGAAGAAGAAGTGTTTGGGGCGGAAGAGAGAGAGAGGAGAAGTTGGGTTTCTGGAAAACTGAGAGAAAAGGGGGTATATATAGTGGAGAGGGGGCTTAGGGCATAAATTGGGTGAAAGGACGAGAATGCCCTTGCAAAAGTGGCTGAAAATTGGGCCTCTCGCGGATGGGTTTCCAGCAGCGCGCACCGTTACGGAAACGGGCATAACTTCCTCCACAAATATCGGAATCGTGATCTTGAAGAACCGTTGGAAAGAAGACTTCTAGATATTTCCAACCATATGTAGAACGAAACCCAATTCGTTCTGATGAGAGAGATATGACCCCCGAAAGTTGACCCTTCTGCAGGAAGCTTTCGCCAAACCCAAACTTTGCAATTATGCGCCCTATTCTGCGCCCTAGGCCGCAGAATTAAGAAAATGTGATCCTCTGCCAAGAATTTGCACCCTTTTCTGCGGCCCCTAAACGCAAACAAGGGTGCAGAATCTAACTTTCAAAAATTACACTTTTGCCCCAAAATTTCTACATTTTTGCAAAAACGCCCCTCACTGGAAAAAATCCTGAAACACTTATTTAAGCCATTAAATACCCGGTTTTACCCGGGAAATAAGCATAAAAGATGAATGTAAGGGGCTACACAATGTGTAAAAATAAGAGTTATCAATACCCCCAAACCTATCTTTTGCTCGTCCCCGAGCAAAACAAAACAAATATGAAAATAAAACAAAGCAAGCAAAACAAACTAAAATAAATAAAAAGTAAAAACTAGGCTAGTCCACTTCCGTAGGAAACACGGTGGCACTTAGCATGTGCCACAAGCCTTTAAACCGCTAGGCGATCCCTAGAGGAGGAGTTATAGTCTCCTGAGGGTTTACAGCTACGACACCCACAAACGTATACTCTGCAAGAAAAGTTGAGATGCAATCCAAACATACCAAGCAAAGACTACACATGCATGCTAGTATCTCAAATATACCAATTAATAACAATACATCACACAATGCAAGTATGCCAATACTTAGGATGTTTTCGGTTTACAAAACAACTACGCTCGAATTGCCTAAGATGAAATTCGCCTTGACTCTAATCTTCCCTGGATTTCAGTCTGATTTTTCCACTCAGAACCTGGGCGATCACTCTCAATCAAACATATGTGAATGAGTTTATGTACTGGAATCTAATGTATCGCATATGAGTATTTCAATAAAAGCACATTTATAGTGATAGATCTCATGGAAGGAATTGAAATGCCATGAACGTGGAAAGAGCATGCATCGACTCACATTCCCAATATAGACTTCCTAAGAGATCAAATGGGCTTTCCCTCACTTTATATTGTGGCCAAGGTGATTTTGTGAAGGTGTATGGGATGGAATATATGGTAGGAGTGGGAAGGATAAAGCTATTAACCATGCCAAGGTGTTTACACATTACATTACAACAAAATTAGCTCTATCACACTTTACACTACAAGCGTCTAGGCTATAAAATTTACATTGCACATTTGTGCGACATGTGTACTCATATTTAAGAGTAACTTTTCAATTGAAGAACTTGAAGGCTTAAGTGTTTATAATTCACACTTATTATTTCTCTTTTTTTTTTTTTCTTTTTCTTTTTCTTTTTTTTTTTTTTTTTTTTTTTTTTTTTTTTTTTCATTTTGTAAGCCTTTGCCTAGCACAATTTGCATACATTTGCCTAAGTACATGCTTTTAATCACAAAAATTAGAGCTTTACAATACATAACTTCTATTAAGTTATACACCTTAACATGATCAATAACTAGGGAATGGTTGGGGGTGTAGTGTTTGGCCTCAATTTGCAATGAATATAAGGGTGTGGGAGTGTTTAGGCTATTTTAGTAGTTACGCACACACTCAAGCCCAAAATCATTTCTAAAAGTCCATCTAACAAGGGAATACAAATCTCAACAAGCAGTCCACATTATTTAAGTTCTATGGCAATCAATGCAAAATGTATGTACAATGAGATCACAATTAAGAACAAAGTCGAAGAGTGTTTAAAGAGTAGAAACAAAATATACCCTCTAAATTTGGCGCTAATAGGCTCGAAACCTCACTAGGGTAGTCTCCACTATTTTCCTAGGCTAAACAAACATAGAAGTCTCATCCACCTCAACATCAAAGGATTGGCACTGTACAAGCAAATTTAAGTGATGCACGGAGCTAAAAGCATACAATGCATGTCTCTTCCGGCACACAAAGAAAAACAACTCAACATGGAGGCCAAAGATTTCAAAAACTGTCGAAATTTAAAGTCGTCCAATGTCCACTTTCTGGTGCATATCTTTAAAAGCACTTAAAATAATTTCTCAAAAATTTTACACCATAGAGTAGACATATAAATACACACTTTTCATTTAAAAAGTATTTCAAAATTCGAATGGGAAAAGTGTGAAAATGGACGATGAAAACAGTGAAAGCACAATTTTGAAAAACAGGGCATCGCCCATGACCTTTGGTCGAAGAAATACTCATAACTTTTGATCCACAACCCAGAATTTTACGTTCTTTATATATTCGAAATCAGCACGAAAAATCGAAGAACGCAGCGCGGGCGAAAAAATTAATTTCCTCACCAATGAGTACAGTTTTAATGAAACATTTGCCTCAAATATTTTCAAAACAGGGCAGTTTTTGCAGAGGTTTGAAAATTTTCTAAAACAACACCCTAAAAATCCTAAGATCTAAGCACAACACATATCCACCCTTAGATCTAAACATAAATAAAAATCACAAAAATAAGCAAAGCATTTTACCCTTGAAGCGTAAGCCCTCGCGAGTGGTTATTCGAACCAACCAAGCCTCCGCGAAGCTCTCTTGAGTTGGGTGGTCCATCCAACCTGAAATTTTCTTTCCTTGCACAAAACAACTCAAAGAAAATCAAATGCATATGCTTAAAACAAAAACAAGAAAAATAACACGACTTACACCCCCAAACCTAGCCTAAACATTGTCGATCACACAATGAAAAGCATGAGTAAAAGAGATGTTTATTTTCAACATAACGAACTACTCCGCAAAGCAATAAAAAGCAATTAATCTAAGATATATACAAAACCTAAGCTAAAACTAGTAACTATCAACGAATAAGCCACCTCCCCGGCAGCGGCGCCACTTTGACGACACGTCGTTGCGGTGTCGGTCAAAAGATTGAACATTTAAGTTCGACCTCGCTAGCGCGCGAGTCACAGAGACTAGCACAGCGGCAAGTGAGGGTATCGTTCCGCAGGGAGGTGGGATTCACCGACCGTCACCGGTTCTAGCTATTATTACAACACTCCGAGAGAACTCGTGTGTTGCGGGTGCGGAAAAGTAAGTAATAATATAAATAAATAAACTAACTACCATAATATATACATGGATAGGATGGAATGGAGAGATGGCATGAAATGTGGTTACACTAAGGAAATGACTCAACCGTAACAATTCTCCTAATTAAGCTCTAGACTCACTTAGTCCCTCAATGTGCAAGTATATCATAGGCTCGTATCCCCTTAATTGATCTCTAATCTCTCTCGAGTCTTAGAAATCACATCCACACAATGCATGGATTCATTAAGTACATTGGGACACCTACACAAGCTCTGTATGCCAGCCTAGTGATCTCTCAACTGTCTGGTCATATACAGTGGTTATTTCGTTGGGCATGTAATGCGCAACCGCGTGGGCCATACTACAGCCAATAATTCATTCACAATGGCTAACCAAATACGGGATGGCAACCAAGTGAAAGCATTAAGAATACGAGATACCCATACAACACGTATGTTATATGCTCGTGTCCCCTTAATTAATCTCTAATCTCTCTCGATGTTTTAGAGATAACATCCATGCATAAATGCTTGGATTCATTAAGGACTGTGGGACACACACACGAGCTCTACACGCCAGCCTAGTGATCTCTCAACTTACTGGTCAAATGTAGAGGATACCACGCTGGACATGTTAATGTGAACCACGCAATATATAACACACAGCCTAAATATCATCCACAAGGTGGCCAACCGAGTGAAAGCATTAAGCAATGAAATACCCCTATAACTACACAAGCAAAAGAGGAATTCAGTTTGTCTTTACTCTAGATACGGATTCGGTTTTATCAATCTCCCTAGGATGGCAAAAAATGGGAAACAAGTCCACCTAACACTAATGTGCATCAATGCAAAATGTTAAACATTAAGGACATTCAAATGAATTAAGGGCTCTCCTCTTGACTTGAGAATTTTCCCTAAATCAATTTACTACCTAATCCGGTCAAGGATGGATAATTGTGTCTTTAAAAGACCCATTAAGCACAAGGATGTGAACCAAAACCAATTTAGCAACTAAATGCATAAACTAGCTTTTTCTACTCTTTGGGGATAAAATCCCTAACACTCAAATCATTCAATAAATGGTATTTTGGTCATCCATTAACATACAAACAATCATGGGAAGCTAAATTACTCTACTCCTACATTAAATTATTCTACTCCTAAACCCAATCATGCATACATATCAATTTCTAACCTCCACAAACATGAATTTCACAATAAGAGATTAAACATACATAAATCAAAGAGCAAAACAAAACCCAAATAAATTTATGAACAAAATACATATATATAGCACATGTGAAGGTTCACAATATTCCCCAAATTGGGGTTACACATCAAAGAAACGAAAATTACAAAGAAAAGAGTAAATAAAAGCAAACCCTTGAAGACAAGCCTCCAAAGATGCTCCATATCTTTCCTAGCTCGAAATTGCTCCTAATCCCTTGAAATTTCGGTTCTAAAATGGATGGAGGAAGTGAGAAAGAGGGTTGTGGAGGTGTATGGTGGACTCCCATGGAGGAAGAACCTCCATGGGAGCATGGGTCTCTCCTTTATTGGGTGAAGAAGGTGGAGAAGATGAAGAAGATGGAAGAAGAAGTGTTTGGGGCGGAAGAGAGAGAGAGGAGAAGTTGGGTTTCTGGAAAACTGAGAGAAAAGGGGGTATATATAGTGGAGAGGGGGCTTAGGGCATAAATTGGGTGAAAGGACGAGAATGCCCTTGCAAAAGTGGCTGAAAATTGGGCCTCTCGCGGATGGGTTTCCAGCAGCGCGCACCGTTACGGAAACGGGCATAACTTCCTCCACAAATATCGGAATCGTGATCTTGAAGAACCGTTGGAAAGAAGACTTCTAGATATTTCCAACCATATGTAGAACGAAACCTAATTCGTTCTGAGGAGAGAGATATTACCCCCGAAAGTTGACCCTTCTGCAGGAAGCTTTCGCCAAACCCAAACTTTGCAATTATGCGCCCTATTCTGCGCCCTAGGCCGCAGAATTAAGAAAATGTGATCCTCTGCCAAGAATTTGCGCCCTTTTCTGCGGCCCCTAAACGCAAACAAGGGTGCAGAATCTAACTTTCAAAAATTACACTTTTGCCCCAAAATTTCTACATTTTTGCAAAAACGCCCCTCACTGGAAAAAATCCTGAAACACTTATTTAAGCCATTAAATACCCGGTTTTACCCGGGAAACAAGCATAAAAGATGAAAGTAAGGGGCTACACAATGTGTAAAAATAAGAGTTATCATTCACAAAGAAGAAGATTAGATAAAGGAAGAGTGTTGGTGCTGTTTCCCTTTGGTGCTTGTTGTCCTGAGAAGATTGAGGTGGTTGATGACAGGAGATCGTATTTTGTTTCAGTTGTGGAAGATCATTTTCCGATGGAAATCCAATGGATGGAGAAGCATTTGGGGTTGAAGATGGAGGCTTCTCACTCGGTTTTGAATTCTTTTCTGGATTTGGAAAAACGTGGGTATAGTTTTGAGAAAGGGGTGGGTGGTGGCCTTCCAGTGGTTTTGCAGAAAGAGAAGGAAAATATCGATGGTTTTCAGAAGATAGGGGTAGGTGTAGCTTCTCTTGGGTCCAGTGTTCAAGATGACAAGATTGAGGGGGTTGGAAATCGAGATGAGGAGGCTGCAAGCCTGCAAAACGTGATGAGGAAGCTGGAAAGAGACAAAGCATGAGGGACAATTTAAAGATAAGAAAAACTAGTAGAGGTTTTCAAAGCAAAAGTATGGAAAGTGATAAAAGGGAAATTCAAAGCATGAGTGGTGTTGGTACAAATGGTGGGGACACCAAAAAAAAAAAGAGGAGTGTGTTTCGGTTTTTTAAAGCAAAAGTATGGACAAAAGTATGGTTTTTCAAAGTAAAAGTATGGAAAGTGGTAAAGGAGAAAGTCAAAACATGATGGTCAATCATAAGCTTAGAAAAGCTAGTGGGGACACCGATAGTAAGGAGGAGAGGGAGGAGTGGGCTACAACTGGAAAATGTGATTTGGACTCTTGTGATTCAATTGATGGGGTAATGGGGTCTTGTGTTGGGAAAGATGATAGAGGTGTTAATATTGTTGGGTCTTGTGTTAGGCAAGGTGGTAGAAATGTTATTACTAATGATAATATGGCGACTTCTTTGGGAAGTGTTGAGAGTGATTTGGCTAATAGACGGAGTGTTAAGGTCTTTGGTTAGAAAGATAGGTCTTGTGGGGGTGTGAGTGTTTCTGGTAACCAAGTGGTGTATATTAATTTTGAAGAAGACAAAGATTTGATGAGGGTTAATTTTGATGGTCTAGCTATTGATCTTTTTGTTGATCTTGGGGGTTTGGAACCTTTTGTTCGAAAAGGTAAGGTGGAAAATTCTGTGGATTCTTCGTGCATGTCTATTGCAAGGCGGAGTAATAAGAATTTTTTTCCCTTCAAGATCTCACAGAATGAAAACTAGAAGTAGGGCTTGCGGATTTGACTTCAATGCGATAGATGATGTGTTATTGGACAATGCTGCTGGAGGGAAAGAAGTTTGTCAATGGCTAGTTTCTTCCTAGAGGTTCATGAGCTGTTTTCGGTCCGCGCTGTTGTTCTTCTGTGCTTTGGCTTCTTGGCTGCTGTTTGAGTCTCTTTGTTGGGTTGTTTTGTTTTGTTTGGGTGCTTTTGGGAGTCTTGTTATAGGCTTTGGTTGGTTGCTTTGTTGCCTTCGTTGGCTTTTGTCTTTGTAGTGTGGTGTGGCCTTTGTGCCTTGGCTTAGTTTGGCCTCTTTAATAAACTTTTGCCGTTCAAAAAATATATATATATATATATAATCAAAGCACATGACAACAATCAAAACATTTGACTCAATTATATTAAAAACAAAAGTAAAATAAAATCTAACATGTCTTAACAAGCTTTTGTGGCCCTTCTTCCACAATTTTTTTTTTTTCAAGTCTGTTAATCTTCTTCTAATAGACAATCTTAGAGCAACCCTAAAAGTCTCTTCTAAGTTCTAATTTCACTCTTCAAATATCAATGTGCTTATCTATGTGGTAATTTGAAGAGTCAAAAGTGAGAAAAGACGACTCCTTCCAAAAGACTCTTTAAATTGAAATAGTCTTATATTATTATAATGAGCTTTTAAAATTGTTTGAAATTAGAAAGAGTTGTTTCAATTTTAAAATCAGACAAAGTTGTTAAGACAAAGTTGGTATAGTAATGATGGTTATAAAAAAGTAATAAAATAAAATCTGAAGAGTGAGAAAGAATTTCTCAATTGAAAAATACTATTTAACGGGTCTATTGGAGCTATATTTGATGATGTGGCTCATCTAACTTTTCCAACAATCTCAATTAACGAGTCTGTTGAAGTTGCTCTTACACTAACACTTTGTATGCACTCTAATAACTTGATAGTTTATTTGTTTTTGGTTTTTTTTTTTTTTTAACAGTGTTATGGCCTGACCTTGCAAACAATAAAAGTTTAATGAAGTAGTAAATAGATTCAAATAAAATGCATGTGCCAAAAAAGGAGAGAAGCCGGTGACAATTTAAAAAAAAAAGAGTTGGATTTGGTTATAAAATTGAAATATAGGTTAGAATGTAATTAACTGTAAAATAACATAGTCCTTTGCAGCACAAGTATTTGTTATAAGCATTCTTTTTTTATCAATCACTACTCCTGATAAGTAGGGCACTACAGGATTGTTCAGAATTTCTATCTTGGATCTATTGGTGTGTGTCACATGAACTGATAATGCATAGCAGCACATCAACATCAAAGCTTGCAAGCATTGTCAGTATTCATCAAATAGCCGCATAGAAGTTTAGGACGTACTATTCAGAATTTCTGCATTGGATCTGTCGGAATATGCCACTAGAACTGATAATTTATAGCATATCAAATAAATACATTTCACATTTTACTCAGAAATCGTTACATCATTTGTAGAACAATTGTCTATCTTTAATTCGGAAAATCCTTGCTCTTAATTAGAATGAACATTGATGAAAAACGCCGGTTGTATGGGTGCAGGTAGAAGTATAGTTTCATTTCTAAGCATGGAAACAACATCAGATATTGTTGGTCTATCTGTTGTTTGGTCTTGCACACACAAGAGACCCATATGAACACATCTCAGTACTTCATTAGGAGAGCATGATTCTTCTAGTGTTGTGTCTATTAGCTCTAAACCCTTACCTTCATTCCACAGTTGCCATGTCTGAAATGATCATAAACAACAGTGAAGGTTAGACTCTATAAATTATGAAATGTTTCAATTGGCCACATGATCTAGATGAGCTTACATTTTGATTCCACACTTACATATCCTACAAGGTTGAGTGGATACTCAATATGATAACAACTATTGTTCTTCTTGCCACTCACAATTTCCAGTAGTAAGACCCCAAAGCTGAATACATCAGTTTTCGTTGAGACAAAGCCACTCATAGCATACTCTGGAGACATATAACCATTGAAGAATAATTGAATACTATTGTTAGTGCTTCATTGGTAAACATCTATATACACTACAAGAAAATGACTCGGTGCATATAATGCATCTTCAATTCGCGGACGACACAATATTGTTTCTAAAACCGAGGATGGAGTATGCCTTGAATGTCAAAAGAATTCTTAGGTGTTTCGAGTTAGTTTCCGGGCTCAGGATTAACTTTCATAAATCTTGTGTTGTTCAAGTGGAAATAAAGGGTGAATTGATTTCGTCTAGATGGGCTGCAGCTCTTAACTGTAAACAGGCTTTTCTGCCCATTAAGTACCTTGGATTTCAGCTTGGGGGCAGACCTGGAAGGTTGTGTTTTTGGAATCAACTCGTGTCCAAAATTGAAAATCGCCTTGCTCCGTGGAAGAGGAGATTCCTTTCGAAAGGAGGAAGACTCGTTCTCATTAAATCCGTTCTTTCGAACATCCCAACATACTTCCTAGCTGTCTTTAAAATGCCGAAGGGTGTGATCAAGAAGTTAGAAAAAATTCAAAGAGGCTTCTTATGGGGTGATGGTGTTCTTAAAAGAAAGATTCATGCAGTTAGTTGGGTGGATGTTTGCAAGAGGAAACATTTAGGTGGGCTAGGAATTGGGAGGCTAAATGATAAAAATTCTGCCATGCTTGCTAAATGGTTGTGGAGATTTAGTAAGGAGGATAAGGCTTTATGGAGAAATGTCATTTGCTCCAAATACAAAATTGACAAAAGGATGATTGTGTATGATTGGCTTAAGCTGAAATCCCCTTCTTTTTTCGTGAAATCTCTGCAGGGATTACTGAAGGAAGGTTCTAAGTCAGCCTCAGTCATTAACAAGGGTTTTGTCCCGGTGGTGGGTAATGGTAATAGGCTGCAGCTTTGGTCTGATTTTAAGGTGGATGGTAGGCCACTGATGAGAGCTTTTCCGAGGTGTTTTGCGTTAGCTGTGCACAAATCAGGGGTGGTGCAGAATTTTGGCTATTGGCTGCAAGATAAATGGGTTTGGAAAATTGATACTCGTAGACCTTGCTTTGATTGGGAGAGGGAGCAATGGAGATGTTTCGAATCCTTCCTGAATTGCATCCATATTAGGCGGCAATTTGATGATAGTGTAGCTTGGTTTTTCGATTTGAAGGGTGATTTTTCGGTGAAGTCTTTCACTATGAAATTGGAAGACACGATGAAGTATAGAGACTCGATCCCGGTGTTCCTCTGGAAAGGGATTTGTCCCCCTAAAATTGAAGTTTTTCTATGGCAGCTGTGGCGTGGTAGGATTTTAGTAAAAAAAATTCTGGTCAAGGGTGGGATGCAGCAGAATTCTGACCTCAATTGTGTTTTCTGTGCAAAAGCGATTGAGTCCATAGATCATCTTTTCTTACATTGTGGATGGACAAATTTTCTGTGGAGAAATTGCATGGCTTGGTGGGAGGTCAATTACTGTATGAACGGTTCTTTTAGTGATTGGTTAGAAGGGTGGTATGGTATAAGTCCTGGTAGCAATCAAGAGAGAGCTTGGTTTCTGTTGTTCTATGCTATTGTGTGGACTGTTTGGGAGTGTAGAAATTTGAAAATTTTTGAAGGCAAGAATATTGAGTTGAGGCAAGCGGAGGATTTGGTGAAATGTAGAATGGTATGGTGGTTCAAGTACTTCGGAAGAGGTTCGCAAGAGTCGATTAATGCTTTATTATTAAATGTGAAAGATTTATGTGTAGATAAAAAGAAAAGGAGAGTCTCCAAAATCATAGATTGGATCCCGCCGGATCCGGATAGACTGAAGTTTAATGTGGATGGTTCGGCGTTGGGGAAACCTGGGCCGTCGGGTATTGGGGGAGTTCTAAGAAATTCATGCGGGAAAATTCTTTGCCTGTTTTCGTTTCATTTAGGAATTCTGGATTCGAACATAGCTGAGCTTTTGGCCATTAAGAGAGCTTCTGAGCTGATTTCTGATAACCCGAAGCTAAATGGCTGCGCAATTGACATTGTGAGTGACTCGAAAGTGGCTGTCTCGTGGGTTAATCATGGGGAGTTCGGGAATGTGGCTCGGATCAATGAGATTTATGACATCCGAGAGATCCTTAAGGATCCGAATTTAGTGAAGGTTGTGTTCGACTCAAGAATGTTTAATTCTTTCGCCGATAGTTTGGCAAAGATGGGAGCGAATCAGGCTGACGACTTTGTGGATTGGGGAGACATTTGAGTTTTTCGTTTTGGTTGCGTGTGTTGTTTTGTGTTCTGTTTCTTTGGGTGCCGCTTGTGGCTGTTTGTGTGTTTTTTGTGGCTGTCTTTTGTTTTGGTTGGTGCTGTCTCTTTTGTTTTGGTTGGTGCTGTTTTGTTGGTGTTTGGGGTGCTTTGTACTGGTGTGTTTTCGTTTGGGGTTGGCTTTTGTTTCCCTGTTGTGCTCTGGCTTCGGCCTTTAATAAAGTTTCTTTTTCAAAAAAAGAAAAAGGGCCTTTTCCGAGAACAAAGTATTGTCGAAAAAGATCAAAAAGTTGTCGGAAATGTGTATTTCCGAGGGGAAATGGTCGTCGGTCTCCATCAGAAATGATATCGTGGGAAAAAAAATCCTTTTCCGTCCAACCCTCGGAAATAATTTATTTCCGAGAGAAAAAAGCGGTTGGAAATAGAAAAAAGATGTGGTCAAAAATATTATCCAATTGGACCAAGAGATTATTTTTATGGCCTTTCCCCTCGGAAATAATGCATTACTAAGGGAGGTTGTGGTTGATAATAACTTATGTCACAATTGGAAAAATATATATTATTGAGAAATTCGCAATAAAAAATAATTTAATACATAAAAAACAAATTGATTATTTATTTGTTTGTTTTATTTTACTTGAATTTTCTATAAAGCTAACAATAAATTACAAATAATCT
Source organism: Acer campestre (assembly GCA_954870605.1). NCBI lineage: Eukaryota > Viridiplantae > Streptophyta > Magnoliopsida > Sapindales > Sapindaceae > Acer > Acer campestre. The sequence continues at coordinate 49,355,567 of OX940799.1, read as the reverse complement.
AATATACAAAATAATGAAAACAATAAATTTTATTTTCATTTGAACAATTTATTTATTTCCACCAACTAATACAGTACATACTACAAGTCAAAATTAAAATAGTTCTAAACTAATTTTATATGTCTATTCAAATTCACAAGAACATCTTCAAACATCTATAATCCCATTCCGCAAAAAGTCGATTTCCTGTTCCGCTTCTCTTCTTTTGTGTCTAAATGGAAAAAATACATAAGAATATTAATAACATAATAAATAAACAAAAAATCAAATAAGCAAACATAATATGATACCAAGTTTTTCACATTCAATAATTTCATCAAACAACTTATGTGCAAATTAAAAAATAATATTGAGATAAAATTAAATTGATAATAAAAGAATTATCATACATGCGACTTAAACAAATAATGTAGGAAACAATATTATTATCTCAAGCCCAAGCAACAACATCTAGAAAAAAAAAATAGTTTTTAATAGCCGGATGATAAATCATAGAAAATATAACATGAATCTAGAAATTAATTGAATATTATATTGAGAGACAAAATATTTCAATAAAAAATGCGAAAGTAATTAATCCGTGATGCTGTGAGAGTTTACAAGATCTATTATATTGATCTAAAAAAATGAAGGAAATGAAAGAGGACGAACACACATGATGTCGTGGCTTGCTTGCTTGTAAGAATTATGAATAGGTAAAAAAAAAAAAAAAAAAAATTGAATAGAGTGAAAGAGGACCAACGTAAAGAGGAGAGTGGCGGTACTTGTGAGTTGTGAGAATTATGAATAAATAGTGAATAGGGTTTTATTTAGATTCTAGCTATAATATTGATTAGGTGAGGGTGAGTTTATTACATTACTGTGCACCCACATATATTAATTGCCATTGTGAAGTAAATTAATATTTTATAGAATATAAATCATGGATATTAAATTAATATTAAGCCTAAATAATAAATATTAATCTTAAAATTAATAAATTAAATTAGAAAGTTTAAAGAACTAATAAATTAAAATTTTGAAAATGGTAAAAACTAAAATAAAAGATAATATTTTTGATGATCAAATATTGTGGTCAGAAAATATTATTCTTTTTTGAGCGCTAGGTACATGTCAAAAATAATATTGGCATTTCTGAAGATCAACTATTATGGTTGGAAAAGATTCATCTTTTCTGATGATTAGATACATGTGGTCATAAATAGTATTGGCATTTCCGAGTATCAACTGTTGTGGTCGGAAAATATTCAAGTTTTCCGAGATCTAAATACCTGTGGTCAAAAATAGTATTGGCATTTCCGATGATCAACAATTGTGGTCGGAAAATATTCATCTTTTCTGAGGGCTAGATACCTGTGGTAAAAATAGTATTGGCGCCAAAGCTTGGCGCCATTTTCACATTTTGATGACTTTAGACACTATTTCCGATGGTATTTATTTCGTCGTAACAAATACACATTATTGTTACACTTTTTTGACGACCTGATTTTTTTCGTTGGAAAAGCAACAATAACCGACCATAAGAAAAGACACTTTTTCTTGTATCGATATATGCATGCATATTCACAAAGACAATAGTTTTTTATTTTATTTTATTGTTATAATCAAATAAATACATTTCACATTTTGCCACACAAAACAGAGTTATAGACTTCCTCAAATTTGAAAACTTACGTGATACAAAACAGCAAAATAATGTAGAAGATGTAGTCCTCATCAGCCATCAATTATTAACATTAAAGTATATTTATCTTGCTTCCAACTCAGAAATTGTTACATCATTTGTAGAATAATTGTCTATCTTAATTTCGGAAAATTCTTGCTCTTCAGAATGAACATTGATGAAAAACGCTGGTTGTTTGGGTGCAGGTAGAAGCATTGTTTCATTTGTAAGCATGGAAACAACATCAGATATTGTTGGTCTATCTGTTGCTTGGTCTTGCACACACAAGAGACCCACATGAACACATCTCAGTGCTTCATTAGGAGAGCAAGATTCTTCTAGTGCTGTGTCTATTAGCTCTAAACCCTTACCTTCATTCCACAGTTGCCATGCCTGAAAGAAGTGATGATCATAAACAACAGTGAAGGTTAGACTCCATAAATTATGAAATGTTTCAATTGGTTACATGATCTTGATGAGCATACAATTTGATTCCATACTTACATATCCTACAAGGTTAAGTGGATGCTCTATATGATAGCAGCTAGTGTTCTTCTTGCCACTAACAATTTCTAGTACCAAGACTCCAAAGCTAAATACATCGGTTTTCATTGAGACAATGCCATTCATTGCATACTCAGGAGACATATAGCCACTAAAAAACAATTGAACATCAGTTAAAGTATCTAAAATGACAAAAATGTGCACATTACAAAGCAACGATATGTGCTCGCTAGTAAATTAATGTATACTTACAATGTTCCAACAACTTTATTTGTGTTTGCTTCTAACTCGTTTACCCCGAAAATTCTAGCCATCCCGAAATCAGATATTTTTGGATTCATTTGGTTATCTAGTCAAATATTACCAGCTTTCAAGTCTCGGTGATTCACTCTTAATCTTGAATATTTATGGAGATAAACGAGTCTTTGAACGATCCCTTCTATTATGGTGAACCACTTCTTCCAATTTAATTACTTCATACTATCAGAATCCGTGTCGAAATGTAAAAAATACAAAAAAAAAAAAAAAATTAAGGAATGAATAGTAGTTAATTAAGTGACAGACTTGAAGTTAGCAAATTACCACATTTTACACTTACTGAAAATAAAGAAATCCAAGCTTTTGTTAGGCATATACTCATAGACTAAAATCCTTTCTTCTCTTTGAAGAGAACATCCTAATAGCCTTACAAGATTAGTATGTTGCAATTTTGCAAATGAGTATGGCTTCATTCTTGAACTCCACTATTCCTTGTCCGGATCTTTCTGAGAGTCTTTTTATTGTTATATATAATCTCGACCATCTAATAATTCTCTTTGAAAGTAAGGCTCTTTTGTAGTTACAAAACAATATCTAATAAGAGTAAAATTCACAAAAAATTTACCTTATAAACTAGGCCAAATCCTCCCTCTCCGAGCTTATTTGTAGATGAGGAATTATCTGTAGCAGCAACAATGGTTTGAAAATTGAATATCTTCAAGTCATGGTTGGTGCTATGATCTTTGTTGTTTGTGGTGGGAAAGGAGAAATTATCCCCAAGCTCTTGTGATAGCTTCCTTCGGTTCATTATGCTCTCCACTAATTAAAATATATGTGAAGTCTAGTTTAGACCACAATTAGGACTTGTTTGGGATAGCTTTTGAATGGCTCAAAAGCTCTTTTGAGGGCTAAAAGCTACTTCTGGAGCTATTTGGGTAAAATAGGAAAATAGCTATTTGGGCTAAAAGCTCTTTTGAGAGCCATTTAACATGTTTTCGATGAAACTTCAACTTCATATATATATATATATGGGATTTTAGTAAAAATGTCCTATTTTAGGGGCTTAATAGCAAATCTACCATAAAATCAAATTCAATTGTAAAAATGCCCCGAAATGACCTTGTTACCCCTTTAGTAAAAAAAAAATAAAAAATTTCACTCGCTGCCCTAACAACCCAAATCCTCCTGTCCACCCATCCTGAAACCAAACCCTTCCCGAATCCACCACAAAGCTTCCTCATCGCAAAGCTTCGCCGACTTCGCCACCGTAAAGCTTCGTTGGTGATTGGCAACCCATTCGTCAACGATTTCATTGCAGCAACAACGAGTTCGTCGCCACCGTGAAGCTTCGTCGTCGACGACGTCAGGGTCATCCGTCGTCACCATCCGTCTTCTTCCAGCATTCTCCTCTTTACGACACATCCATACACCACCGATTTGGGTTCCAATGTATTTGGCTGGAGGTATTTAGAGTTTTCAACCATAAACATTTAGGTTTATGATTTTGAGTTAAAATTGATTAATGGGTTATCAAATGGGTTATCAAATTTGGAGGTTTATGATTTTGAGTTTAAATTGATTAATGAGTTATCAAATTTGGAGGTAATGGATTAATGGTTTATGATTTTTTGTTGGAAAATTTCTATCATTGTTAGTCTGTGATCTTTTTCAAAGTGGGTGTGAGAGATGCATAATGTTCGAGTTTCAAAAATTAGTTTTGATCCAGAGAAAATTCAGTTTCGAAATGTTAAATTTAGAAGAAATTTGGGTGCCAACTGATTTGTGAAGTCGTACTACTGCTACTTTTTATTAATTTGCATGTAAGTTGTAAAAGTTGTCCGTTGTAATGTTGGCTTTCAATGGTCATAATAATATATTAGTGTTTTTGTTTTCAATAATTTCCAGTATCTCATCTTTGTTTGTTTGTTGTCTCAAACAATGATCAGTTGATGATCAAACAATGATCAGTGGGTTGCACATGCATTAATAAAATATCTGAAATTAATTTAATTCTCGTTGTGGTTGTGGTTGTGTTGGGTGGTGCATGTTTTGGTGATGGGTTGATGAATTTGATTACTTTATTTCTGTATAATTGACACTCCTTTAAAAACCCAAATGGGTGAATTTTGCTGCTGTAAAGCATTTGCAGTAACACAAATTTGTTTCATGACAGCATATGAAGACATATTGTCATCTAATGCAACGGCTTGCCTATTTCTATCTTCAATTATACAACCAGAACATTGTGTTATTGGATTACTCATTCATGGTAATATAATAAATTTAACAACAAATTGTATGATTTCTTTTTTCGCAAGAATTAATTCTAATCTTATTTCACAAGTGTTGTAGACTAAGCTTCAAGGAAGGTGGTTCTAATTTTTTTTTTTTAAAAGCAAGCATCAACACTGCAACATTTTCATTTAGGCATGTTGCTACATGGTAGTATGTGAAAAAAAAAAAAAAAAAAAAAAATACTTCTAACATTTTCACTAGTAATACATGTTTTAATAATTAACAATATATGTTCAAGAACCACTTACATCGAACAAATTCAGTTTTCAAAACGATAACTAACCAATTCCAATGTGAAACATTGCATCCCTTGGAAAATCAAATGCCCTTCCTCTTCGACTGTCATACCAATATACACTGTGATCACTTTCCTATTCTCCACCCCAATTCAAAACCAATTGCCCAATTATATTGCACATTTGTCATCTTCAGTTCTGAAAATTTTTAAATATAGATTATCAATTCAAAAAAAAAAAAAAAAAACTTTATATAAAACATAAGGAGTGTAAATTAATATATAAATACATAAACTTTTTTTTTTTTAACTGTTCTTGTGCTTCGGGTCATAATTGACCCGATATCGGGTCAGGTGTGACCCGAAGCACAAATTCATGGCTTCGGGTTAGGGGCAATCCGAAGCCATGAATTTGTGCTTCGGGTCATGACTAACCCGATATCGGGTCAAGTGTGACCCGAAGCACAAATTCATGGCTTTGGGTTGGGGGCAATCTAAAGCCATGAATTTGTGCTTCGGGTCATGACTGACCCGATATTGTGTCAGGTGTGACCCGAAGCACAAATTCATGGGTGGAAAATGATGGAGGAATTGGGGGCAATTATCATTAAGGGCAGTTTTGTCTTTTTGGGGCAATTTTGCTATGAAAATAATTGATAGGGTATGTTTGCAATTTAGGCCCTCAAATAGGGCAATTTTGCTAAAATCCCTATATATATATATAAGCATTAAAAATGGGAAAAATGTAGGAAAATTAGAAAAAAAAAATAGTTTTAGTATTTCAAAAATTCTCAAATTTTATTTATAGGTACATAGATTTCAATGAACTTATCATCCATAAAAAAAATTTAGATCAAAACTCATAAAAATCGATGTAATTTTATCAAGGTTTTTACCGAAATTAACTTAAGGGATCTCTCAGTTGAAAGTTATTATTATATATATATATATATTTTTAATTATCAGTTCGTCCTGATATAAAATATATCAGGACGAAGAATGTTGATCATTAGATTTACATACACTTGTCAAAACTTCTCCATAATCTATAGTTCACATTCTTCATCCTGATATATTTTATATCAGGACGAACTGACAATAGAAAGACTATATATATATATTTATATTTATACCGTATATAAAATTTTTGTTCAGCAGCTCTAATTGTATTTATACAGTTAACAATCCACACGATATAAGAGGTTTATGTATGTTGAATAGGATGAAGGATGAATGTTTCATCTTCTTTTATTCAATAAGTTAAGAATTTGATTAATTGTTTGATTTTTTTTATATTAGAATGGGATGATTACTATTATTATTATTATTATTTTAAGAATTGGATGATTGAAATTATTGTGTTTAGGGTTTTAGACACAATCCCAAATTGTGAATTGTTTTAATTCAAGAAATATCCTGATTTGATCTTACATTTTTTGGGTTGATTTAATTAATTAATTTTTTTTAAATGGAGTGTCAAAAGATATATGGGATAATTTGGAAAAAACAAATTGTCTTAAGAATTTTTTTAAAATTTAAATTTTAGAATAGAGTGTCTTTAGTAGAGAAGTGTAAAGGAAAAAATTGGATTGTAAGAAGAAAATCGTGGTGTAGGTGTGGGAGGTTTACCCTGGACTAACCTCATCTCGTCCCTCCTTTTTTTTTTTTTAAATTAAATTAAGTTGATTAATTTTAAAGCTAATTTATTAATCACATATCAACTTTTATTTTAAATTGCTTATTTCTGCTTTCTAGAGTTAATTTATACAGGATAATTTATTAAATTACAACAATCACAAACATTCAAAATTAAAGCCAATTTAACCAGATAGAACAATCCCTTCTAAAATCTAATCAATCTAACTTTGCTAGGATTGGAGTGATATTTCTTTGTTAAAATTGACTGAACAAAATTCATACTCAAATAATTTGATAAATGGATAGTCCATTACATTATCTTTTGTCTTTTGATGTATATGACAGTTACGAATCACATATCATACATTATTCATTGAATTTATTTGATCCAAATTTCAAAAACTAAATCAATTTATTCGGTTGACAAAACATTTTACCTAGAAATCTGGCCACATCGATTCAAATAAAATCTATAAATATTTAACAAAGTATTTAAACCTAGATATTTATTCAATATAGATATCCACATAGTATATACTTATTCAATTTATTGGGATAAGATTTCTGAAATCAGATTGTTCATTAAAATGATTTTCAATATATAAAATTAATGTGTCCCAAAATAAATGAATAGATAGAACTACTTTACAACATTGAAATAGAAGAGAGAGAGAGATTGACCATAGATTTACAATAAACAAGATTTTTGAGTAGTCAAAGATGGCGATTTTTTTATTAACCGTATCCCCCATTTCTTTTCTGCAACTAAATATGGTCAAGCTGGCGATTGACCATAGTATTATTTAGATTTTTTTTTTTTAATATATGAAATTACCTAGCGATTTTGCTTTTGTTTCAGTCAAAGTCAACATGATTTGATAAGAACAACAATTAATGAAAGTGAAAGTAATGGAACGTGGAAAAATATCATTACTTAAATTCCTGTTAGACTAATTTATGTTTCTTTTCGTTTTTGTTTCGATTAAAACCCGATTATGTCGATGAGATAAGGTTGATTTGACGGTAAACCTCTCACACTTGTATTATAAAGTTATGGGTTCGAGTTCTCTCATTTTCCAAAAAAACCTAAATTTATATAATAATAAAATATTAAAAAAAAAAAAAAACCGATTATATGATATATATATATATGCTCTTCTATATTATTTAATAATCCAAACTCAAACTTCTAAATATCTGTTTTTTTAGTGAGTACTCAACTTCAAGAATCATGATTTATTACCACCTTACAGTATGGTTTAATGATAAAATCACCAGTCCGACAATGTCTCAAGTTTGAGTCATCGCCATAAGTGCTATATATATGGTGGTTTTATAGTGAGGACGTTTTAAAATTATAAGTTAATGACGTTCAACCGCAGCCACACATTCATATTAGGTGCGAGTATTTATTAATGTGAGGTTGTGGGCCCATAGTGAATATGTGGCTGTGGTTGGACGGACGTTCTGAAATTATAAAGTCAGGACGGTCCTGATTGGAGAATCAATATATACATATATATATATGAGTAATGCTACATTGCCCAAATTTAGTGCCCAAATCTGATGCCCAAATGACGTGGCAACACTCTCATCCATAATTTATATTGTATTAGATTTGCTTGATTTGAATGAATGGATGAGAGTGTTGCCACGTCATTTGGGCACCAGATTTGAGCACCAAATTTAGGTAATGTAGCATTACTCTCTCTATATATATATACGGTGGTTCTCTAGTCAGGACGTCTGTCAAACCACAGTCACACATTCACATTGGGCCCATAGCCACCACCTAATGTGAATGAATGGTTGTGGGTGATTGTCCTTATTTTAAAATTTCAGGACGTCCTTACTAGATATCCACCATATATATGTATATATATAACAATTATTTATTAGAGTAATTGGCACTACACCCCCCTTGAGTATACCTAAATTCGCATGTTGTCCCCTGAATTAATTTTTTAGGCATTAAATCACCTGAACTATCGGAAATTGGTAAAATTAGACGGAATGCTTACGGAACCCTAGTTCCGTCTCATTTCTCGTCACGTGTGCATCACATGTATCTATACGAAGGGCATTTGAGTCATTCCGATGCCAAAATATGTGAGCTGAGATTGCTTCAACTAAAATTGATCTGTCCGGTGCCATAAAAATATTGATTTTGGCATATATGGATTCAATGTACAGAGATTATATTATTGTTCAAGAGACAGTCATGCATTAAAGTACAGAGATTATAGTTCAAAGATTTGATGCCAAAATGAAATTGATCTGTCTGGTGCCATAAATGATGCCAAAATAAAACCAAAATCGATTTAAAATCAATTCAAATCAAGTCAAACCAGATGCCAAAATCTAACCAAAATCGATTTAAAATCAAACCAAAATCAACTCGAAATCAGTTCAAACCAAACCGAAATCAAGAACTGGGTTCGTCTGAGGAATCTGTCTCCGAGGAATCAAGAATTGGGTTCGTCATTTGTCTCCAAAGAAGAAATCAAACCTCTGTCAAAGCACCCAATAGCACCCAAACCTATGTCAAAGGAAATCAAATGGAGAAGAGAAGGAGAAAAAAAAAAAAGACGATCGGCGGCGAGAGGAGATAGAGTGACGATCTCCGCGTCCGGGAGGAGATCGAATGCCGATTGGCAGCGAGAGGATGACGATCGACGGTATAAATGGGACATTAACTGTCGTCCAAAGGAGAAAGACTACTATAAAACTCAGTCTCTCTTTGTTGCTTGGACATTCTTTTTGCTCGGCTCAAATCAGGCATCACCACCGCGTGTGTCGACGTCGTCGCAACTGGAATAGATCGCCGCTTCTCGCCGATGACGATATAAAGAAGAGAGAGAGATCGGAGAGAATGTTGAGAAAAGATGAAGATTCAGATCTGGTTTCTTTTTTTCCAGATCTTCCAAGACTAATTCTTTAATTTCATTTAATTTCTTTTTCTTTAATATTATTTAATTTTTCTTTAATGTTTTTCGATTTTTTTAATATTTTGTTAAAAAAAATAATTCTTAGTTCAGTTTATTTCATTTTTTAAAATTTTTTTTTTATTTCTATTTTATGATCTGACAATTTGATTTATATGAGGGATTATTTTCTATTATTCCAACTTTACCCCTTCGTACAGAGACATGTGATGCGCACGTGACGAGAAATGAGATGGAACTAGGGTTCTGTAAGTATTCTGTCAAATTTTGTCAATTTCCGATAGTTCAGGGGGTTCTATGCCTAAACAATTAATTCAAGGGGCAACATGCGAATTCGAGTATACTCGAGGGGGGGTGTAGTGCCATTGTGCCAATTACTCTATTTATTATGAAACAATTTTAGTGAAGAGTTCATAAGCTCCTTTAACACTACTTTTATGTTAAGAACCGTTCGTAACATTTTTTTTTTTTTTTTTTGATAAATAATAAACACCGAAACATTACACTAAAGGATTACATAATTCAGGACTAGAGTCCAACCAAAGATACTCCCTAGCGGAGGAAAAAGCTAAATTGGCAAGCATAAGAGCCAAGGAATTTCCAGACCTGGAAACCGCCAAACACTTACTAACGCCTACATCCAAGAACATTGACTTAACGTCCTTCACTATAAAATTAGATTCCCCTACTGGAGGGACCGAATCTTTTAGAACAGCTACCAAAGAAAGAGAAAAAATCTCGACAACATCAACTTTCAAATTATAAAATTTAGCTAACAATAAACCTTCCCGTAAAGCAATCAACTCTCCTATTTCAGCATTAAAAGCCTCTGTCAGCTGATGAGAACGAGCTGCCAACACCAACCCCTTATCATCTCTAATAGCTGCACCAACACCAATGGACTAACCAAATTTTTTAAGAGCTGCAGCAGTATTAAGTTTAATTCTTCCAGAATGAGGGGCAAGCCAATTGACATTCGACCTTAAAACCCCAGAAGGCGGCTGAACAGAGGTTACACATTTAGAATTCTGAAATTCTGACAAAAACGATAAAGCACCAGAAACAACCATCTAAGAAGGCTTCCCTTTACCTGTAATATTCATCAAGTTTCTATTATCCCATATTGCCCAAGCAATAATACAAAAACTGGCCAAATCTTCAACAGAGAGAAGGGAAGAAGCTTGCAGAAAAATATCCAAAGCAGAGCACAGATTCATATCAGCAAAAATACTATAAAACTCTACAAGTTTCCAACAATTTTTAGCTTGAAAACACCCAAAAACCGCATGGACAGCAGACTCAACAGAGGAAAAACAGTTGGTACACACTGAGGACTCCACTACCTTACGTTTACAAAGATTCTCCAGCAAGGGGAAGGCATTTCAACAAGCTCGCTACACAAATAATTTAACTTTGGGAGGCACATTTAATTTCCACAGCAAATGCCACCACTTTTGAGATACAACAGAATTAGAGGTGGAAGCACAACTCTTAAGAGACAAGGCCAAACGATAACCACTTTTAACCGAGAACTCCCCATTCTTTTCATAATACCACGCAAGATAATCATCCCCCCCAATCCAACTAACCGGAATAGATAAAACAGCCTCCTTATCACATGGCAACAGAAAACTGTCCAGCTTATCAATATCCCACCAACGACGACTGTCGACAAAAAGATCCACAACCCGAAGCTCAGACTCAGGATTAGAAGTAACTATTTTAAAAGTACTAGGACGAGGCAGCCAGTGATCCTTAAAAACACTAATATTTTTGCCATCCCCCACCACCCATCTAAGTCCTTCAGACAGTAAAGATCGCCCCCACAAAATGCTTCTCCACACAAAAGAACAACCATTCTTCACCTCAACCTGCAGAAAATCCTCACTCTTAAAATATTTGGCTTTTAACAACTGTGCAACCAAAGAATCAGGCTTACTCTGAATCCTCCAAGCTTGCTTTGCTAGAAGAGCTTGATTAAAAGAAATTAAATCTTTAAAACCCAACCCTCCCTCACTTTTAGGTTGACTAAGTGTTTCCCATTTAACCCAACTTATCTTCCTTCTACCCTCTCTAGAACCCCACCAAAATTTAGAAAACATAGAACTAAGCTCCTTACAAAAACCCACCGGAAGTTGAAAAATGCTCATAGAATAATTAGGGATAGTTTGCGCCACAGCTCGTATCAAAACCTCTTTACCACCACAAGAAAAATAACTATCCTTCCACCCTCTGAGCTTCTTCCAAACCCTCTCCTTAATCTCATTAAACATAATCTTCTTATTCCTTCCTATCATAGTAGGCAGCCCAAGATATAAATCATGAAAATTACTATCAACCACACCAAGCAAATCAAAAATTTCTGTTTTAGCACTAGCAACCACATTAGGACTAAATGTAACCTTGCTCTTCTCTAAATTGATTTGCTGCCCAGAACCACAAGCATAAACCTTCAGGATATCCCGGATAATACAACTACACTCCCTCGAAGCCCTACTAAAAATGATACTATCATCCGCAAAAAACATATGACTAATAAGAGGACCCCCCTACTACATCTAATCCCTAAACCCCTACCATCCATCTCAGCCCGAGTAATCAAACACGAAAAAGCTTCCGCACACAAAATAAAAAGGAAAGGGGAAAGAGGGCACCCCTGTCTAAAACCCCTAGAAGGCGTCACCTGACTCACTGGAACCCCATTCAACAAAAAACTAAGGGAAGAGGTAGTAATACAATCCATAACTAAATCAATCAAACTAAGCGGAAAATTCATCTTATACAAAACAGCTCGTAAAAAATTCCATTCAACCCTATCATAAGCCTTACTCATGTCTAACTTAAGAGCCATCAATCCCTTAATACCAGATTTTTTTCGAGCAATCGAATGAAGAGATTCATGAGCTACCAAAATATTATCAAAAATCTGCCGACCGGGAACAAAAGCAGACTGATTAGGGGAAATCAAACCTTGTAACATAGGCTTTAATCTAGAGGCTATAACCTTAGCTACTGTTTTATAAATCACACTACATAACGAAATTGGACAAAAATCTTTAGGAGACTTAGGATCTTTTAATTTAGTAATAAGCACCACATTAGTAAAATTAAAATCTCTTATAGAAGAAAAACCATTAAGAACACTCAAGCACACACTAGTAAAATCTTCACCTAAAACATACCTGTATTTCTGAAAGAAAATGGCTTGAAAACCATCTGGCCCAGGTGCTTTTGTTGGACTCAACTCAAAAACAGCAGCCTTGATCTCTGCAGCCGAGTAACACACTTGCAACTCTTCTCTCTGAGCACCACTTAACCCGGAACTTATAGACTTAGATGCTGCAGCGATATCAGAACGGGAGGGAGCAGAGGACTGAAATAAAGAAGAAAAGTAATCATGAACAATACTGGCCATTCCTTCAGCAGAATCTTCAAACTGACCCTCATTGTTACATAATTTAACAATCTCATTCTTTTTCTTCCTTGCCGATGCTTTGGCATGGAAAAACTTCGAATTACGATCGCCCGCCTCCAACCAATCTGCCCTTGACCTCTGCTTCTAGAAAAGTTCTTCAGAATCTAGGAGACCATCCACTGATTTCTCCAGCTCCTTAATCTTTGTCATTACACCTTCCTGCTCACACCTCTTATATAACACCTCTATCTTTCTTGTTTTAGCTTTAATCTGACTTCTTAGATTTTTAAATCTCCCTTTACTCCAATAAGATAAAACATTAGCACACTGAGATAGATTTCTTGCAAATTCCCTCGCTGAAACGGACAGACCAGTAGACCTCCAGGCGTCACTAATCACCCTACCAATATCACCTTCTTTTAACTAATAAGTTTCAAATTTAAACCCCCAATTCCTACGAGTCTTTGGCCTACAATCATTCCCAAAAGTCAATAACATCGGACGGTGATCGGAAGAGTGAAAACCCAAATGCTCCACCTTCACAAAATCAAAACTGTCTCTCCAAAGATTAGTCGCCAAAAATCTATCTAATCATTCCTGAATATTACTCCTACTTTCTCGTTTATTATTCCAAGTCATTTTCGGACCTGAGCAACCCAAATCTACTAAATCACACTCGTCAATCACCTGGCGAAACCGAACCATTCCAGTAACTGTCTTCATAGAACCCCCAACCTTCTCATTCATACACAACAAATCATTGAAATCGCCCCCACAAACCCAAGGAAGATCATCCACCTGACTTAAACGACTTAAAAGTGCCCAAGACTGCACTCTCTTACTTGGAACAGGATCCCCATAAAACCCCGAAAAACGCCACTGAAATCCGTCATCCATCTGTATCCTAGCATCAATATGACCAATAGAGAAGGATAAAATAGTCACTTGAAGTTCTTTCTGCCACAATAACATCAAACCTCCACTACTGCCAACACTATCTACCCAAAAAACATTATAACTATCCATCAAATCTCGAATTCTCACTACCTTTCTACCAAATAATTTCGTTTCAGATAGAAAAACAAAATCAGGGGAATATTTCCTTATCAACCTCTATAAGGCCGAGAACGCTCGGGGATTCCCCAATCCCCGAACGTTCCAACTAAGGCCAATCATGATGCCCGGCGGGCCTGGAAACCAAACTCCGCCAAACTTTCAGCCTCCACAACTGTACCAATCAATCTTCCTCTCTTCAAATCACCGCTGACCACAGAACAATAAAAAAATTCCTTTCGTTTACCACACTTGACCTCCCACCTTTTTAATGACTTAGCAACATTATCCCTCTGAACTAAAGAATAATTTGCTGCTCTAATACCTTTCTTAACTTTAGTACCTTTACCTAGACCAGAACGAGAAAATTTACTTGGAAAAGAGGAAACCTTTCCCTTACAGCTCTTATTACCTTGCTTGCTAACCACTTGTGACTTTCGGAAAAGACTAGAAGAAGTATGATGAACAATTTATGGCTTCTTCTCTCTCTCTAACCTCTTCCAATTTCTGGTAGTCGTTCTCTTAGGGGAAGTTTGCATATCTGACTGAGTAGAACAAACCATTGCCAAAGCTCCACCAGACTCTAATTCCCCCTTAGACCCAGACCGAAGCCCTTTTAAATCCAAATCTGATAAATGGGCCCCACTTACTAACTGATCAAGCCCAATCGATTCCTCTTGGTCCACCACCACCTTCTTCTTATTTTCAACATTGGGCTCTAGCGGCAGACCTTTAATTCTAAGCCCATGGGTCTGAGCTAAACCAGATCCATTAAAAACGGGTAGGGCATCTGGAACCGATTCTACAATCTTCTTATTCCCTTCCTTTCCACTGTCGGTCAAAACATCTCCCTGAGAAACCAGCACACCAGAACTCAAAGGATTCAAATCTTCAACAATCCCCACACGCCTTTCAGCCAACTCACTCCCCTGCTTCCTCAAATTTCCTTCTTGATACTGATTAAACCTCATTTGTTGTCTATCAGAAATTGAAGCTCTCATCCAAGAGCCATACTTCGAAGAATCACCATTCAAAGCTTCAACCTTCGCCAATTCATCGAAGCACTCTTTACTGACATGCCCAATTCTCCCACACACATAACAAAATTCTGGCAATCGCTCATACTTTAGACTAACCATTTCTACAGAGGAGGAATCATCCAATTTCAATCGTAGCCATCGTTTCAATGGTTTAGAAATATCCACTTGCACCATAACCTTCATAAATTTTCCCCTACAATCTTTTGATTTCGGCGGAATCTCTATAACTCTACCTATTTGTTCCGCCATCCATTTCGCCGATCTACGATTCATGCACATAATAGGAACATCATGAATCTGAATCCAGAGTTCCACTGTACTAAAGCTCAAGAGAGAAATTTTACCCATACCCACAGGCTTCTCTAAAGCTATTAAGCTCTTGTCAAAATACCATGGACCTCGTTGCCAGATCCGATTTCTGTCTTCTTGATTTTGAAAATGAAACATAAACATATTTTCTCCCACTGATTCAATCTCAACCTTCCCAAAAGGACTCCATAGCTTTTCTATCAGAGATGTAAACGCCTTTCTATTAATCTTTTTTTTCAGAAAGAACCTTCCCAACTAAACAAAGATCAACCTCCTCCACTCCACCTCTTTGATCCTCTGCAGACATCTCATGAATCTCCCCATCTTCATCAGCTAAAGATAAATTCTCATAAAGCTTTACAATTTCTGATTCAAACATAACTAAAGAACAAAAAAAACCGAGAACCTCTGTAAATTACACACTACTTCTGACAAGAAGACTTACAACCTAAAAGGACACAACTACTTTTACTTTTTTTTCTTTCAGAGAGAGAAAAAAAAAGAAAAGACTTCTGCTAATATTTGAGAATTACCGGTCCGTTCGTAACAATTACATCCATATAAATAATGGAAAAATGTTTCTATGGTTTGTAGAATTGAAGAGTTATTTTGTTTTGTTTTTTTAAGAAATTTAATATTGAACGGGTAAGGGATATGATGAGATTTTGTGTGAGACTTAAATATCTACACCAATAATATCGATGAGAAAACTGTTCACACGTATTTTTAATATATATATAGAAATTTTCAAGTCAGTGCATCCTGATATAACTTAGTGAGGATATTGAATGTGAGCCATTCGTTTTATATAGTTTGACTCAAATGTGTATGCGCTTGTCAAAATTAATGGCTTACATTCAATATCCTGATGCACTGACCAAATCGAGATTGTATATATATAGACTAACCTTCACAAATAGAAAGAGTGGTGCTCATCAGTCATCACCCAAGTTTAGAATGAACATTGAAAAGGTATTCTTAACATTTAAGTTAGTACCACAATGTCCTATAAATTATACAATAATTGATCTTTATTAACTGATTTTATTATTGGACTATATATGAGTACTCTAATTATAGATGATTTTACTAAAAAAAAACTACCTTTCGTAGCTAACCTAAAATTATACAAATCAGGGTAAAGTAGTCTAATGGTGTAGATCGTGTGGCTATAATTTAATAATAAAAAATCGTATGGCTATGCATTGAAATGCCACATTAGTAAGTTTTGCTGATTGGACTTGCGTCATAGGCAAATCTTGCTGACTGGGCAGTCTTGTCATTAAGTAAGTGCTGACTAGATACCACGTCATCGAATCAGCGCTGACAGGTAAGCACCAAATTTCTTTTTCAGAGAAATCTCGAAAACAATTTTAATTTTTAAGACGTTTTCAGCATTTTTTTTTTTCACTGCAAAAACTACTGTTTCTCCTCCTTTTCTTTTAACTGTCGTTAGGTTCACTAATTAATGGCATTGCCTATAATGCTCTGATATGAATAATGCAACTGGTGAGAGTTCCAGATTCACAAATTTGCACTTTGCAGGGAAGTGTTATGGCTTTGATTTTCATGATCATGAAAATTTTAGAATGCAGTGTAGATGTTCAATGAAATGCGTCAAACAAGGTTTGTTCACAGCTTCTTCTCTGTATTCCCTCTCCCTCCCCCTCCACCCCCGTACGATTCTGGCTTGAATCTGTTAAAAGTATGCCTAAATTATTGATCATTTACAACATATCAAAACCAAAATCGAAATTTCAGGATTCAATTCAAGATTTC
The DNA here is from genome assembly GCA_954870605.1 of Acer campestre. NCBI lineage: Eukaryota > Viridiplantae > Streptophyta > Magnoliopsida > Sapindales > Sapindaceae > Acer > Acer campestre. The sequence continues at coordinate 49,338,433 of OX940799.1, read as the reverse complement.
CCCTAACTTACCAAACTAAAATTTCGTTTATCAGCTCATTTAACACTCACTATCTGCCATACAACATGATTTATTATATTTTAATCAGGATCCTCATCAATCAACATTATTTGTTACACCAGTTATAGAACAATTCTCTAGCATAATTTCCGGAGCTTCTAACTCTTCAGAATTACCATTGATAAAAAATGTTGGTTGCTTTGGTGCAGGTAGAAGTGTTGTGTCATTGTTAAGCATGGAAACAACATCGGACATCGTTGGTCTATCTGCTGCTTGATCTTGGACGCACAAGAGACCCACACGAATGCATCTCAATACTTCATTAGAAGAGCATGATTCATCCATTGTCAGGTCTATTATCTCTAAACCTTTACCTTCATTCCATAGCTGCGATGCCTGAAAAAGGAGATTATAAATGATAGACAAGTTAAATTATATTGTATATCCTGCCCCATAAGTTCCAATGCTCGTATAATCTTTTGATAAAAATCTAGTTTGAACGAATACTTACATATCCTACAAGGTTGAGTGGATGCTCTATAAGATAGCAGCTATTGTTCTTCTTGCCACTAACAATTTCTAGTACTAGGACTGCAAAGCTAAATACACCAGTTTTCATTGAGACAATGCCATTCATCGCATACTCCGGAGACATATAGCCACTAAAGAACAATTGAACATTAGTTAAAAGTATCTAAAATGATATATATAAGTGCACATGACAAAGCAACTATATGTGCTAGCTTGTAAATTAATGTATACTTACAATGTTTCAACAACTCTATTCATGTTCGCTTCTAACTCATTTACCCCAAAAATTCTTGCCATCCCGAAATCAGATATTTTTGGATTCATTTGGTTATCTAGTAAAATATTACCAGCTTTCAAGTCTCGGTGAATCACTCTTAACCTTGAATATTTATGGAGATAAAGGAGTCCTTGACAATCCCTTCTATTATGGTGAAATGCTTCTTTCTATTAGAATCTTTGTCGAAATGTAAAAAATACAAATAAAAGAACCAAATTAAGGAATGAATAATAGTGAATTGAGTGATAGACTTGAAATTAGCAAATTACAAGAACCAAATTAAGGAATGAATAATAGTAAATTGAGTGACAGACTTGAAGTTAGCAAATTACAACATTTTACACTTACTGAAAATAAAGAAATCCAAGCTTTTGTTAGGCATATACTCATAGACTAAAATCCTTTCTTCTCTTTGAAAAGAACATCCTAATAGCCTTACAAGATTAGTATGTTGCAATTTTGCAATGAGTATGGCTTCATTCTTGAACTAAAATAAAATAAATAAATAAATAAATCATCTCAACCTGGCAACAACCATATGGACTAATACATGGTTCTAGTAATCTTCAGGATACAAATGTTTTTGATAGTTTTGATTATGAAAGGAAAGTTTTCTTTACATTTTTAGCTAATTTTTGAAGATTGCATACCCTTGTGGTTTCTCCATGATAGAGCTCCTACTACTGCAAGTCTGCAACTATTAACCGTATCCCCCCTTCTTTTCTGCAATGATAAAAATGTCAAATGAAAAACCTAAAAATATTATTATGTTCAGGCTTTTGCTATAAAAGTCTAGAAAATTTCTTTAAAGAAAATTTGAGGGAGTTCTTCTGAATACATCAAGTATGGTGTTTGTTAAATCAAAATTAAACTATAATACTAAAGCAGATTTACCTTCGGGTTCAACTTCCATATATATATTTGACGATAATTGCCTTTATGAACCTCTATAAATTTTGTGCCCCTGCTCCAAATCTCTCAGCCAGTATCATTTTATCTGTTTGTGGTAGCATAGGCAAAGCAAGAACAATTGTTCTGCCATTCAAGTTCAAAATCCATTGAGGTCATGTTATCACTTTCTTTGAACTTGAATCTGTCTCCAAATATGAAACCATATTTGAGATTGAAATCAAGAACACCTTTCCTGCATATCGGGGTCATCTTGTTCTCAAATATTTGGCAAACACCATATGACATATCTCCACCATCATATGTGAGACTACCATCTGGATCAATTTTTAAAATTGGAAATGATGTAGAATCTTCATTTGTAGAATAACTGAAGTACATTTCTTGTTCATATGAAGTGTAGCTAAAGTTGTAGTTGTCAACACCCCATGAATCTGAGTAGTTGAAATCCCCATTTAACCAAATCCCACTAGTTCTGCACATTTTCCCTTGCCATCTGATGATCAACTGGTTTGAGGCGTTGGGGTTCTTGCCAAGGGTATATGATCCTTGAGCAGGAGAGTTATCGGTAAGCCAGGACCGGAGAAACCATTTATGGCCAGTTTGCAAGTTAATTCCCAGTTTCATTCCGGGAAGAATTTTATCAGTTGGATAATCAAAGCTCTGCCAAAGCACCAGCTGTATAAATCCATTTAAACTGGTTTCATGAAGGACTAAGTTGCCAGATTGTAGGAGAGTCACACTTGTGTTTCTGGATCATTGAACTGAACTTATTGCAATAGGACTTCCTCCGCTGAGTAAAATTTTCAAATTGCCATCACTGCTATCTATTGTAAGACATCCAGAATGATCTGAGATTGGGCTGTTCTGGTTGGCAACCCACACTGGTTCGTAATAATCTTCTTCATACAACACAAGCATCGCATCTTTATGCCTATTACACCATACTCCTAAGTAACGATTCGTTAAATCCTGAGGGCTAAAGAATTCCAAATTGAACTTCCCAAAAGCTGAAAGCAGCTCATGCCCATCTTTGAGTTGTTGGCCCTGGAGTAATCTGTCTGTTTGGGAACAAGAATGCCCCATCAAGATCGTATGAAACACGAAAAGCTCAAAAGGACGTGACTCCTTCCTTTAAGCTCCATTAGTGGAATTGTTAACTTGCAGATATTCATAGTAGAAAAATATAGTGATATTGTTAACTTAACGGACTTCAATAGTGTTATCTGGTCCACTAAACTTCTTTTCATGAAAGTTTCTTTAATTATTTCTGCTTTTTGACCTCAAATGGTTGTCTTTCCTCTAATTTAGTTTCAATCATAATCCAAGTTTTTACCTTGATCTTTAACATTATCCTATCATTATCAGCCTAGATTTTGAGTCTTTGACCTTAACCAAAGAATTCATTACAGCATTTCTGCAGTATTTATCACGAAGAATCTTGGAATTCTTAAACCAGACCCTGTCCGGTTTCAGAGATTTTGACCGGTAATGGAGAATAAAGTTAAAGCAAAAGAGAAAGGGTCCCTGAAGCTTACACACTTTTGAATTTTTATTTTTCCATGACTGAAATTTATAATATGGTGCTGAAATTTAGAATTCTGAGCAATAGACGCTGTCAGGTTGTTATTCCCATCATGCCAAGAACCAACATACCTGAGTTTATAAGATGCATTTTGCTCTATATGAATTGTCTGCAAGTTTTTTCTTTTCTTAAAAATTTAACCTAATTTGTTAGTCATGTGTTTAGCACAAGTATTTGTTTTAAGCATTTTTTATCAATCACTACTCCTGATTAGCAGAGCACTACAGGATTGTTCAGAATTTCTATCTTGGATCTATCGGTGTGTGTCACATGAACTGATAATGTATAGCAGCACATCAACATCAAAGCTTGCAAGCATTGTAAATATTCATCAAATAGCCACATAGAAATCTAAGACTGTTCAGAATTTCTGCATTGGATCTGTCGAAATATGCCACTAGAACTGATAATCTATAGCATATCAAATAAAAACATTTCACATTTTGCCAGACAAAACAGAGTTATAGTTATAGACTTCCTCAAATTTGAAAACTTACCAAATTTAAAAGATGTTGTCCTCATCAACCATAAATTACTAACGTTGAAATATTTATCTTGCTTCCAACTCAGAAATCGTTACATCATTTGTAGAACAATTGTCTATCTTAATTTCGGAAAATCCTTGCTCTTCAGAATGAACATTGATGAAAAACGCCGGTTGTTTGGGTGCAGGTAGAAGCATAGTTTCATGGAAACAACATCAGACATTGTTGGTCTATCTGCTGCTTGGTCTTGCACACATAAGAGACCCACATGAACACATCTCAGTACTTCATTAGGAGAGCATGATTCTTCTAGTGCTGTGTCTATTAGCTCTAAACCCTTACCTTCATTCCACAGTTGCCATGCCTGAAAGAAGTGATGATCATAAACAACAGTGAAGGTTAGACTCTATAAATTGTGAAATGTTTCAATTGGTCACATGATCTAGATGAGCATACGATTTGATTCCACACTTACATATCCTACAAGGTTGAGTGGATACTCGGTATGATAACAACTATTGTTCTTCTTGCCACTCACAATTTCTAGTACTAAGACCCCAAAGCTGAATACATCAGTTTTCGTTGAGACAATGCCACTCATAGCATACTCTGGAGACATATAACCACTGAAGAATAATTGAATACTATTGTTAGTGCTTCATTGGTAAACATCTATATATGCATGCATATTCACAAAGATAATAGTTTTTTTTTGTTATAATCAAAAGTGTTAAATACTTACTATGTACCCACAACTCTATTTGTATTAACTTCTGATTCATTCACCCCGAAAATTCTAGCCATACCAAAATCGGATATTTTTGGATTCAATTGATCATCAAGTAAAATATTACTAGCTTTCAAGTCTCTATGAATTACTCTCAATCTTGAGTATTTGCTGTTTCAAAAAAAAAAAAAAAAAAAATCTTGAGTATTTGTGTAGATAAATTAGTCCTTGAGTGATGCCTTCAATTATGTTGAGACGTTTCTTCCAATCTAACAACTTCTTTCCATCAGCATCTGTATCGAAGTGTTAAAAATAAATAAATAACAGTTCAATAGAGATACGATTGCAGTCATAAAATTGTCACGTGTGTAGATGCCTACCGAAAATAAAGAAATCCAAACTTTTGTTATGCATGTACTCATAGACTAAAATTCTTTCTTCTCCTTGAAGAGAACATCCTACAAGCTTTACAAGATTAGTATGTTGGAGTTTTGCAATGAGTTTGGCTTCGTTCTTGAATTCAACTATTCCTTGTCCCGATCTCCTTGAGAGTCTCTTTATAGCTATTTCTCGATCATCTAGTAACTTTCCCTGAAATAAAAGCTCTTCAACAATGTCTAAACAACACCTTACACTAATAATGCTCACTCAATTATACCTTATAAACTGGACCGAAACCACCTTCTCCAAGCTTATTTACAGTTGAGAAATTGTCCGTGGCAACAACAATGGTTTGAAAATTGAATATCTTCAAGTCATGGTTGCTAGCTTGATCTTTTTCTTTTGTTTGTCCTCCATTGTTAACAGTGGAAGATGACACATCATCTCCAAGCTCAAGTAATAACTTCCTTCGGTTCATTTTACTTTGCACTAATTAAGATACAAGTATAGTTACTTGAAATTGTTGCCATCCGTCATTGATTTTTTATCAAGATAATATTTGGTTTAAGTGACTACCTTCTGCTTTGTGTTTCCTCCAAGCTTTATAGCATAAGTAGCTCAACAGAGGTACCAATATAACGATTCCTACTGCAAGCGTTAGTGACAACCACCACTTTTCTTCTGCAATAAATTAAAATAAAATAAAATAAATCATCTCATCCTGCCAACTATTGTTTTTCAATTAAGGTATAAATCACATTTCAGAATGCATTCAGATTTTGGTATTAGAAAATCAAGACCTATATTGGCTTTAATAATAGCAATGACGATTTATTGGTTTTGACAGATTGCGTACCTTTTCTTTTGTATTTTCTCCTTGCTACATAGCTCAATGAACACAACAAGATCACCACTAGAGCTCCAACTATTGCAATTATCCGCCACTTTATTTCTGCAGTGACCCAAAACTTAGATGAAACCCACAAAAATGCTGTGTGTTGTCTTAGTATGCATTTCAGACTTAAGTCATAAAAGCCTAGATATTGAAGCAGAGATTTACCTTTGGGTTGAACTTCTAAATATATAGTTTGAGAATCGTCTGTGTGCGACTTGATAAACTTTGTCCCTCTGCTCCAAATCTCACATCCGGTTACATTTTCTCTGTTTGTAGCAGCATAGGCAACACAAGAACAATTCTTGTAACATTTGAGTCGGCAATCATCTAACGTCATGTTATCACTTTCCTTGAACTTAGTCCCATCTCCAGAAGACATCAAACCAAATTTGACGTCAAAATAAGAACTACCTCTGTTGCATATTGCGCTGTCCATAATTGATCCACAATGTCTACCCTCCTTGGAGCATAACATTGAAAATCCACTGTCATCGTTGAGAGTACCATCATCCGTCAATTGTAATGTTGGAAATGATGTAACATCATCATCTCTTGCAGAATAACTGAAGTACTTTTCTTGTTCATTTGAAGTGTAGCTGAAGTTATAGCCGCGATCTACCCACGATTTGAATTCCCCATTTGGCCACAGCCCACTTGTCCATCTGACTTCACCACGCCGCTTGATAATCAACTGGTCTGTCAAATTTGGGTCCATGCCAAAGGTATAAGATCCTTCAGCAGGAGAATAATAGGTGAGCCATGATCGGAGAAACCATTGATGCCCATTTTGCAAATTGAATCCGAGTTTCATTCCAGGCAGAAGCATATGAGTCGGATAATCGAAGCTTTGCCACAATATCCCCTTTATAAATCCGTCTGAATATAATTCGTGCAGGACTAAATTCCCAGAGTCCTCTAGAGTAACAATTGTATTCCTGGCCCCTTCAACCGAAGTTATGGCAATAGGATTTCCTCCACTGTGAAAAATCTTCAAATTGCCATCAGTGCTATCTATTCTTAGACTTGCGGAATTGCCAATGGCGGGTGTGGTCCAGTTGGCAACCCATACTACTCCGTAGTAGTAACTGGATAACCATACTCCTATGTAACGTTCTGAAGAAATGGAAGGAGAAAAGAACCCCAACTTAAACTTACCAGAAGATGAAAGCAGCTCATCCCCTTCTTTGAGCTCATTGCCTTGCCGGAATATGTGTATCTGCAGGGAATAAGAATGCCCCATCAACAACAGTAGCAAGCATGAAAACCTCACAAGCATGTCAATTCTTCCTTTGGTAGCCATTAAAATGGATTTGTTTACTGGCAGAATTGGTGCAAGATTATAGATGTTCATGGAAATCTTAAAAATAAGCACAATTGAATCAGCGGACGACATTGACCATTGACTGAAAACAGTCTCATCAGGGATTCAGGTCTTCTTCATGGAAAGTTCATGCTATTATTACTAGTGGACCGTTAATGTCAGGAGTGTGGGCCATTTAGCATGTTTTCGATGAAACTTCAACTTCATATATATATATATATATATATGAAGTTATATTATATAATTTAATGATTACTTAAAAAAGAAAAAAAAAAGAAAAAAAAAAGGGTCACTCGTTTGAAAGTTATATCTAATGGAAAGTCTCTCAAACACATTGGTTTATAAATTAGTGTGATTTTAAGCTTGAATTATTCTACACTAAAATTTTAATTTGATGGTGCAAAGAATTCAAAAATAAAATTACACATGTTACTTCTTTACGTAGAGAATTTTATTATAAAAAAAATTTATATATTGGTTAACAGAACTTTAACAACCACGTTAAAAATAACTTTCGAGGTAAAAGGTTTTCCAGAGAATCCAGATCCTAAATCCAAATATTCTTATTAGAGGTTTATGTATATTGAATAGGATGGAGGGTTCATCTTCTTATATTCAATAAGTTAAGAATTTGATTAATTGATTGATTTTTTATTTTATTTTATTTTTTTGTATTAGAATGGGATGATTGAATTTTTTTATTTTTTTTTTAAAGAATTGGATGATTGAAATTATTGGATAATTTTGGAAAAAACGAATTGTCTTTAGATTTTTTTTAAAATTTAAATTTTAGAATAGAATGTCTTAAGAAGAGGAGTGTAAAAAGAAAAAAATAAAAATAAAAATAAAAAATTGGATTGTAAGAAGAAAATCTCTTATCAAACACATTTTCCTTATTCAAAATTAAGAGTAATACTAACCTGTAATAGGTGAGATGTTTAACATTATTCAAAATTAAATTAAGAGTAATACTAAATAACCTAAAAACTAACCCAAGTTATGTAACAAATCATTGTCATTTAAATCATGAGATAATGTGGTAAATCAGTAAATGATTTGGTAAGGACAAATTACTTGTCATGCCATTTATTTTTAAGCTATTACAATATTTTGGGATTGTAAATGGGGTATGACTTGAACCCACTTGACACGATATTTGGACTGATTATTGGATTACGTTTTTAGATTGTGTAGCATTATTGTTAAATTTATTAGGGGGAATTACACTTTAGTCCTTATGTTTTGGAGAAACATCACCTTTTTACTCGACATATGGGTATTAGTGTCTTTGATCTTCAACTTTTTAGAAATACATCAAAATGGTCTATCGGTTAGTCAATGGTTAGTCAAAGTTAACGAATTCTTGGGTAATAAGGTATTTTCAGTTATATTTTAATAGGTGGAGACACATGGTAGCTTTTTATAAAATTTTAATAAAAAAATACATAAAAATAGAAATTAATAATAACAATCAGACATTAAAAATAAATAAAAAAAATTAAATAGAAGGGTAATTTAAATTGATCAGTCATAACACAAAAATGATTACCAAATAGTGAAACCCTAATTACCTAAACCAATTTCTTCTCTACGACCTAGCCCTCTTCTCTTGTTGCCAATAAAACCCAGTCTCCTTATCTTCGCACCAACCAGACCCAGATTGTGAATCAATCTTTGCTACAAACCAAAACCAAGACTGAGACCTCCTCTTTGCCATGAATCAGATCTTGACCACCTCTTCACTGCGACACGAGCGACGCAGCCCTCCTCTTCGCAACGAGCCAACGACGCAACCCTCTTTGGGATGACAAAGATTCTCAGATGAATGGGCACTCCATTTTGTATTATATTATTATTATTATTATTATTATTTCTTAATAAATTATTAGGTTGGTTAATTTTGGTTGGGTTTTCTAGGAGTGCAAATATGTTACTCAAAATTAAAGGCCTCTCGAAAAGAAATAGCCCAATTATCAGCCCATCTTAGCTATATTATTTCTTCTCTTTTCTCTCACAAGTTGCCTTGGATATGGACTCATCTTGTCTCGACTGCATCAAGAGATTGACGCGAGCCTTGTCTGGTTCATAGACTAATTTTGAAATGGCATTTGGATAGTGATTATTGACTAGCCAACAGCCTTGTAAAAGGCTTGTAACCTTATCATGAAGATATAAGCAGTTGCCTGGCCAACATTACTTGAATTTTCTGTCTGTCTGTACTCTGTTGTTTGTATGTGAATAATAGTTTTTTCTTGATTAACACTTCAATTATCAGACAGATTTGTTTTGGCTCACTCACATGACTTTTGAATAAAGAAAAACGCATGTTCAAGTCACAGCCTCAGAATCTCTTAGTTGATATTTCAGTGGAGAAAAAAACATGTATGTCTTTATCATGTTAAATTGATAGTATGTGTTTTATTCTTAGCTTGACTTTGAATTATCAAAAAGCAAAAACAAGGCACAAATAATTTTATTTTTATTTTCTTAAAAGATTATTGAACCCATTATTGTTTTTCATGAAACATGCTTTTTTTTTTTTTTTTGAAAGAAACATGCTTTCTTAATCAATTATTATAGACTCATTAATTTAGGAGACATGTTTTTTTTTTTTTTCTTTTAAAAAAAAAAAATTATTTTATGAGTTTTTTTTTTTTTTTTTTTTTTCATGAGGTTCTCACTTCTGGTTGATGATTGATTGAAGAATTATCCTAAATGAGTTAGAATTTGAGAGGTTGTTGGGAGAGAAGTAATTGAATATATGATTTGGTGTTCATTAAAAAAAATGTTTATGATATATGGAAACGAAAATATAATAAAAATTGGTAATGGAAAATTTACAAAATGGAAAAAAAAATTTGGGGGTAATGGAACAATAACTAAATGAAAAAAAATTATAGTTTTTGTTTTTGTTTTATTTATTTATTTATTTTTAATTAAATTTAAAGAATTTAAAAGTGAAAAAAAAAAAGTAAAATAGTACACATGAATGCTTTTCAATCGTATAAAAAAAATGCTTTTCAACAATATTTTTTTTTTAATAATTATTTATTATTTTTGAATAAAATATTATAGGGAAAACAAGAATATCAAAAATATTAAATGGCAATAATTGTCATATTTTCTGATTTTTATTAAGAAAAAAAAAAAATTGATGTATGGATAGTTTGGTAATACTAAATTGTTTACAAGAACACATAAGTTTTTTTTTTTTTTTTTTTTTTTTTTTTTTTTTTCATTATGGTAAATTTGTAAATATGTGTAAAGAATGCTAGGTAAAACAGTTATTTCATTCAAGTTTTTTTTAAAATGAGGGGCAAAATAGGCGTTTTAGCAATTCCGTTAAGTTTGACGGTCAACTTTTTGGTCAAAGGACCATTTTGATGTATTTTCAAAAAATTGAGGACCAAAGACTCTAATACACATATGTCAGGTAAAAAAGCGACGTTTCGCAAAAGCGTAATTCCTCCAATTTATTATAATGTTAATGTTCTTGGCACCGAGATACCTCTAGAACTCGTGATAGTCAAATATTTACATAAGTGCCAAGTGTACCATAAGTACAATGATTAGGGACTTGATTTGCATTCAAGAAGTTTTCTCTGCCAATAAATATGTGAACATCATCGAGAAATAGTGTTACACTGTTACATAATCAGAGAAGTGTAAACAAAAGTAAATTTCCACAGATAAGATCCAAGAATTGACATTTTTCTAAGAGTGTAGGTAGTTTTCTTAGCTAAAATTAATAGAATAAGATTGATTACCAGAGTTTGAAAACTTAAGCATCAATTGGGGTTATGTTTTGCAATAAGATTGAATTTGTTTTTGTCATTAGCTCACCATGTAAAATAGTGTCCGCTTTGATAGTTCAAAAGCTTATATACTAGTCCAATCTCACTGGCCACACGGCAACGTGGGTTAGTGAAGGTAACTCACCTACCTCATGTTCGAATTCACAATCTCATTAATGTCGGTGTATTCAAACTATCATGAAAGTCTTGAATCATTAGTGGTGTTGTGAATTGTTATAGCATAGATTCTATGAGCTAATTCCGAATTGTGTTAGGAGTTGATTCTGATTTGTGTATAACACAATTCGGAATTAGCTCATAGAATCAAGCATAGATTGATTTTTATAATGTTTTTTTATTTTTTATTTTATCTATTATTTTTTATTTTTTTAATATTACAATAAATCGGGGTTTGAAGAGGGAGATAAGACTTGAACCCATAATGGTGCGAGTGTGAGGGGCAAACCTCTGGACCAACTTTGCATCGTATGATTCCTATCATGTTGGTCTCTATGATTATCATTTATCACCAAATTCCAAACTAATGTATACATGCTGGGTCAAGCTGGTTACTTATATGAAGTTTTTTCCAAACAAGACAGAAGATGGATTTCGCCTTAATACTAGACGCCTAAGTAGACTGTTCTTTGACAGTCACTTCAAAGTAGACTGTTCTTAAACAATGCTGAGAACAGTAGCTGAAAATGATAGATGATTAAGCAATGCTGAGAACAGTCGCCTAAGTAGACTGTTCTTTGACAGTCACTTCATGTAGAGGTGACATATGTCCTCGTGGCTTTTTTCAAACTTTTTTTAATATTTTATTTTACGTTATTGACACACATTTTTCATTTAATTATATATCAGCCCATATTTCAATTTAGTTTATAAATAAGATCAACTACTCATGTTGGATCAACTACCCAAATTTTTGTAAACTAAATTTTCATTGGTTTCTCTGTTCCAATTAAATTTGTATTAAAAGATCCATCTCTAACTAAATAAATTCTTCTTGTACGATAATAATTGTATTTTTACATTAACCTTTCCTATATATATTATATCAATAACTTAATACAATAATATAATCCACATTAAACTTGTTTGGAAACACTATTAATGATGTCAAGGTGAGGTTGACCCAATGACTTACCCCTCACATATATACCATGAAGGTGAGGTTCGAATCTATCACCTCTCCAAACCTTGAATTGTTGTAATATTCAAAAAAAAAAAAAAAAAAAAAAAAAAATCAATGACAAATAATTTGTCTTTATCAACCACGCACCAATCATATATTTTCATTGATTGAATTGGTACAATTTTTAATTTGTTCTTTTAAAATAAATAATAAACAAATAAAAGCTATATATACAATTTAAAGCTTGTTAACCAATACAACTAAATAAATAAAAAAAAAAAAAAAAAAAAATCAAAAACTAAACATGAACATTAATTCCAACGAAAATAGCTTGTAATGTGATTAAATATATCATTAAAGCTCATTAACGATTTAAAATATAATAAAAAATATATATATATAATCAAAGCACATGACAATGACCAAAACATTTGACTCAATTATATTAAAAACAAAAGTAAAATAAAACCTAACATGTCTTAACAAGCTTTTGTGGCCCTTCTTTCACAATTTTTTTTTCAAGTCTGTTAATCTTCTTCTAATAGACAATCTTAGAGCAACACCAAAAGCCTCTTCTAAGTTCTAATTTCACTCTTCAAATATCAATGTGCTTATCTATGTGGTAATTTGAAGAGTCAAAAGTGAGAAAAGACGACTCATTCCAAAAGACTCTTTAAATTGAAATAGTCTTATATTATTATAATGAGCTTTTAAAATTGTTTGAAATTAGAAAGAGTCGTTTAAATTTTAAAATTAGACATAGTTGGTATAGTAATGATGGTTATAAAAAAGTAATAAAATAAAATCTAAAGAGTGAGAAATCACTCAGCAATATTGAAAAGTGAGAAAGAATTTCTCAATTAATTGAAAATACTATATTGATCTATATTTAACGAGTCTATTTGATCTACATTTGATGATGTGGCTCATCTAATTAACTTTTCCAACAACCTTAATTAATGAGTTTGTTGGAGTTGCTCTTACACTAACACTTTGTATGCACTCTAATAACTTGATAGTTTATTTGTTTTTGGTTTTTTTTTTTTTTAAACAGTGTTATGGCCTGACCTTGCAAACAATAAAAGTTTAATGAAGTAGTAAATAGTGTCAAATAAAAAGCACGTGTCAAAAAAGGAGAGAAGCCGGTGACAATTTAAAAATAAAAGAGTTGGATTTGGTTATAAAATTGAAATATAGGTTAGAATGTAATTAGCTGTAAAATAACATAGTCCTTTATAAGATGCATTTTGCTTTATATGAATTGTCATGTGTTGAGCACAAGTATTTGTTATAAGCATTCTTTTTTTATCAATCACTACTCCTGATAAGCAGGGCACTACAGGATTGTTCAGAATTTCTATCTTTGATCTATTGGTGTGTGTCACATGAACTGATAATGCATAGTAGCACATCAACATCAAAGCTTGCAAGCATTGTCAGTATCCATCAAATAGCCGCATAGAAGTTTAGGACGTACTGTTCAGAATTTCTGCATTGGATCTGTCGGAATATGCCACTAGAACTGATAATTTATAGCATATCAAATAAATACATTTCACATTTTACTCAGAAATCGTTACATCATTTTGTTGGAATTTGATTAAACTCAAACTATATTGACCAAGTCTTGTTTTTGAATAAGTCTTGTTTTTGAATAAGTCTGTATAGCAGATTTGTAGGCACTGTTATGCAAATTAGTGGGTGGTTAATTAGTGCCAGTAAAGTAGGATTTTATTGAAGTTTTCTAGGAAGAAATCGTTTTGCTGTGCTTTTGTATTCACCTATAAATAGGTGCTATTGTTTATTGTTTTGATCATCAGTTAACAAATAAAAATTGCCAGAGTTCTTTACTCTTCTATATTCTTCTTTCTATTATTTTTTCTGCTGAGTGTCTTTTATTGTGTCTTAGAAATTAAATTTGCAAATCTAATTTCTTGCATTTGGTATCAGAGCCAAATTGTCCAGAGTTCTTGTTTTCTAAGTAGTTCACTTAGATTGCTTGTAAGCAGGTCATAAACATGAACGGAACAATTCAACCTCAGCTTCCGAAGTTTAGCGGAAAAAATTTTGATCAGTGGTGTATCCAGATGAAGGCGTTGTTTGGTTTCCAGGAGCTAAGCGAGATTATTGAAGCCGGATATGTTGAGCCAGCGGATCAAGAAGCAGCAGCAGCTCTCTCTCAACCCCAGAAAGACAATTTGAGAGAGAATAGAAAGAAGGACAAGAAGGCGTTATTCTTCCTCTACCAAGCCGTGGACGAGATCGTCTTCGAAAGGATTTCAAGCGCAACAACAGCTAAAGATGCTTGGGAGATGTTGCAGAAATCCTACAAAGGTGATGAGAAGGTGAAGAGTGTACGGTTGCAAACTTTACGAGGTGAATTCGAAACTCTTTCTATGAAAGATTCTGAAACTATATCTGATTATTTTTCACGAGTTCAAATTGTTGTGAATCAATTAAGAGTTAATGGTGAAAAATTGGAGGATATACGTGTAATCGAAAAGATTATGAGATCTTTGACGGATCGTTTCGATTATGTTGTTGCTGCAATCGAAGAAGGAAGGGATCTTTCTACCATGACAATTGAAGGATTGATGGGTTCATTATGCTCTCATGAACATAGAATGAATCACAGGGCTGCAGCACCTGTAGAGAAAGCATTTCAAAGTAAAGTCAATTTGTCAGGTACTAACAATTGCAGCGATGACAAAACATCAAGCCAAGGCAAAGATGTTAGCTACAAGAATCATGCCTCCACAGAGGAAAATAGTTCCAGTCAGCAAGTTTTTGAAAAATCGAGGTATGATATATCCAAAATTCAATGTTTTCGCTGTAAGAAGTTTGGTCATTATCGATCACAGTGTAGGTTTCAATTTCCAAAAAGAAATTATGAACATGCTAACTACGCTGATGATGTCCAAGAAAAAGAAACCTTGTTGTTAGCTTGCAGCTCTTCAGAAGAAGAACATCATGACGAATGGTATTTAGATACCGGGTGTAGTAATCACATGTGTGGAAAGAAGGAGTTTTTCTCTTACCTGGATGAATCGGTGCGTGGGGAGGTAAATTTTGGAAACAAAGCTAAAGTTTCAATTATGGGCAAAGGTAATGTTCTCATACGTTTGAAAGATGGTTCTCATGAGCATATCTCTGATGTATTTTATGTCCCTAGTTTACACTGGAATTTATTGAGTATGGGTCAACTCTCTGAAAAGGGACTTAAAATTATCATTGATAAAGGAGTTTGCACTATTGAGAACATTAAAAAAGAGCTTGTTGCAGAGGTTAAGATGACCAAAAATCGAATGTTTCCTTTACCTTTACAGAGTGAAATAATTCATTCTTTTAGTGCTATTGTTATGGATAGAAATTGGCTTTGGCACTTTCGTTTTGGTCATTTAAATTTTAATGGCTTGAGGGTATTGGCAAAGAAGGAAATGGTTATTGGGTTACCATTGTTAGAAGATTCTAATCATTTGTGTGAAGGCTGTATTCTGGGCAAGCAACACAGGGACTCTTTTCCAGTGGGGAGGTCATGTAGAGCAAAACAACAATTACAGCTTGTGCACTCTGACATTTGCGAACCAATGGAGACTGAATCACATGGAGGTAATCGTTACTTTCTTACTTTCATTGATGATTGCAGTAGGAAAACTTGGGTATATTTTTTGAAGCAAAAGTCTGAAGCTTTTGGAGTATTCAAAGAATTCAAAGCCTATGTGGAAAAACAAAGTGGGTTCACTTTGAGGTGTTTTCGAACAGACAGAGGAGGAGAGTACACTTCTAATGCTTTTGTTGATTTTTGTAAAAATCATGGTATTAAGCATCAGCTTACTGCAAGCTACTCGCCACAGCAAAACGGAATATCGGAGAGAAAAAACAGAACAATTGTCGAAATGGCACGCAGTATGTTGAAAGGTAAGAACTTACCAAAAGGTTTTTGGGCAGAAGCCGTATCTTGTGCTGTTTATTTATTGAACAGGTGTCCGACAAAGAGTGTTCTTAATATGACACCTGAGGAAGCATGGAGCAGCTATAAGCCGAATGTTGAAGCTCTTCGAGTTTTTGGGTGTGTGGCATATGCCCATATACCAGCTGAGAAAAGGAAGAAGTTTGATGGTAAAAGTACGAAATGTATTTTTATCGGTTATAGTGAACGAACCAAAGGCTATAAGTTGTTTAATCCTCAAACAAATGAAGTCATCATCAGTAGGGATGTTGAGTTCAGTGAAGCTGAAGCTTGGGATTGGCAGAATGTAGAGAAGTCACAAATTGGTGTTTCCTTGAATGACGAATCAGTTAGCGGAGAGCCGCAGCATGTTGCACCAATGCAAAATCCAAGTGGCACTCGTATATCGACACGTCCTCGTGTGCTGCCTGCACGTTTACAAGATTATGTCATAACTAATGATAATGATGTAACTGACGAGGAACTTGTAAATTTCGCTTTGTTTGCAGATTGTGATCCTCTCTCTTTTGCAGAAGCAGCACAACATGATGAGTGGTTGCAGGCTATGGATGTGGAAATTCAATCCATAGAAAAAAATGATACCTGGGAGCTGACTTCTCTTCCTAAAGGAAAGAAAACAATTGGCGTCAAATGGGTGTATAAAACAAAATACAAATCTGATGGTCAGGTGGACAAGCTGAAGGCTCGGTTGGTCGTGAAAGGCTACAAACAAAAGCCAGGTATTGACTACTTCGAAGTTTTTGCACCTGTAGCCCGCATGGATACAATACGTATGGTGATTGCCTTAGCTGCCCAAGAGAAGTGGAAGATACATCAGATGGACGTCAAATCTGCGTTTATGAACGGATTTCTTAATGAAGAAGTTTTCGTTGATCAACCAGCTGGTTATGTGAAGAAAGGCGATGAAGATAAAGTTCTCAGGTTGAAGAAAGCTTTGTATGGGTTAAAACAGGCTCCGCGGGCATGGTACACACGTATAGACTTATATTTTCAGGGAAATGGTTTTCTCAAGTGTCCGTATGAACCTACATTATATATCAAATCAAGTGCAAAAGGAGATATGCTTATTGTATGTTTGTACGTAGATGATTTGATATTTACTGGAAATAACCCCAGCATGTTTGATGAATTCAGGAAGGATATGAATAGCAATTTTGAAATGACTGACATGGGACTGATGTCATTTTTTCTTGGCCTTGAAATTAAGCAGACAGGGAATGGGATATTTCTCTCACAGAAGAAATTTGCAGCAGATATCTTGAAACGGTTCAAGATGGAATCATGTAATCCCATCAAAACTCCAGTTGAAACAAGATTACAGATGGATGCAGTCGGAAATAGTGAGCTTGTCAATCCAACTTATTTTCGAAGTTTAGTAGGTAGTCTACGCTATTTGACTTCTACTAGACCTGATATTACGTATGGAGTTGGTTTTATCAGCCGGTTTATGGAGACACCGAGTCAAGTTCACTTGCAAATTGCAAAACGAATTTTGCGCTACATCAAAGGTACTCATAGTCATGGTATCTTTTATACATCTGTTAACAATTGTGATCTTGTTGGGTACACAGACAGTGATTGGGCAGGAGATATGAAGGACAGAAAAAGTACTTCTGGTTTTGTGTTTCACATGGGTTCAGGAGCAATTTCTTGGCCTTCCAAGAAACAACAAGTTGTTGCACTTTCAACTGCTGAAGCAGAGTATATGGCAGCTGCATCTGCTGCATGTCAAGCTGTCTGGCTACGTCGATTATGCGATGAACTCAAACAAGTTCAACTACTTCCTACAAAGATTTTTTGTGACAGCAAGTCAGCTATTTCTCTTACTAAGAATCCGGTGTTTCATGGGAGGAGCAAGCATATCGACATCAAATTTCATTACATTCGTGACCTTGTCAAAGAAAATGAAATTGCAATGGAATTTTGCAAGTCTGAAGATCAAATTGCCGACATCCTCACAAAATCATTGAAAGCTGAAACTTTCTACAGTTTGAAGCAGAAGATGGGCATGTGCAGCTCTGAAAGTTTGAGTTTAAGGGAGGCTGTTGGAATTTGATTAAACTCAAACTATATTGACCAAGTCTTGTTTTTGAATAAGTCTTGTTTTTGAATAAGTCTGTATAGCAGATTTGTAGGCACTGTTATGCAAATTAGTGGGTGGTTAATTAGTGCCAGTAAAGTAGGATTTTATTGAAGTTTTCTAGGAAGAAATCGTTTTGCTGTGCTTTTGTATTCACCTATAAATAGGTGCTATTGTTTATTGTTTTGATCATCAGTTAACAAATAAAAATTGCCAGAGTTCTTTACTCTTCTATATTCTTCTTTCTATTATTTTTTCTGCTGAGTGTCTTTTATTGTGTCTTAGAAATTAAATTTGCAAATCTAATTTCTTGCACATTTGTAGAACAATTTTCTATCTTTATTTCGGAAAATCCTTGCTCTTAAGAATGAACATTGATGAAAAACGCCGGTTGTATGGGTGCAGGTAGAAGCATAGTTTCATTTCTAAGCATGGAAACAACAGCAGATATTGTTGGTCTATCTGTTGGTTGGTCTTGCACACACAAGAGACCCACATGAGCACATCTCAGTACTTCATTAGGAGAGCATGATTCTTCTAGTGTTGTGTCTATTAGCTCTAAACCCTTACCTTCATTCCACAGTTGCCATGTCTGAAATGATCATAAACAACAGTGAAGGTTAGACTCTATAAATTATGAAATGTTTCAATTGGCCACATGATCTAGATGAGCTTACATTTTGATTCGATACTTACATATCCTATAAGGTTGAGTGGATACTTAGTATGATAACAACTATTGTTCTTCTTGCCACTCACAATTTCCAGTAGTAAGACCCCAAAGCTGAATACATCGGTTTTCGTTGAGACAAAGCCACTCATAGCATACTCTGGAGACATATAACCATTGAAGAATAATTGAATACTATTGTTAGTCACTACAAAAAAAGTGACCTATAGTGACAAATTTTTTTGTGACAAATTTTGATTGTATCACTATTGATATTATTTTGTGACAAATATTACTATTTGTCATTATGTTTTGTTCAATTGAAACTTTTTAAAAATAATTGTCACAATTAGTTACAAAACTTGATAATTTGTGACAAATAATATAATTAGTCACAAAATTACTTTTTTAAAAGGAAAAATTTTATTTTATAAATAATTAGGTTTTTAAAAGGCATTAGAATCAATTAATATTTCCTTTTTTTTTAAAAAAAAAATGCCATAATCATGTTGTTTTTTTTTTCCCTTTTTTTTTTTTCTCTTTAACTTAAAAAAACTTTTTAGGTTTGAAACAGTGTTTCATCAGATGAAGTACCAAGATTATAGAGAAACTTTTGCCTGGATAAAAATGTAAGCTTATCTTGTTTTTTTTTAGGATTTGTTTTCTTATACTTATTTTTCAGGGTCGGAATCTCAAATTCGAGTTTCATATATTGAAACTGTCTTTGAATAAGGTATGATTATTATTATTTTTTTATTATTATTATTTTTTTAATGTAGAATTGTATATAGCTATTTAGAGATGTTTTTTTAACTTAGCTATTTAGAGATTTTTTTTAACTTTAATTTGTTTTCAATTTTTTTAAGAAACCTATTATTATTATTTCATGATTTATAGTTGTTTATTCTTAGATTTCCACAGTATATGTCAATATTAATTTATGTGCTTACTAACTGTTTGATAAAATGATTCTTATGGAAAAAATCAATTGTTTGATGCAGCATTGAAATAAAACTCTTAAGCTTCTCTTTTCTCTTGATTTCATTTTTTTAGGGTTTGTTTTTTGGTACTTGTTTTTTCAAGGTTAGAATCTCAAATTCGAGTTTCATATATTGAAAGTATCTTCGAATAAGGTATGCTTTTTTTTTTTTTTTTTTTTTTTTGCATGTAGGATTATATATACGTTTAGGGATGTTTTTTTAACTTTAATTTGTTTTCAAATTTTTTAAGGAATCATTATTATTATTTAATGATATATAGTTTTTTGTTCTTAAATTTTCACAATATATGTCAATTTAGTTTATATGCATACTAACTGTTTGATAAAATGATTCTTATAGAACAACTAATTTTTATATGCATACCAATTGTTTGATAAAAGAATTCAAACACGTAATAAGATATTTGATATTTGGTTGGATGAATAGATTAGCATTATGGAGGACTTTATATAAAGATAAATAGATTAGCAGTTTCAATAAGTTTTATACTTGGATATCAAACTTATATAATTTATTTTATACTTGTACTAAGTTTTGTGAGTATTGTTGCATTTTTCATCGATTTTATTTTGGTGACTTTAATTTGTTCTCACTATTTTTTTGTCTTCATGTATATAGGTTTCTCTTGCAAAACTTAAAGATTCTTTAGCTACCTGACAACTGACAGTAGATCATTGACTTCTAATATTTCACAATCAAAACCTCGGATTCAATTTTTTGGTTATGCAATTAGAAGTTATTGTGTGTGACCTAACACTTATGTTAGACTAGCCGGCTTACATGTGTTATTTAGTAGTAGACTTTGAAAGATGTTATATTACTTTTGTATCAATTCGATATTATGTTAATTTTTGAATATTTTTTTTAATGGAATGATTATTTATGGAACTCAATGTCATTCAATGAGTGACATGTTTTATTTGATATATTTTTTTATTTTTTATTTTTTTTATACAATTTAAATTTATATTAAATTTTGACAATTGATTAAATTGTTTTTTTTTGAAACTGGAATTTATTAAGAGCCACAAAGGGCACCAACGCAGCAAAAACAAGCCCCAAAACAGAGCCAACCCAGACCCAAGCAAGCCAACAAAAAGAACAGCACCCCACAAGGCGCGAGATCAGCAGAGAGCCGCAGAAGCAAAGACAGAGAAAAAGAAAAAGAAAAAAAGAAAAAGAACAGAGGAAAGAACCCGCAGCCCACAACAAGCAAACCCAAGAAGACAGCACCACCAGAAACAAAACACAACCAGCACTCAAATGATCTCACTCCATTCCACAAAATCCCCACACAGCCTTGCCCCCCTTTTCGCAAGATTATCCGCAAAGCCATTAGAAGCTCTAGAACGAAAGGAAATGCTGCTGCCAGAATTGACCAAAAAACTCCTAATATCATAAATTTCCTTCACAAGTTTCAGATTGCCAATCCCTTTACTTTGAATCCAAGTAACCGCCGTCTTAGAGTCGCTAATAATCTCCACATGACGACCATGCAGCAAACTGGTTGAAGAGACGAGGTCACAGGCTTTTTTAATAGCTAGAACCTCAACTGAAATAGGATCATTCAGACCTAAACTCAGAGAAAACAAGCAAAGAACTTTGCCATTAGCTTCCTTCAAACCCCCCCCCCCCCCCCCCACCAACCTGACCAGGAGTCCCAAAGGCAGAGCCATCCACGTTAAAAACAAGCCCAGACATAACCGGAACAGGCCTCACCTCCTCCTTCCGGGGTTTAGGGACAATTGGATCAACACACCGATCCTTGATATCCAATAAGATCATCGTCAAAGAGTCCATAGAACCCTTCCCATGATTTTTGAACCACCAAGCCACTCTAAACTTGACCATATCTGAAGCTTGCATCACATTGACCTCCTTTCCCCCAAAAACCACTTGGTTTCTAGCCTCCCAAATAGTCCAAGCAACAGCGAAAAACAACAAATCCCACGCCCTAGAATACTTCGAAGACGGCACTAAACTCTCCCAGCCATCCCACCAATCCTTCAGGGAACCAGAAACGCAGCAGTGGACATTCCACCACTTCATACAAATCGACCACAGCTTCCAAGACCATGGGCACGTCAGAAACACATGAATCAAGGTCTCACTATTATTGTTACACAACTTACAATTCAACATCATGTTCATCCCAAATTTTTGAAGCACTTCTCCCACCATAATCCTCCCCCGGAGAAGTTGCCATAAAAACATCTCAACTTTAGGGGGACAAATCCCTTTCCAGGGGAGTTTGGAAGCCGAAATCTCCTCCCTTTGGAAATCTTCAAGAGCCCGACGAAAAGAAGACACCGAAAATAAACCCGAAGGAATGAAGCCCCACGCCAAAGTATCATCAAAAAGCCTATGAATAGATATACCCTCCAGACACTTGTTGAAACAATTCCACTGAATCATCTCCCAGTCAAAAGGATGTCTTCTCAACCTCACATCCCAAGCCCACCTCTCATCACACCACTGCCCAAAATCAGAAACAAAGCCATCCTTGCATAAAGATAAAGCATAAATTCTAGGAAAAGCAGCCCACAACGGATTCGAATCCACCATAATATCATGCCAAAATCTGGTTTTATCTCCCTTGCCAATAATCACCTTAAAGCCCACCTCAAACACCTTGGCCGATAAGGAACCAGAATTGAAGAGATTAGCCAAAGTTCTGACAAAGAAAGACGCAGCAGAAGAACAATGCCAGTCCCACCTTAATCTCTTGATATCAATCCCATACTTGGCACACACCACACGTTTCCATAACGGCTCATTTTCTACCCCGAATCTCCAAATCCACTTAGACAACAAACTAACATTCTTGTCCAAAATTCTCTCAATCCCAAGGCCACCATTCTTCTTACTAAGACACACCGTAGTCCAGTCAACCGCATGTAACTTTCTTTTTTCGATCCCATCGCCCCATAAGAATCCCCTCTGGATTTTTTCTATCCTCAAAGCCACCCCCACCGGCATTTTAAAAACCGACATATAGTACGTTGGAATACTACTAAGAACGGATTTAATGAACACTAGTCTGCCTGCTTTGGAAAGAAACTTCCTCTTCCAAGGAGCCAACCGTTTCTCGATAGATTCCACCACCGGATTCCAAAAAGCCTTGGTAAAAGGTCTCGCACCTAAAGGAAGGCCTAAATACACAATAGGAAGATTAACTTTCCTACACTTAAGCAAATCCGCCCAATTAACCTCTTGATTAGAACATTTCCCGACTCTAACAACACAAGATTTGTAGAAATTAATCTTCAAACCCGAAGCTAGTTCAAAACACCTTAAAATTCTCTTCAAATTCAACACATAGGAAACACACGGTTTGAGAAAAACTATAGTGTCATCGGCAAATTGGAGGTGGTTCACATGAACCCCATTACTACCAAACACTTCCCCTTTCAACATATCCAACTCGGTTGCCTTGATAAGAAGCGCACTCAGACCTTCCGCTACAATGTTGAAAAGAAAAGGGGAGAGCGGATCCCCCTGTCTCAACCCTCTTTCAATGCTAAAACGTTGAGTCGGACTACCATTCACTAAAACCGAAATCATTGGAGAGGAAATGCATTCCCCAACCCATTTCCTCCATCTATTACCGAAGCCCATTCCTTCCAACATATCGTCTAAAAACCCGTGGTCCACACTATCATAGGCTTTCTCAAAATCTAATTTAACCATGAGACCACCTTCATTGTCCTTCCTCCACTTATGAATGACCTCCTCCGCAATCACAAAACTATCTAAGATTTGGCGATTTTTAATAAAAGCCATTTGGAAGTCCCCAATCACGGAACCCATAACCCTTTTAATACGATTAGCCAACACTTTAGCAACCACCTTATAGCAAGCGCCTACCAAACTAATAGGCCTGAAATCCTTTAAGGACTCCGGTTTGGCAATTTTCGGAATCAGAGCCAAAAAAGTGTTATTGAGAACTTTAATGTTACTCCCATCTTTATGAAATTCCTTGAAAAACTCCATAAAGTCCTTCTTCATAACCTCCCAATTAACCTTAAAAAAATTGAGGTTCAAGCCGTCTGGACCCAAAGCCTTATTCCCATCACAACTATTTAAGGCCACACCCACTTCCTCCTCACTGAAATCCATCTTAAGAGACTCCCTCTCTAGGTCCGAAAGACGCTTTAAACCCAAACCCTCTATCTTGGGACGAGCCCATTTCACATTCTGATAATGCTTTCTAAAGAAATCAAACACACCACTCTTAATGAGGCAAGGATCGGAAATAATTCTTCCATCTAAAGTGATATCACCTATAAAGTTTCTTCGTTTTCTCTCATTAGCAATGAAGTGAAAAAACTTAGTATTCTTATCCCCTTCTTTTAGCCATTTCACCCTCGAAATCTGCCTCCAATTTTGCTCCTCCACCCGAAAACATTTCCATAAATCAACCAAAATCGAGATTCGCTTATTCCTCAAATCCACAGACCACCCTTCAGCCATTGCCTTACTGTCCAAACACTGCAGCATATTTTCCATCTCCTCTACCTTAACCGACTTCCTAGGATTAGAAGACAGCCACAACTTTAACACCGATTTAGTCTTCTTCATTTTAGAACTGATCTCATGGCCTTTTGAAGCCCCACCGAGACCCTCTTTCCAAACCTGAACAGCCACCTTCATCATCTCTCTATTATCAAGCCACGAATTAAAAAAACGGAACGGGATCGGACCCCAATCAACTTTGGGCTCACCAATCCCCACCGCATTATGATCCGACAAGCTCCGTTTCAGACCCAGCTGAGCAAGATTAGGAAGCCAAATCAGAATTTTTGGAGAAAGAAGAAAACGATCCAGCCTCGACCACGAAGCTGAAACTCTAAAATTTGTCCACGTAAACCTCAAGCCTTGCATTGGCAAATCCACCACCTTAGCCTTGTTTATGAAAGACTGAAAATTCCTCATGGTCCTAGCATTACAGCCTTCCCCAATTCTTTCCTCCAAACAAATAACAGCATTAAAGTCCCCCCCTACACACCAGGGGATAGGAAAAGAAGACTGGGAATTTAAAAGAAAATTCCATAACTCGACTCTTCCCGCTTCCGAATTAGCTCCATAAACATTACAAAACACCATATCCTTTTGCAATCTAACAAAACACCCAGCAAGAATAATAGCACGATTATTATGAATGCAAGCTTTTACCTGAAAAACTTCGTCGTTCCAAAGAGTAATCAGCCCCCCGGACGCCCCTTCCGCATTAACACCAATCCCTCTGTTTAGAACCGCACCACCTAAAGCTCTAATCAGTCTCGAATCAAAAAAATGCAGTTTGGTTTCCTGTAGAAAAAGAACAGTCGGCTTATGAAGGTCGACCAACTTCCGAACCGCTCTTCTCTTTTCCCCTTTACCAAGACCTCTAATGTTCCAAGTGATGGCTAACATTAAAACTCTTACAACCCAAGGACGAGAGCACAAGACAACACAAGCACTAACCATTAAATCTATCATCATCCTCCTTTTCCCTCCTAGCCACTTCTTCCCTAATCTTCTTCTCTTTACCATTGAGTTTGAAACCTAAAGCCAAAGCTGTTTCAATGATTTTAGCAATCTCATCGTCGAAACCCCCTGAGTTAGTTTGAGTCACTTCAATATTCTTCGGAAGACTAGGAGCAGTTGTCTCGCGTTTCTTAGCATTACGGGTCAGCATCCCATGATTCCTTGAAGAAATAATCTTCCTTCTTCCTTTCCTTCTACCTGCCCCGGCTGTATCAATTCTACCCTTCTGGATCATATCATCTAAAATCTTCTCAGACTCTCCCTTGTTCATGGCGTCCTCCCCATCCTTATGATGTTGACTGGAGGTGTTACTTGGGCTTCTGAAATTCTGGTCCGATCCAAAAATCGTTTCTTCAACCAGAACATCAGATGAAATTTCTTTAGGCCCAATATCAATCCAGAAATTAGCCCCTTCTATATTGTTGGAATTTGGCCCATCAACAAAAAGAGCAGGAGAGGACCTTCTAAAATTAGGCCCATTAACACAAGCCTCATTACCCGACCCATCCCCTATGCTTTTGGAATCTTTGTCACCTAAATTACCATCTCCT
Organism: Acer campestre; assembly: GCA_954870605.1. NCBI lineage: Eukaryota > Viridiplantae > Streptophyta > Magnoliopsida > Sapindales > Sapindaceae > Acer > Acer campestre. The sequence goes on along the minus strand of OX940799.1, from coordinate 49,312,586 downwards.
GAAATTCTTCTCCTCGAGCAATCACCTATGTCATACCTGACACCAGCTTTCTTCCAAGAAAACTCCACGTCCTCCGATGAAGAAGAACAATCTTCACTCATGTTCCTACAACTGGATTCTCTTCTTTTATCAAGAATAATCTTCGCATTGTAGTTGTCCACAAAAGAAGGTCTAGCCTTAGCCTTCCTGAAAGTTTGCAACTTGCCCTTGTCTTTTCTATCCTTGGGAAAAGGAGTTTCAACCACTTTGTAGCCAGAAGATCCCAAAGAGAGGTGTTTGATCTGCCTTTTTGATCTTCCACAGCTGTCAGGCCTCAAACCTTCACATTCTTCCAATTCAGAAGCTACCTTGCTGACTTTAGCCCCCTTTTTACGTCTAACTCTCCCTATCTCTGACTCGGACTGACTACCATCTGACGAAACCACTATGTCCTCCTCGAAACCCCGTTTCTCCCAATCCGGGTAGGTGTTCAAATTTTGAAACCTGTTTCCACTTACCAGACCCAAGTGGTTTTCCAGCCACAGAAGCTGAACCGGATCTTTGTCCACCGTCACACCTATCTTAAAGGATTTGCCTTCGATCATCACTTCCACCGTCTCCGGAACTGATCCCCCCGCTGGACACAAGACCAAAACTCTTCCTCTGTCCACTCTTCTTTTGTTCAAAGTATCATCCTCCACCACTAAAGTCTCTCCAACCATACGACCCACTCTAAAGAAGAAATCTGAACTCCAGCAAGTCAGAGGGACCCCCCAAAACTCTAACCATAAAGGTTTCGACTGAGTTGCTATACCATTACGGCCTTTCTCCATTGAAGCAAAACAATCCTTCCAGAAAAACTTATTGTTGATCATTCCGATAGCCTCCACCTCCGAAGCGAACTCCCACAAAATTTTCTTACCCCCCATATAAGCAGTGGAAAAAGAAAAACCCCTATCAGAAAGACGATTGATCACTGAAGTTACATCAGTGAAATTGTTGAGAATACCAATCGTACATCTCGCTAACCATTCGTCAACCTTAGGATTCCTATTCCACATCATTCTCTGCACCTTGGATTCCTCTTTAGGTTCTCCCTTCTTCGTTTCGGATGTGTTTCTTTTTGCCATCTCTGCAAAAGAAAGGTTACCCTGAACTTGCTCCCTGACATTGAAACCCTTCTTCATCACGAATCTCCCTTCAAACCCCTGTCTAGGGGCAACCGTCTCAGCACTTGCATTGGTTCTATACCCTGTAGATCCCCCTGCCCGCCTTTTGGACCATCCATACTCAGCCACCTTAGCTCTAATCGGCCAACTGTATACGTGCATGCCATTAGTCATTTTTGCAACCTTGTGAGCTTCATCCAGGGATGCAAAACGAATGAAGGCAAAGACACTACTCCTGGAGTTGGTCTGAGGTGACAAATACACATCCCTAACTAGCCCAAAGGGCTTGAAAATACCCCATAAACCTTTAACATCTATCACCGGGTTCAAGTTATCTATGAAAACTGAGAACAAATTATCCCTGTAATCTTTCCTGATGCCATGTTCTGAACGACCAAACCTCCACTCTCTCGCATTCTCTCTCTCCTCTCTCCTCATCTTTTTTGACAATTGATTAAATTGTTACTATGTATCAATACAGTGACTTAATATTCATATTGTTAATTGTCACTAAGTCTGCGTTGTAGTGACAATTATTATATGGTTAACTTAATTGTCACTAAGTTTGTCTGTAGTGACATAATTTTAAGATGATTATTTGTCACTAGATTTGTGAATAGTGACACTTTTTAAACAATAAATTGTCACTAAAAATATGTATAGTGACAAAATCTTCAAACGGTTAATTGTCACTAAGAATATGTACAGTGACAAAATCTTCAAACGGTTAATTGTCACTAAATACTAATATAGTGACTCAATTTTTATTTTGTCACTAATTAAGATCAAGTGATAATGTGTCACTAAAAGTTATGATTTGTGACAAGTACCAAAAAATTGTCACAAATACTTTTAGTGACGGGGGCAAAAGTGACGAATTATTAGCGACACTTTTTTTGTCACAATATTGAATTTGTGACAATTGTTTCACTTATAGTGACAAATATTTTTTGTCACTGTAGGTCAATTTTCTTGTAGTGAGTGCTTCATTGGTAAACATCTATACACTACAAGAAAAAGGGCCTTTTCCGAGAACTAAATATTGTCGGAAAATATCAAAAAGTTGTCGGAAATATTTCCGAGGGGAAATGGTCGTCGGTCTCCATCGGAAATGATATCGTGGGAAAAAATCCTTTTCCGTCCAACCCTCAGAAATAATTTATTTCTAAGAGAAAAAAGAGGTTGGAAATAGAAAAAAGATGTGGTCAAAAATATTATCCAATTGGACCAAGAGATTATTTTTTACGGCCTTTCCCCTCGGAAATAATGCATTACTAAGGGAGGTCGTGGTTGATAATAACTTATGTCACAATTGGAAAAATATATATTATTGAGAAATTCGCAATAAAAAATAATTTAATACATAAAAAACAAATTGATTATTTATTTGTTTGTTTTATTTTACTTGAATTTTCTATAAAGCTAACAATAAATTACAAATAATCTAATATACAAAATAATGAAGAACAATAAATTTTATTTTCATTTGAACAATTTATTTATTTCCACCAACTAATACAGTACATACTACAAGTCAAAATTAAAATAGTTCTAAACTAATTTTATATGTCTATTCAAATTCACAAGAACATCTTCAAACATCTATAATCCCATTCCGCAAAAAGTCGATTTCCTCCTCCGCTTCTCTTCTTTTGTGTCTGAATGGAAAAAATACATAAGAATATTAATAACATAATAAATAAACAAAAAATCAAATAAGCAAACATAATATGATACCAAGTTTTTCACATTCAATAATTTCATCAAACAACTTATGTGCAAATTAAAAAATAATATTGAGATAAAATTAAATTGATAATAAAAGAATTATCATACCTGCGACTTAAACAAATAATGTAGGAAACAATATTGTTATCTCAAGCCCTAGCAACTACATCTGGAAAAAAATAAATTAGTTTTTAATAGCCGGATGATAAATCATAGAAAATATAACATGAATCTAGAAATTAATTGAATATTATATTGAGACAAAAAAGAGACACAAAATATTTCAATAAAAAATGCGAAAGTAATTAATCCATGATGCTGTGAGAGTTTACAAGATCTATTATATTGATCTAAAAAAATGAAAGGAATGAAACAGGACGAACACACATGATGTTGTGGCTTGCTTGCTTGTAAGAATTATGAATAGATAAAAATAATAATAAAAAAATTGAATAGAGTGAAAGAGGACCAACATAAAGAGGAGAGTGGTGGTACTTGTGAGTTGTGAGAATTATGAATAAATAGTGAATAGGGTTTTATTTAGATTCTAGCTATAATATTGATTAGGTGAGGGTGAGTTTATTACGTTAGTGTGCACCCACATATATTAATTGCCGTTGTGAAGTAAATTAATATTTTATAGAATATAAATTATGGATATTAAATTAATATTAAGCCTAAATAATAAATATTAATCTTAAAATTAATAAATTAAATTAGAAATTTTAAAGAACTAATAAATTAAAATTTTGAAAATGGTAAAAACTAAAATAAAAGATAATATTTTTGATGATCAAATATTGTGGTCAGAAAATATTATTCTTTTTTGAGGGCTAGGTACATGTCAAAAATAATATTGGCGTTTCTGAGGATCAAATATTGTGGTTGGAAAAGATTCATCTTTTCCGATGATTAGATACATGTGGTCATGGGTGGTATTTGAGAAAAAAAAAATTGATATCTAAGCATGAGAGAGAGAGTGACTGACTCCCTTGGCCGTTAAGGGAGTCAGATTGTATCCAGCGGCAGGTCTTTTGGAAAGGATTTCCGAGATGAGTTATTCTCTATTTTCATTGACAACTTGAATCCGGAGGTGGGTCTGAAGCTTTTGTGGGGTTTTTTCAAAGCTTTTGGTAGGGTAAGAGATGTGTTTCTCTCGGTTACATCCCACCATAGAAGAAGTAGCTTTGCCTTTGGGAGGTTTGGAACGTGGGAGGAAGCCAACAAGGTGGCAAACATGGTGAATGGAAGATAAATACGTGGGTGGCCTATCGTTTCGAAGATGGCTGATTTTGGTTGGAAGAATAGGCGTTATAGAGCGTCGATCCAAAGCGGCTCACGAATGGTGGACGGAGTACTTAGCAATGTGGATGGTAAGGTTAATGGTGCTAAGAAAGGTCATCAAAGGGGACAGACCTTTGTTGAAGTGGCAAATGGGCATCGGTGCAGAAGCAAGGAGGACAGCTTGAAGGCAATAGAGAAAGGTATTTCCATATCTTGGGACATGAAAGATAGAGAGGAGTCGTGGCTTTCTAGGTGTACTATAGGTGTTCTTAAATCATTTTCGGATGTAACCAAGGTGAATTCTTGTTTGTGGTCGAAGGGGTTCTCGTTTCAATCAGCCTATTTAGGGGACAAATTCATTCTTTGGTATTTTGGCTCTGTTCAAGAAAAGGCTGGGTTCTTGAATAACAAGCCTTTGTGGGAGGATCTCTTTGTCTCTATGAATGAGTGGTCCGAAAATTTTATTCCTAAATCCAGGTTGGTTTGGATAAGGTGTTGGGGGGTTCCCCTCCCATGCTAGAACTCTGGTTTCTTCATGAAGTTGGGCTGGCAGCTTGGAGAACCAATTCATGTGGAAGAGGATACCCTCAAAAGAAGAAGGTTGGACATGGGGAGATTGTTAGTTTTGGTTCCTCAAGAGTGGCAATGTCCCTCTATGATCAAAGTGGTGATGGGAGGGAAGTGTTTTGGTGTCAAGATTTCAGAGGAGCCAACTTCGGTGGATAGTTTTTGGCTGGAGAGATTTTTGGGTATGATGCCGGAGATTGGTCGTTCTGGGAAGATTTTTTCTCCGGTTGTGGCTAGCTCAAGAATCAGTGATGGGGTTGTGAACCCTCTCTCTGTCGTGGAGCATGGGGAAGTGGTAAAGGATGGGTCAATTGATGGAGACAAGGCTAAACAAAAGGACAATGTGTATCATGCTTTTGGATCTACCAGCAAGTTGAAAGCTAAGGTGGCTGACAACTCTACCCTTTTTAAGATGAAAGAGAGAGCTATTCAAAGTGGATTTATTGTGATAAGAAAGAAGTGTGGGTCTTGAAGCTTTAAGAGAAAGGAAGGGAAACAAAGCTTTTTAGGTTCTGAATTTTTAAAGTGCCAAGACTTCCCGCTTTTGTCCGCTAAAGCTTTAAATAAGGGGCCGATTTCGAATTCTTGTTTCTTGAGGGGCATCAGTTCTATTACAGACAAGTCTAATGAAGGTGTCATGGGCCATGAGGTTGTCTCTAAGGTTTTTAAGAAGAAAAGCCCATCTCAGGAGAAGTTAAAAGATGAAGTGGTTGCTGTTGGTCCTCTTTCAAAATTCTCTTTTGGTGTTAAAGGCTGTGAGGCTGATAGAAATGAGGTGTTTCTTAGTTCAGAAGGAGGTATCCGGGGTGTGAATTTGTCTCGTAAGAAGGGTTCCGTTGTCGAAGATATATCTGTGGTTTCTCCAACTGTCTCAAAAAAAAGAAGAGAAAGGAAAAACATGGGTTCGATGAATTCAGTGCCTAATAACAAGTTGACGTGGAATCTAGAGGATGAAGTCGCGAAGGTGCTTGTAAAGGGTATGGATCAGGGTCTCAACTTCTTTGGAAGAAAAAAGAGTTGTTAGACATTATCGCTAAGAGGGATGAGGCAAAAGATAATAGGTTTCGGGATTTGTTGAGAAGGTTGGTGCTCAAATACAAGGCTATGGGGTGATGTTCCTGTTTCTTGGGTCGTTTTTGGTGTTGGGGCCTGTTTTGTCTAGCTTTGGATCTAGGGTGTTGGCGTTTGTGTTTGTATTTTTTTTTTGCTGTATTGCTGCAGTTATGTGTGGTGTTGCCTTGTTTTTTTTTTTTTTTTTTTTTTTTTTTTTTTTTTTTTTTTTGTAGTCGGTTTTTGCCTTGGGTGTGGGCTTGTGTTTCTTCTGTGGGTTGGTTTCTTGGCTGCTGATTCTGCTGGCCTTCTGTTGAGTGTTTTTTATTCCTTGGCAGGCTGTTGTCTTTGTTATTTGTGGTGGCCTTTGTGCCTTGGCCTTGCTTGGCCTCTTTAATAAACTATTGCCTTTCAAAAAAAAAAAAAAGATACATGTGGTCATAAATAATATTGGCATTTCCGAGTATCAACTGTTGTGGTTGGAAAATATTCAAGTTTTCCGAGGTCTAAATATCTGTGGTCAAAAATAGTATTGGCATTTCCGATGATCAACAATTGTGGTCGGAAAATATTCATCTTTTCTGAGGGCTAGATACCTGTGGTCAAAAATAGTATTGGCGCCAAAGCTTGGCGCCATTTTCACATTATTTTTGATGACTTTAGACACTATTTCCGATGGTATTTATTTCGTCGTAACAAATACACATTATTGTTACACTTCTTTGACGACCTGATTTTTTTTGTTGGAAAAGCAACAATAACCGACCATAAGAAAAGACACTTTTTCTTGTAGTGATATATGCATGCATATTCACAAAGACAATAGTTTTTTATTTTATTTTATTTTATTTTTATAATCAAATAAATACATTGCACATTTTGCTACACAAAACAGAGTTATAGACTTCCTCAAATTTGAAAACTTACATGATACAAAACAGCAAAATAATGTAGAAGATGTAGTCCTCATCAGCCATCAATTATTAACATTAAAGTATATTTATCTTGCTTCCAACTCAGAAATTGTTACATCATTTGTAGAACAATTGTCTATCTTAATTTCGGAAAATTCTTGCTCTTCAGAATGAACATTGATGAAAAATGCTAGTTGTTTGGGTGCAGGTAGAAGCATTGTTTCATTTGTAAGCATGGAAACAACATCAGATATTGTTGGTCTATCTGTTGCTTGGTCTTGCACACACAAGAGACCCACATGAACACATCTCAGTGCTTCATTAGGAGAGCATGATTCTTCTAGTGCTGTGTCTATTAGCTCTAAACCCTTACCTTCATTCCACAGTTGCCATGCCTGAAAGAAGTGATGATCATAAACAACAGTGAAGGTTAGACTCCATAAATTATGAAATGTTTCAATTGGTTACATGATCTTGATGAGCATACAATTTGATTCCATACTTACATATCCTACAAGGTTGAGTGGATACTCTGCATGATAACAACTATTGTTCTTCTTGCCACTCACAATTTCCAGTACTAAGACCCCAAAGCTAAATACATATGTTTTTGTTGAGACAATGTCATTCATAGCATACTCTGGAGACATATAACCATGAGAAATAATTGAATACTATTGTTAGTGCTTCATTGGTAAACATCTATATATGCATGCATATTCACAAAGACAATAGCTTTTTTATTGTTATAATCATAAGTCATAAATACTTACTATGTCCCCACAACTCTATTTGTATTAACTTCTGATTCATTCACCCCAAAAATTCTAGCCAAACCAAAATCGGATATTTTTGGATTCATTTGATTATCAATTAAAATATTACTTGCTTTCAAGTCTCTATGAATTACTCTCAATCTTGAATATTTGTGTAGATAAATTAGTCCTTGAGCAATGCCTTCAATTATATTGAGACGTTTCTTCCAATCTAATAACTTCTTTCGATCATAATCTGTATCGATCCCGAAGAGTTAAAAATAAATAAATGTAAGAATAAATAACAGTTCATTAGAGATATACTTGCAGTCATAAAATTGTCACATGTGAAGACGCCTACCGAAAATAAATAAATCCAAACTTTTGTTATGCATGTACTCGTAGACTAAAATTCTTTCTTCTCCTTGAAGAGAACATCCTACAAGCTTTACAAGATTAGTATGCTAGAGTTTTGCAATGAGTTTGGCTTCGTTCTTGAATTCAACTATCCTTTGTCTCGATCTCCTTGAGAGTCTCTTTATAGTTATTTCTCGATCATCTAGTAACTTTCCCTGAAATAAAAGCTCTTCAACAATGTCTAAATAACACCTTACAGTAATAATACTCACTCAATTTTACCTTATAAACTGGACCGAAACCGTCTTCTCCAAGCCTATTTGCAGTTGAGAAATTGTCTGTGGCAACAACAATGGCTTGAAAATTGATTAACTTCAAGTCATGGTTGGTAGCTTGATCTTTTTCTTTTGTTTGTCCTCCATTGTTAACGGTGGAAGATGACACATCGTCTCCAAGCTCAAGTAATAACTTCCTTCGGTTCATTTTCCTTTGCACTAATTAAGATACAAGTAGCCAAGTATAGTTACTTGAAATTATGGCCATCTGTCTTTGATTTTTTATCAAGATAATATTTGGTTTAAGTGACTACCTTCTGCTTTGTGTTTCCTCCAAGCTTTATAGCACAAGTAGCACAACAGAGGTACCAATATAACGATTCCTACTGCAACCGTTAGTGACAACCACCACTTCTCTTCTGCAATAAGCCAACTATTGTTTTTCCATGAAAGTTAAATCACATTTCAGAATGCAATGACGATTTATTGGTTTTGACAGATTGCGTACCTTTTCTTTTGTATTTTCTCCTTGCTACATAGCTCAATGAACACAACAAGATCACCACTAGAGCTCCAACTATTGCAATTATCCGCCACTTTATTTCTGCAGTGACCCAAAACTTAGATGAAACCCACAAAAATGCTGTGTGTTATCTATAGTATGCATTTCACATAAAAGTCTAGATATTGAAGCAGAGATTTACCTTTGGGTTGAACTTCTAAATATATAGTTCGAGAATTGTCTGTGTGCGACTTGATAAACTTTGTTCCTCTGCTCCAAATCTCACATCCAATTTTATTTTCTCTGTTTGTAGCAGCATAGGCAACACAAGAACAATTCTTGTAACATTTGAGTTGGCAATCATCTAACGTTATGTTATCACTTTCCCTGAACTTGGTTCCGTCTACAGAAGACATCAAACCAAATTTGACGTCAAAATAAGAACTACCTCTGTTGCATATTGCGCTGTCTGTAATTGATCCACAATGTCTACCATCCTTGGAGCATAACATTGGAAATCCACTGTCATCGTTGAGAAAACCATCATTCGTAATTTGTAACGTTGGAAATGATATAACATCATCTTTTTCAGGATAACTGAAGTAATTTTCTTGTTCATTTGAAGTGTAGCTGAAGTTATATCCGCGATCTACCCACGATTTGAATTCCCCATTTGGCCACAGCCCACTTATCCATCTGACTTTACCACGCTGCTTGATAATCAACCGGTCTGTCAAATTTGGGTCCATACCAAAGGTATAAGATCATTCAGCAGGAGAATAATAGGTGAGCCATGATCGGAGAAACCATTGATGCCCAGTTTGCCTATTGATTCCGAGTTTCATTCCAGGCAGAAGTGTATTAGTCGGATAATCGAAGCTTTGCCACAACGTCTCCTTTATAGATCCGTTTGAATGTAATTCTTGCAGGATCAAATTCCCAGAGTCCTCTAGAGTAACACTTGTATTTCTGGCCCCTTGAACCGAAGTTATGGCTATAGGATTTCCTCCACCGTGAAAAATCTTCAAATTGCCATCATCTATTCTAAGACTTCCGGAATTGTCAATGATGGGTGAGTTCCTGTTGGCAACCCATACTACTGTTCTGGATGGTACTTCGTCGTATTGGTATGACGTTCTCTCTTCAGGCTTATTGTACCATACTCCTATGTAACGTTGTGAAAAAGAGGGAAGAGTAAAGAATCCCAACTTAAACTTACGAGAAGATGGAATCAGCCCATCCCCATCTTTGAGCTCTTCGCCTTGCAGCAATTTGTTTCTCGGGAATAACAACTCCCCATCAACAACAGTAGATAGCATGAAAACCTCACATGCATGTCAATTCTTCCTTTGGTAGCCATTAAAATGGATTTGTTTACTGGCAGAATTGGTACAAGATTATCGATGTTCATGGAAATCTTAAAAATAAGCACAAATATTTACGATTTTTCATTTGTTGACCATTGACTGAAACAGTCTCATCAGGGATTCTTCATGGAAAGTTCATGCTATATTGCTATTAATCAACCAACTGTCTAAATGACCATTTAACATGTTTTCGATGAAACTTCAACTTCATATATTTGGAGGTTGCATTTTTTCACACTTTCAACTTCATAACTTTCAAACGAGTGACCATTTTTTCTTTTAAGTAATCATTTTTTCTATTTGGAGGTTGCATGCAGTTTTTTAATGGAAAATCTCTCAAACACGTTGGTTTATAAATTAGTGTGATTTTAGGCTTTAATTATTCTACACTAAAAATTTAATTTGATGGTGCAAAAAATTTAAAAATAAAATAAAATTACACATGTTACTTCCTTGCGTAGAGAATTTTATTCTTAAATTTTATTTTTTTTTATATTGGTTAGCAGAACTTTAACAACCACGTTAAAAATAATTTCCGAGGTAAAAGGTTTTTTAGAGAATTCAGATCCTAAACCCAAATATTCTTATTAGAGGTTTATGTATTTTGAATAGGATGGAGGATTCATCTTCTTATAATTATATTCAATAAGTTAAGAATTTGATTAATTATTTGATTTTTTTTTTTTAAAGAATTGGATGATTGAAATTATTGCGTAATTTTGGAAAAAAAAAAACGAATTGACTTTAGAATTTTTTAAAAATTTAAATTTTAGAATGGAGTATCTTTAGAAGAGGAGTGTAAAAAGAAAAAAATTGAATTGTAAGGAGAAAATCTCTTATCAAATACATTTTCCTAGCTTTTTTTTTTTTTTTTTTTAAAAAAAATATTATACTACCTATTACGTAAATTTGGTTTTGTTTTTTCTTTTTTTTTTCTTTTTTTTTTTTTTTTTACGAAGGGGGAGGACTCAAACCAGAACCTCATGGTGCAAGTATGAGGGGTTTACAACCGGACCAGCTTTTTTTTATTTTTTATTTTATTAGGATGATTAATTTTATTGCTAATTTATTAAACATATATCAACTTTTATTTTAAATTGATTATTTTTTCTTTCTAGAGTTAATTTACACGGGATTATTTATTAAATTACAACAATCTCAAACATTCAAAATTAAAGCCAATTCAACCAGATAGAACAATCCCTTCTAAAATCTAAATCAATCTAACTTTGCTTGGATTATTGGACTATATATGAAGATTCTTCTCGCAATCAAATTTCAGATGATTTTGTTCAACTTTTTTTTGAACAACTGATCTTATTAAAGAGGCAGAACAGGCAAAACCGCAAAACCAACACAAGCCAAAGGCCAACACAAAAGCCAAACCAACAAAAGCCACCAGCCAGAAGAAGGCAAACACAGCCACCATAAAAACCAGGCACAAAACAAAAAACAGAAAAAACACGAAACATTAATGGGGATCCCATATCAACGCATCCCCTTCCATAGCAGAGCCGCTGTTTCGCAAGCGAATCAGCTAACGAATTGCTAGCTCCTGAGAAGTAAGAGACCCCGAGTATTACCAAGGCTGACCAAGCAGTTGCGAATATCATATATGATATGTGTTAAACTGAAGTATAAAATCAGGTCTATATAATTAAATAGTTAATTTATTCAATCCAATTATCTACAAAAATTAAAAAAATTTAAATTTTTAAAAGACTACAAGTAGTCTAAAACGAAGGAAAAAAAAAAAAAAAAAAATTGATTAACTGATTTTAGAGGTATTCTTGAAATGAATATTGATTTTAATTTAAATTGAAATGAACATTGAAGAGGTATTCTTGATATTTAAGTTAGCACTATAAACTATACAATAATGGATCTTTATTAACTGATTTTAGAGGATTATTGGACTATATATATGAAGATTCTTCTCGCACTCTAATTTCAAATGATTTTGCTAAATTGACGTATAAATTAGGTCTATATAATTAAATAGTTAATTTCTTCAATCCAATTATCTACAAAAATTTAAAAATTTTAAATTTTAAAAAAAACTAGAAATAGTCTAAAACTAATAAAAAAAAAAAAAAATCAACTATCTCTCGTAGCTAACTTACAATTATATAAAGAGTAATGTTAAACAATCCAAAATTTTAGTCCAAATTTCAACCCAAATTATGTGGCAAGTGAGTTGTCATCACCACACACAACATGAGATGATGTTGTTAATGAAAAAATCATAGGCAAATCTTGCTGATGTCGTATGAATTGAAATGCAACATTAGTAAGTTTTGCTGATTGGACTGCGTCATAGGCAAATCTTGCTACTGCTGACAGGATGCCACGTTATCGAATCAGCCCTGACAGGAAAGCACCAAATTTCTTTTTCAGAGAAATCTCGAAAACAATTTTAATTTTTAAGACGTTTTCTGCATTTTTCCAGGTTCACTACTTAATGCCATTGCCTATAATTAGTCAGAGCTATGAATAATGCAAGTGGTAAGAGTTCCAGATTCACAAATTAGCACTTTGCAGGGAAGTGTGTTATTAACTAATTGGGAAACAATTAGAACTGAAAAGAATTTGGGAAAAAGATGAGCAGAAAGAAAGTAAGAGAAGAAGAGTTGGAAATACTGATATTTATGCGTGACTTTCATTGAAAACTAACTGACCTATAGGCCTTACAAATAACAAACATTTAACCAAAACAAATAGCTCTAGGAAATAGGAATTAACTAGAAGTGGGTTACTGAAGATGTGGAGAACTTCAAGCAACCACTATTAACTACTACTAATTTATTTGACCAAATCAATAACAAACTAACAACTTAAATCAGTTAACCAGATAGCCAACACCCTTGGTAGCAGCCCGTGCTTCCCATGCTCCCCTGCACAGCAGACCACCTACTAAATACATATCATTCCTCCACCCTTAAAGGTTCCTTGTCCTCAAGGTTAAATTCCGGATACGCCTTAGAGAACCTCCACAAATTTTCCCAAGAAGCATCCTCTGCAGGTGCACCTGACCATTGGATTAAAACTTCCGTCTTCGGACGGTATTTCCCTTTTTGGACAACTCGACGATCCAAAATCTTCATAGGTTGGGGTAATAAGGTATCTTCGTTCGTAATGGTTGGAAGAATGTCCTCAACTGAATTAATTGGACCCCATTTCTTCTTGAGCTGACTAACATGGAACACATTGTGGATTTTTGATCCAGCAGGAAGATCCAACCTATAAGCTACCATACCGATTCGAGCTAGTACCCTGTAAGGACCGAAGTAACGAGGTGCCAACTTCAACGAACTACGAAAAGACACTGATTTCTGGCGGTAAGGCTGTAAGCGAAGATAAACGTAGTCCCCAACTTCAAAGGTAACATCACGTCGATGTTGGTCGGTTTGTGACTTCATACGAGCCAGGGCAGCCTGCAAATTACGACGCAAGTCGCGAAGTATGTCATCCCTTGAACGTAACAGATCATCCACTGCCTGAATCTTAGTAGTTCCCGGAACGTATGAAAGTAAGGAAGGTGGAGGAACCCCATAAACGGCCTCAAATGGAGACATTTTGGTGGACGAGTGCACAGCCGTATTGTATCCAAATTCTGCCCATGGGAGCCAATTTAACCATTTATTCGGCTGGTCACTAGCAAAGCATCGTAGGTACTGTTCCAAGGTTCGGTTGACAACTTCCGTTTGTCCGTCGGATTGCGGATGATAGCTTGAACTGAAACATAGCTTAATGCCCTGCAATTTGAAGAGTGTTTGCCAAAAAGAGCTGAGAAAGACACTTCCCCTATCGCTTACGATTGAAATTGGAACTCCATGCAAGCGGACCATGATCGAACCAATTCAATACCGGATTTTAGCTCCCAAATCCTTTTCCTTTGATTGTTTCCCGGGTAAAATCTGGTATTTAATGTTTCTCTTGTAGCAATTTCAGGTATGTAGGTTTTTGTAGCCCAATGGAGCTTAAGTTGTGGATTAGAGGCTAAAAATGGAGCAAAAGTGGAGATTTGGCAAATGTTCTCAGCTGGTGTGGCGACCAACCATGGCAAGTGAAGTCACTCGCCTGACTCTCTCGCCACAAAATGAGCAGCTGGTGTGGCGACCAACTATGGCAAGTGAATTCACTCGCCTGACTCTCTCGCCACAAAATGGGCAGCTATCATGGTGACCAATCGTGGCGAGTGGGCCACTCGCCACAGCCACTCGCCATAACCATCGAGCAAAATTCCAACATCATGGCGAGCAATCATGGCGAGTGAGCCACTCGCCACACTCACTCGCCTCACAGCAAATCAGGGGTAAAACGGTCTTTTCACGCCCATCTGGTGCCCTACCTATATAAATGCATCTTTTACTGTTCCCATTATCAAAAATCAGACCCAGCAGCTCCACACACTTCCATACTCTCCCTTTCATCCAAAATCAACCAAGTTTCCACCTTTTTACATTTTCTCACCATCTCCTTCACATATTCCTTTCACATAACCATTTCTCATACATCCTTGGGGAAGTTTCACACGCAAGAAGAAGAGGAGTCTTAAGAGGAAGCTTTCAAGACCATGGGTTTTCTCTACTCTCTTGTTCTCTTTTACCTTTTCCCTTTGATGTGTAACTAATCTCTTAGCTAGGGGATTGATGTAACCACATTGGACTACTCTATGTAATTAATTAGTCTATTTTCTAATTCAATTCGATTTTAGTCTCAATTATTGAATCAATTGCTCTAATTTCTCTTCTCATGTTTTGTTGTGACCACAAGGGATGTGGGTTTGAGAATTGGTTTATTTAAGGTGTTGAGAGTAGATGTGGGTGACCATCCTATCTAATTCTCTCACAAGCTTAGTAATTGGGAGTGTTGGTTTATGCATGACCTTGCTAGACCAATTTGGCTAGATTTTAAGGATAAATGACAGGATTGACCATTGCCTATTACATGACCATGTGTGGGTAATGGAAAAACCTAGAGCTTAATGGATTTATCTTAAAACAACCCTAAAATTGGATTGAAGTGCCTAATGAGACTAAGTGAGGACATTGAGTGGTCTAAGAAGGTTACATTGATTCCCTAGTGCTTTCTCCCATATATCCATACGTTGTGTGTTCATTGTTGTGTTTAGCTTAGTTTTTAGTTGCAAGATTACATTTTTATTTATCAAGTTTGCATCTTTAGTTTCAAGTTTGCATTTTTGTTCATCAAGTTAGCATTTTTACTTTACAAGTTTACATTTTTAAGCATTTTCAAGAAACCAAATCACTTTTTCAAACCAAAGCATTATGCAATTTAATTTTCATGCACTTAGATTAGATTTTTCCTAGGCTAATTAGTTTCAACCTATTGAATCACCGATCCCAGTGAACGAACTTTGATTTAAATTGAAAGTGAACATTTTTACTACATCAGACCACATGAGAAAGGAATGCTTTTGCCACTGTAATGGGCATACTTGGAAAGCCGGTCGACGACCACCATGATGGCATCGTTACCCTGAGAGGATGGCAGCCCTTCTATAAAATCCATTAAGATTTCAGTCCAAACACGTTGTGGAATAGGCAGAGGTTAGAGTAGTCCAGCCGGACGAAGAGTTTCAGTCTTGCTTCGTTGGCACACATCACAATTGCGGATAAATTCTTTCACCTTTGTACGCATTCCGGGCCACTCAAAACTGGAGGTTATACGGCTGAGAGTCTTATGAAACCCAAAATGGCCACCAATGGGTGAAGAATGGCTGTCAGCGAGCACAGATTGCAATAGAGAGGAAGTTGGGCTCAAGTGGATTTTGCCATGGTGCAACCATACTCCATCCCTTTGGAAATAATTCTTTGAACGTGAGTTAAGCAAGGAAGCATAATATGGATCAAGAATTACCTCTTGCTGCAAGGTCGACCACCAATCGGCCATGGGTAGAGACATGGCCTGAAATTGAAAAGAGGTGACTCGTGAAAGAGCGTCGGCGCCATTATTCTCTTTTCCTCTTGTGTACTATATTGTGTAGTCATAACCCATAATCTTGGGCAGCCACCGGGCTTGTGAGGGAGTCGAAATGCGCTGCTCAAGGAGATATTTGAGGCTGCAATGGTCGGTCTTGATGAGAAATGGATTGCCTAAGAGATAAGGGCGCCACTTTCGCACCGCTTTTACCACCGCCAACATCTCTTTGTCGTAGGTTGACAGAGATTTGGCAGCACCCTTCAAGGCCTCACTAAAATAAGCAATAGGTTGATTATGTTGTGACAGAATTGCACCGATTCCTGTCCCACTTGCGTCACATTCGATCACAAATTTTTTAGAAAAATCTGGCAGTCGTAACACGGGAGGAGAGATGAGTGCAGTTTTTAATTTCTCAAATGCAACCTGTGTCTCATTCGTCCATGAGAACCCATCCTTTGTCAAAAGCTTGGTTAATGGAGCAGCTATGACACCAAACCCCTGCACAAATTTTCATGGTCTGCTGTGCAGGGGAGCATGGGAAGCACGGGCTGCTACCAAGGGTGTTGGCTATCTGGTTAACTGATTTAAGTTGTTAGTTTGTTATTGATTTGGTCAAATAAATTAGTAGTAGTTAATAGTGGTTGCTTGAAGTTCTCCACATCTTCAGTAACCCATTTCTAGTTAATTCCTATTTCCTAGAGCTATTTGTTTTGGTTAAATGTTTGTTATTTGTAAGGCCTATAAAAGGTCAGTTAGTTTTCAATGAAAGTCACGCATAAATATCAGTATTTCCAACTCTTCTTCTCTTACTTTCTTTCTGCTCATCTTTTTCCCAAATTCTTTTCAGTTCTAATTGTTTCCCAATTAGTTCATAACAAATTGGTATCAGAGCCAATCCGATTCATGGATACACGCTCAAAATCGAATGCCAAATTTCGGACTGAGGTCAATGAGGTTTTGGCCCGTCACGAGACCAATTTTGATGAGATGAAACACACTTACGAAACCAGCTTTGATGAGATGAAAAACAATTATGAGACCTGTTTCGTCGAGATGAAACACGATTTTTCCCAGGTGACAAATACCTTGCAAGGAGTCATGGCCGAACTACAAGCTCTTCGACTCAATCGACAGGACCGTCCAACAGAAAGAGAATTCAATCAGTTTGATAGAGGAGAAGCGTCGGGCAGCAGTCCTACCACGATCATCCGCTCCAGTCTTGACAGAAATCAGAATCAGATTTTTGACAGAACTCAAAATCAGATTTTTGACAGAACTCAGAATCAAGTTTTGGACAGAAATCAAAATCAGACTCAACTAAAGTTGAACTTTCCGACATACGGCGGTGATCGTGCCAAAACTGTGTTACATTTTGGCCCTCAGTATCATATCCTTTAGCTTGTTTTCGAGTGTATTTGGTGGTTTAATGTGTTTTGTTGAGCATGTGTAGGTTCATTCCATTTAATTGATGTTAAATCTTATTTTGGAAGAAAAGAAGTCAAAAGATAGAGAAAATGAGCAAATTGGAAGAACCATGCAGAACAGCCAAATTTCGGGGCCTATATCTCTCAGCTCCAATTGAATTGTGTGTCCTACTACCTATGGATTGAAATCCCCGGAAGTCTAGTTTCCGGCACACTTTTCGAATCGCAATTCCGATGTTTCTAGAAAGAGTTATGCCCATTTCCGTAACGGTGCGTGAGGCTGAGAAATTCCAGGTGGTCGCTACTGCACTAGCGAACTTGCTAGCGACTTTTTCAGCAACCAAGGTCAGTGAAGTTCGCTGGTAAAGTGGTCGCTACTGCACTAGCGAACTTGCTAGCGACTTTTTCAGCAACCAAGATCAGTGAAGTTCGCTACCTTGCTGGTCGCTACTGCACCAGCCAACTTGCCAGCGACCTTTCGTGCCAACTCAGCAAGTGACGGGTTTCGGACCCAAATTTTGGCACCTAGTATAAATATTCCCTTTTCTTTGTGATTTCACACACACTCTTTCATCTTTACATCATTTTCTAACCTAGATCCAAGAATCATCTCTCCAAAATCCCTTCACCTTCCATCATCTTCTCTCACCCAAAAATCAACCAAGATTCCACCTTTTTACATTTTTCCACCATTTTCTTCACATATTCCCTTCACATAACCATTTCTCATCCATATTTGGAGGTTTTGCAAGTAAGAAGAAGAGGAGTCTCAAGAGGGAGCTTTCAACACAATGGGTTTTCTCTACTCTCTTGTTTTCTTCTTTCTTTTTCCTTTGATGTGTAACTAATTTCTTAGCTAGGGGATTGATGTAACCACATTGGACTACTCTATGTAATTAATTAGTCTATTCTCTAATTCATCTCGATTTTAGTCTCAATTATTGAATCAATTGCTCTAATTTCTCCTCTCATGTTTTGTTGTGACCAAAAGGGATGTGGGTTTGAGAATTGGTTTATTTAAGGTGTTGAGAGTAGATGTGGGTGACCATCCCATCTAATTCTCTCACAAGCTTAGTAATTGGGAGTGTTGGTTTATGCATGACCATGCTAGACTAACTTGGCTAGAGTTTTAAGGATAAATGAAGGGATTGACCATTGTCTATTACATGACCATGTGTGGGTAATGGAAAAACCTAGAGCTTAATGGATTTATCTTAAAACAACCCTAAAATTGGATTGAAGTGCCTAATGAGACTAAGTGAGGACATTGAGTGGTCTAAGAAGGTTACATTGATTCCCTGGTGCTTTCTCCCATATATCCATACGTTGTGTGTTCATTGTTGTGTTTAGCTTAGTGTTTAGTTGAAAGATTACATTTTTATTTCTCAAGTTTGCATCTTTAGTGTCAAGTTTGCATTTTTACTTTAAAAGTTTACATCTTTAAGCATTTGCAAGAATCCAAACCATTTTCCAAACCCCAAAGCATTATGCAATTTAATTTTCATGCACTTAGAGTAGATTTTTCCTAGACTAATTAGTATTCAACCTATTGAATCACCGATCCCAGTGAACGAACTTTGATTTAAATTGAAAGTAACAATCTTTACTACATCAATTTTGAAGACCCAACCGGGTGGATATTTAAAGCGGAGCAATATTTTGAGTTCAAGGGAATCGTATCCACTCAACAAGTGCAGTTGGCGTCGTTTCATTTAGAAAAGGCCGCCTTACAGTGGTATCGCTGGTTCATGAAAAACAGAGAGCCATTGTGTTGGGCGGAATTCACCAATGCTCTTCTCCATCGTTTTGGGCCCACTGATTATGATGACCCTTCGGAGGCTTTGGCTAGGCTCAAACAGACCACCACAGTTAATGCTTACCAAGAGATCTTTGAGAAATTGTCGCAAAGGGTGGACGATCTACTTGAAACTTTTTTGGTGGGGTGTTTTATTGCAGGGTTGAAAGACGATATCCGATTGGACGTACGGGTCAAGCAACCAAAAACGTTATCAGAGACGATTAGTGTGGCTCATCTTATTGAAGAACGAAACCTCCTTCAGAAGAGACCAGGTACCAATTTTCGCTCTCCTGTTTTTGCAAACCAAAACCGACCTCAACCCAACCCCACGGTTGGACTACTGGGACCTTCTCCCTTGCAGCGTGTCAATCCTTCCACAACATCTTTTCAAGGACCTGTTCGACGAATCACGGGACAAGAGGCACGGGATAGGCGTGAGAAGGGCCTATGTTTTTATTGTGATGACAAATATGTGCCGGGACATCGCTGCACACGACCACAGCTGTTCATGTTAGAGGACGTGCAGCCTATGGAGGAAATAGAAGATGTGGAGAACTTCAAGCAACCACTATTAACTACTACTAATTTATTTGACCAAATCAATAACAAACTAACAACTTAAATCAGTTAACCAGATAGCCAACACCCTTGGTAGCAGCCCGTGCTTCCCATGCTCCCCTACACAGCAGACCACCTGCTAAATACATATCAAAGTGTTATGGCTTTGATTTTCATGATCATGAGAAATTGAGAATGCAGTGTAGATGTTAGATGAAATGCGTCAAACAAGGTTTCTTCACTGCGTCTTCTCTGTATTCCCCCACCCACCCCTCCACCCCCGTACAATTCTGGCTTGAATTTGTTAAAAATATGCCTAAATTATTGATCATTTACAACATATGAAAACCAACATCGAAATTTCAGGATTCAATTCAAGATTTCCACTAACTTAGCAAACTACAATTTCGTTTAACATTCACCATCTGCCATACAACATGATTCATTATATTTTAATCAGGATCTTCATCAACCAACATTACTTGTTACACCATTTATAGAACAATTCTCTAGCTTAATTTCCAGAGCTTCTAACTCTTCAGAATTACCATTGATAAAAAATGTTGGTTGTTTTGGTGCAGGTAGAAGTATTGTATCATTGGTAAGCATGGAAACAACATCGGACATCGTTGGTCTATCTGCTGCTTGATCTTGGACGCACAAGAGACCCACATGAATGCATCTCAATACTTCATTAGAAGAGCATGATTCATCCATTGTCAGGTCTATTATCTCCAAACCTTTACCTTCATTCCATAGCTACCATGCCTGAAAAAGAAGATTATAAATGATAGACAAGTTAAATTATATTGTATATCCTGCGCCATAAGTTTCAATGCTCGTATAATCTTTTGATAAAAATCTATTTTGAATGAATACTTACATATCCTACAAGGTTGAGTGGATGCTCTATATGATGGCAGCTAGTGTTCTTCCTGCCACTAACAATTTCTAGTACCAAGACTCCAAAGCTAAATACATCGGTTTTCATTGAGACAATGCCATTCATTGCATACTCAGGAGGCATATAGCCACTAAAAAACAATTGAACATCAGTTAAAGTATCTAAAATGACAAAAATGTGCACATGACAAAGCAACGATATGTGCTCGCTTGTAAATTAATGTATACTTACAATGTTCCAACAACTCTATTTGTGTTTGCTTCTAAGTTCTAACTCGTTTACCCCGAAAATTCTAGCCATCCCGAAATCAGATATTTTTGGATTCATTTGGTTATCTAGTCAAATATTACCAGCTTTCAAGTCTCGGTGATTCACTCTTAATCTTGAATATTTATGGAGATAAATGAGTCTTTGAACGATCCCTTCTATTATGGTGAACTGCTTCTTCCAATTTAATTACTTCATTCTATCAGAATCTGTGTCGAAATGTAAAAAATACAAATAAAAAAACCAAATTAAGGAATGAATAGTAGTTAATTAAGTGACAGACTTGAAGTTAGCAAATTACCACATTTTACACTTACTGAAAATAAAGAAATCCAAGCTTTTGTTAGGCATATACTCATAGACTAAAATCCTTTCTTCTCTTTGAAGAGAACATCCTAATAGCCTTACAAGATTAGTATGTTGCAATTTTGCAAATGAGTATGGCTTCATTCTTGAACTCCACTATTCCTTGTCCGGATCTTTCTGAGAGTCTTTTTATTGTTATATATAATCTCGACCATCTAATAATTCTCTCTGAAAGTAAGGCTCTTTTGTAGTTACAAAACAATACCTAATAAGAGTAAAATTCACAAAAAATTTACCTTATAAACTAGACCAAATCCTCCCTCTCCGAGCTTATTTGTAGATGAGGAATTATCTGTAGTAGCAACAATGGTTTGAAAATTGAATATCTTCAAGTCATGGCTGGTGCTATGATCTTTGTTGTTTGTGGTGGGAAAGGAGAAATTATCCCCAAGCTCTTGTGATAGCTTCCTTCGGTTCATTATGCTCTCCACTAATTAAAATATATGTGAAGTCTAGTTTAGACCACAATTAGGACTTGTTTGGGATAGCTTTTGAGTGGCTCAAAAGCTCTTTTGAGGGCTAAAAGCTACTTCTGGAGCTATTTGGGTAAAATAGGAAAATAGCTATTTGGGCTAAAAGCTCTTTTGAGGGCCATTTAACATGTTTTCGATGAAACTTCAACTTCATATGTATATATATATATATGGGATTTTAGCAAAAATGTTCTATTTTAGGGGCTTAATAGCAAATCTACCCTAAAATCAAATTCAATTGCAAAAATGCCCCGAAATGACCTTGTTACCCCTTTAGTAAAATAAAAAATAAAACATTTCACTCACTGCCCTAACAACCCAAATCCTCATGTCCACCCATCCTGAAACCAAACCCTTCCCAAATCCACCACAAAGCTTCCCCATCGCAAAGCTTCGCCGACTTCGCCACCGTAAAGCTTCATTGGTGATTGGCAACCCATTCGTCAACGATTTCATTGCAGCAACAGCAGCAACAACAAGTTTGTCGCCACTGTGAAGCTTCGTCGTCGACGTCGTCAGGGTCATCCGTCGTCACCATCCGTCTTCTTCTAGTATTCTCCTCTTTACGACACAGCCATACACCACCGATTTGGGTTCCAATGTATTTGGCTGGAGGTATTTAGAGTTTTCAACCATAAACATTTAGGTTTATGATTTTGAGTTTAAATTGATTAATGGGTTATCAAATGGGTTATCAAATTTGGAGGTTTATGATTTTGAGTTTAAATTGATTAATGAGTTATCAAATTTGGAGGTAATGTATTAATGGTTTATGATTTTTTGTTGGAAAATTTCTGTCATTATTAGTCTGTGATCTTTTTCAAAGTGGGTGTGAAAGATGCATAATGTTCGAGTTTCGAAAATTAGTTTTGATCCAGAGAAAATTCAGTTTCGAAATGTTAAATTTAGAAGAAATTTGGGTGCCAAGTGATTTGTGAAGTCGTACTACTGCTACTTTTTATTAATTTGCATGTAAGTTGTAAAAGCTGTCTGTTGTAATGTTGGCTTTCAATGGTCATAATAATATATTAGTGTTTTTGTTTTCAATAATTTCCAGTATCTCATCTTTGTTTGTTTGTTGTCTCAAACAATGATCAGTTGATGATCAAACAACGATCAGTGGGTTGCACATGCATTAATAAAATATCTGAAATTAATTTAATTCTCGTTGTGGTTGTGGTTGTGTTGGGTGGTGCATGTTTTGGTGATGGGTTGATGAATTTGATTACTTTATTTCTGTATAATTGGCACTCCTTTAAAAACCCAAATGGGTGAATTTTGCTGCTGTAAAGCATTTGCAGTAACACAAATTTGTTTCATGACAGCATATGAAGACATATTGTCATCTAATGCAACGGTTTGCCTATTTCTATCTTCAGTTATACAACCAGAACATTGTGTTATTGGATTACTCATTCATGGTAATATAATAAATTTAACAACAAATTGTATGATTTCTTTTTTCGCAAGAATTAATTCTAATCTTATTTTACAAGTGTTGTAGACTAAGCTTCAAGGAAGGTGGTTCTAATTTTTTTTTTTTTTAAACAGGCATCAACACTGCAACATTTTCATTTAGGCATGTTGCTACATGGTATTATGTGAAAAAAAAAAAAAAAACAATAATTCTGACATTTTCACTGGTAATACATGTTTTAATAATTAACAATATATGTTCAAGAACCACTTACATCGAACAAATTCAGTTTTCAAAACGATAACTAACCAATTCCAATGTGAAACATTGCATCCCTTGGAAAATCAAATGCCCTTCCTCTTCGACTGTCATACCAATATACACTGTGATCACTTTCCTATTCTCCACCCCAATTCAAAACCAATTGCCCAATTGCACATTTGTCATCTTCAGTTCTGAAAATTTTAAAATATAGATTATCAATTAAAAAAAAAAAAAAAAAAAACTTTATATAAAACATAAGGAGTGTAAATTAATATATAAATACATAAACTTTTTTTTTTAACTGTTCTTGTGCTTCGGGTCATAATTGACCCGATATCGGGTCAGGTGTGACCCGAAGCACAAATTCATGGCTTCGGGTTGGGGGCAATCCGAAGCCATGAATTTGTGCTTCGGGTCATGACTAACCCGATATTGGGTCAAGTGTGACCCGAAACACAAATTCATGGCTTTGGGTTGGGGGCAATCCAAAGCCATGAATTTGTGCTTCGGGTCATGACTGACCCGATATCGTGTCAAGTGTGACCCGAAGCACAAATTCATGGGTGGAAAATGATGGACGAATTGGGGGCAATTATCATTAAGGGCAGTTTTGTCTTTTTGGGGCAATTTTGCTATAAAAATAATTGATAGGGTATGTTTGCAATTTAGGCCCTCAAATAGGGCAATTTTGCTAAAATCCCTATATATATATAAAAGCATTAAAAATGGGAAAAATGTAGGAAAAGTAGAAAAAAAAATAGTTTTAGTATTTTAAAAATTCTCAAATTTTATTTATAGGTACATAGATTTCAATGAACTTATCATCCATAAAAAAAAAAAAAATTTAGATCAAAACTCATAAAAATCGATGTGATTTTATCAAGGTTTTTACCGAAATTAACTTAAGGGATCTCTCAGTTGAAAGTTACTATTATATATATAATTTTTTTTTTTTTAATTATCAGTTTATCCTGATATAAAATATATCAGGACGAAGAATGTTGATCATTAGATTTACATACACTTGTCAAAACTTCTCCATAATCTATAGTCTACATTCTTCATCCTGATATATTTTATATCAGGACGAACTGACAATAGAAAGACTATATATATATATATATTTATATTTATACCGTATATAAAATTTTTGTTCAGCAACTCTAATTGTATTTATACAGTTAACAATCCACACGATATATGTGTATATATATATATATATATTTTTTATTAATGACAATTTTAATCTAAATTAAAATTTCTAAAGACGATCCTAATTAGGTTTTTTTTTCCATCTTTAGTTTTTTTATTTTTTTTCATTTTTTTTTTCTCTTTACTATTTTAACAACTCTAAAATATCTTCTTCTTTTTTTCCAATATTATAAAGTTTTTAGGAAGTGATGAAGAATGATATGCAACCAGAAGAAAATCATGAATGATAGAGAAGCACTTTTCAACATTGTTTTCTTTTCTTTCTTTCTTTCTATTTTTTTTTTTCCTTTCTGAAACATCCTTCTTTTTTCTTTTTTTGAAAGTAATCATTCTTTCTATTTGGAGGTTGCATGAAGTTTTTTAGTGGAAAATCTCTCAAACACGTTGGTTTATAAGTTAGTGTGATTTTAAGCTTTAATTATTCTACACTAAAAATTTAATTTGATGGTGCAAAGAATTCAAAAATAAAATAAAATTACATACGTTACTTATTTGCGTAGAGATTTTATTCTAAAAAATTATTAATAGAACTTTAATCAACCACGTTAAAAATAATTTCCGAGGTAAAAGGTTTTCCAGAGACTCCATATCCTAAATCCAAATATTCTTATTAGAGGTTTATGTATGTTGAATAGGATGAAGGATGAATGATTCATCTTCTTTTATTCAATAAGTTAAGAATTTGATTAATTGTTTGATTTTTTTATATTAGAATGGGATGATTATTATTATTATTATTATTATTATTATTATTATTATTATTATTTTAAGAATTGAATGATTGAAATTATTGTGTTTAGGGTTTTAGATACAATCCCAAATTGTGAAATTGTTTTAATTCAAGAAATATCGTGATTTGATCTTACATTTTTTGGGTTGATTTAATTAATTAATTTTTTTATATGGAGTGTCAAAAGATATATGGGATAATTTGGAAAAAACAAATTGTCTTAAGAATTTTTTTAAAATTTAAATTTTAGAATAGAGTGTCTTTAGTAGAGAAGTGTAAAAGGAAAAAATTGGATTGTAAGAAGAAAATCGTGGTGTAGGTGTGGGAGGTTTACCTGACTAACCTCATCTCGTCCCTCCCTTTTTTTTTTTTTTTTTTTTTTTTAAATTAAGTTGATTAATTTTAAAGCTAATTTATTAATCACATATCAACTTTTATTTTAAATTGCTTATTTCTGCTTTCTAGAGTTAATTTATACAGGATAATTTATTAAATTACTACAATCACAAACATTCAAAATTAAAGCCAATTTAACCAGATAGAACAATCCCTTCTAAAATCTAAATCAATCTAACTTTGCTAGGATTGGAGTAATATTTCTTTGTTAAATTGACTGAACAAAATTCATACTCAAATAATTTGATAAATGGATAGTCCATTACATTATCTTTTGTCTTTTGATGTATATGACAGTTACGAATCACATATCATACATTATTCATTGAATTTATTGGATCCAAATTTCAAAAACAAAATCAATTTATTCGGTTGACAAAACATTTTACCTAGAAATCTGGCCACATCGATTCAAATAAAATCTATAAATATTTAACAAAGTATTTAAACCTAGATATTTATTCAATATAGATATCCACATAGTATATACTTATTCAATTTATTGGGATAAGATTTCTGAAATCAGATTGTTCATTAAAATGATTTTCAATATATAAAATTAATGTGTCCCAAAATAAATGGATAGATAGAAACTACTTTACAACATTGAAATAGAAGAGAGAGAGAGAGAGAGATTGACCATAGATTTACAATAAACAAGATTTTTGAGTAGTCAAAGCTGGCGATTTTTTTATTAACCGTATCCCCCACTTCTTTTCTGCAACTATATATGGTCAAGCTGGCGATTGACCATAGTATTATTTAGATTTTTTTTTTTTTAATATATGAAATTACCTAGAGATGTTGCTTTTGTTTCAGTCAAAGTCAATATGATTTGATAAGAACAACAATTAATGAAAGTAATGGAACGTGGAAAAATATCATTACTTAAATTCCTGTTAGACTAATTTATGTTTCTTTTCGTTTTTGTTTCGAATAAAACCCGATTATGTTGATGAGATAAGGTTGATTTGACGGTAAACCTCTCACACTTGTATTATAAAGTTATGGGTTCGAGTTCTCTAATTTTCCAAAAAAAAACCTAAATTTATATAATAATAAAATATTAAAAAAAAAAAAAACCGATTATATGATATATATATGCTCTTCTATATTATTTTATAATCCAAACTCAAACTTCGAAAATATCTGTTTTTTTTAGTGAGTACTCAACTTCAAGAATCATGATTTATTACCACCTTACAGTATGGTTTAATGATAAAATCACCAGTCCGACAATGTCTCAAGTTTGAGTCGTCGCCATAAGTGCTATATATATGGTGGTTTACAGTGAGGGACGTTTTAAAATTCAATAATGCTAAACATCCCACCTTAAATCCCATTTTTTTCATCCCACTACATGTGGCATGTGAGGTGTCAAATTGTGAGTGGATACACATTAATGATGATTTATCTCACCTACCTCATGTATCCACTCACCATTTGACACCTCACAT
The DNA here is from genome assembly GCA_954870605.1 of Acer campestre. Classification (NCBI taxonomy): domain Eukaryota; kingdom Viridiplantae; phylum Streptophyta; class Magnoliopsida; order Sapindales; family Sapindaceae; genus Acer; species Acer campestre. The sequence continues at coordinate 49,285,427 of OX940799.1, read as the reverse complement.
GCCACATGTAGTGGGATGGAAAATGTGGGATTTTAGGTGGGATGTGTAGCATTACTGTTTAAAATTATAAGTTAATAACGTTCAACCACAGCCACACATTCATATTAGGTGCGAGTATTTATTAATGTGAGGTTGTGGGCCCATAGTGAATACGTGGCTATGGTTGGACGGACGTCCTGAAATTATAAAGTCAGGACGGTCCTGATTGGAGAATCAATATATATATATATGAGTAATGCTACATTGCCCAAATTTGGTGCCCAAATCTGGTGCCCAAATGACGTGGCAACACTCTCATCCATAATTTATATTGTATTAGATTTGCTTGATTTGAATGAATGGATGAGAGTGTTGCCATGTCATTTGGGCACCAGATTTGAGCACCAAATTTAGGCAATATAGCATTACTCTATATATATATATACGGTGGTTTCTCTAGTCAGGACGTCTGTCAAACCACAGTCACACATTCACATTGGGCCCATAGCCACCACCTAATGTGAATGAGTGGCTGTGGGTGATTGTCTTTATTTTAAAATTTCAGGACGTCCTTACTATATATCCACCATATATATGTATATCTATATATAACAATTATTTATTAGAGTAATTGGCACTACACCACCCCCCCCCCCCCCCCCCCCCCCCCCCCTCGAGTATACCTAAATTCGCATGTTTTCCCCTGAATTAATTTTTTAGGCATTAAATCACATGAACTATCGGAAATTGGTAAAATTAGACGGAATGCTTACGGAACCCTAGTTCCGTCTCATTTCTCGTCACGTGCGCATCACATGTATCCATACGAAGGGCATTTGGGTCATTCCGATGCCAAAATATGTGAGCTGAGATTGCTTCAACTAAAATTGATCTGTCTGGTGCCATAAAAAAATTGATTTTGGCATATATGGATTCAATGTACAGAGATTATATTATTGTTCAAGAGACAGTCATGCATGAAAGTACAGAGATTATAGTTCAAAGATTTGATGCCAAATGAAATTGATCTGTCTGGTGCCATAAATGATGCCAAAATAAAACCAAAATCGATTATAAAATCAATTCAAATCAAGTCAAACCAGATGCCAAAATCTAACCAAAATCGATTTAAAATCAAACCAAAATCAACTCGAAATCAGTTCAAACCAAACCGAAATCAAGAACTGGGTTCGTCATTTGTCTCCAAAGAAGAAATCAAACCTCTGTCAAAGCACCCAATAGCACCCAAACCTCTGTCAAAGGAAATCAAATGGAGAAGAGAAGGAGAAAAGAAAAAAAAAAGACGATCGGCGGCGAGAGGAGATAGAGTGACGATCTCCGCGTCCGGGAGGAGATCGAATGCCGATTGGCGGCAAGAGGATGACGATCGGCGGTATAAATGGGACATTAACTGTCATCCAAAGGAGAAAGACTACTATAAAACTCAGTCTCTCTTTGTTGCTTGGACATTCTTTTTGCTCGGCTAAAATCAGGCATCACCACCGCGTGCGTCGACGTCGTCGCAGCTAGAATAGATCGCCGCCTCTCGCCGATGACGGTATAAAGAAGAGAGAGAGATCGGAGAGAATGTTGAGAAAAGATGAAGATTGAGATCTGGTTTCTTTTTTTCCAGATCTTCCAAGACTAATTCTTTAATTTCATTTAATTTCTTTTTCTTTAATATTATTTAATTTTTCTTTAATGTTTTTCGATTTTTTTAATATTTTGTTAAAAAAAAAATTCTTAGTTCAGTTTATTTCATTTTTTTAAAATTTTTTTATTTCTATTTTATTATCTGACAGTTTGATTTATATGAGGGATTATTTTCTGTTATTCCAACTTTACCCCTTCGTACAGAGACATGTGATGCGCACGTGACGAGAAATGAGATGGAACTAGGGTTCCGTAAGTATTCTGTCCAATTTTGTCAATTTCCAATAGTTCAGGGGGTTCTATACCTAAACAATTAATTCAAGGGGCAACATGCGAATTCGAGTATACTCGAAGGGGGTGTAGTGCCATTGTGCCAATTACTCTATTTATTATGAAACAATTTTAGTGAAGAGTTTATAAGCTCCTTTAACACTACTTTTATGTTAAGAACCGTTCGTAACAATTTTTTTTTTTTTTTTTTTTTTTTGATAAATAATAAACACCCAAACATTACACTGAAGGATTACATAATTCAGGACTAGAGTCCAACCAAAGATACTCCCTAGCGGAGGAAAAAGCTAAATTGGCAAGCATAAGAGCTAAGGAATTTCCAGACTTGGAAACCGCCAAACACTTACTAACGCCTACATCCAAGAACATTGAGTTAACGTCCTTCACTATAAAATTATATTCCCCTACTGGAGGGACCGAATCTTTTAGAACAGCTACCAAAGAAAGAGAAAAAATCTCGACAACATCAACTTTCAAATTATAAAATTTAGCTAACAATAAACCTTCCAGTAAAGCAATCAACTCTCCTATTTCAACATTAAAAGCCCCTGTCAGCTGATGAGAACGAGCTGCCAACACCAACCCCTTATCATCTCTAATAGCTGCACCAACACCAATGGACTAACCAAATTTTTTAAGAGTTGCAGCAGTATTAAGTTAATTCTTCCAGGGGGAGGGGCAAGCCAACTGACATTCGACCTTAAAACCCCAGAAGGCGGCTGAACAGAGGTTACACATTTAGAATTCTGAAATTCTGACAAAAACGATAAAGCACCAGAAACAACCATCTCAGAAGGTTTCCCTTTACCTGTAATATTCATCAAGTTTCTATTATCCCATATTGCCCAAGCAATAATACAAAAATTGGCCAAATCTTCAACAGAGAGAAAGGAAGAAGCTTGCAGAAAAATATCCAAAGCAGAGTACATATTCATATCAGCAAAAATACTATAAAACTCTACAAGTTTCCAACAATTTTTAGCTTGAAAACACCCAAAAAACCGCATGGACAGCAGACTCAACAGAGGAAAAAACAGCTGGTACACACTGAGGACTCCACTACCTTACGTTTACAAAGATTCTCCAGCAAGGGGAAGGCATTCCGACAAGCTCGCCACACAAATAATTTAACTTTGGGAGGCACATTTAATTTCCACAGCAAATGCCACCACTTTTGAGATACAACAGAATTAGAGGTGGAAGCACAACTCTTACGAGACAAGGCCAAACGATAACCACTTTTAACCGAGAACTCCCCATTCTTTTCATAATACCACGTAAGATAATCATCCCCCCCAGTCCAACTAACCGGAATAGATAAAACAACCTCCTTGTCACATGGCAACAGAAAACTGTCCAGCTTATCAATATCCCACCAACGACGACTGTCGATAAAAAGATCCACAACCCGAAGCTCAGACTCAGGATTAGAAGTAACTGTTTTAAAAGTATTAGGACGAGGCAGCTAGCGATCCCTAAAAACACTAATATTTTTGCCATCCCCCACCACCCATCTAAGTCCTTCAGACAGTAAAGATTGCCCCCACAAAATGCTTCTCCACACAAAAGAACAACCATTCTTCACCTCAACCTGCAGAAAATCCTCACTCTTAAAATATTTAGCTTTTAACAACTGTGCAACCAAAGAATCAGGCTTACTCTGAATCCTCCAAGCTTGCTTTGCTAAAAGAGCTTGATTAAAAGAAATTAAATCTTTAAAACCCAACCCTCCCTCACTTTTAGGTTGACAAAGTGTTTCCCATTTAACCCAACTTATCTTCCTTCTACCCTCTCTAGAACCCCACCAAAATTTAGAAAACATAGAACTAAGCTCCTTACAAAAACCCACTGGAAGTTGAAAAATGCTCATAGCATAATTAGGGATAGTTTGCGCCACAGCTCGTATCAAAACCTCTTTACCACCAAAAGAAAAATAACTATCCTTCCACCCTCTGAGCTTCTTCCAAACCCTCTCCTTAATCTCATTAAACATAATCTTCTTATTCCTTCCTATCATAGTAGGTAGCCCAAGATATAAATCCTGAAAATTACTATCAACCACACCAAGCAAATCAAAAATTTCTATTTTAGCACTAGCAACCACATTAGGACTAAATGTAACCTTGCTCTTCTCTAAATTGATTTGCTGCCCAGAACCACAAGCATAAACCTTCAGGATATCCCGGATAATACAACTACACTCCCTCGAAGCCCTACTAAAAATGATACTATCATCCGCAAAAAACATATGACTAATAAGAGGACCTCTCCTACTACATCTAATCCCTAAACCCCTACCATCCATCTCAGCCCGAGTAATCAAACACGAAAAAGCTTCCGCACACAAAATAAAAAGGAAAGGGGAAAGAGGGCACCCCTGTCTAAGACCTCTAAAAGGCGTCACCTGACTCACTGGAACCCCATTCAACAAAAAACTAAGGGAAGAGGTAGTAATACAATCCATAACTAAATCAATCAAACTAAGCGGAAAATTCATCTTATACAAAACAGCTCGTAAAAAATTCCATTCAACCCTATCATAAGCCTTACTCATGTCTAAGTTAAGAGCCATCAATCCCTTAATACCAGATTTTTTTTCGAGCAATCGAATGAAGAGATTCATAAGCTACCAAAACATTATCAAAAATCTGCCGACCGGGAACAAAAGCAGACTGATTAGGGGAAATCAAACCTTGTAACATATGCTTTAATCTAGAGGCTATAACCTTAGCTACTGTCTTATAAATCACACTACATAACGAAATTGGACAAAAATCTTTAGGAGACTTAGGATCTTTTAATTTAGTAATAAGCACCACATTAGTAAAATTAAAATCTCTTATAGAAGAAAAACCAATAAGAACACTCAAGCACACACTAGTAAAATCTTCACCTAAAACATACCAGAATTTCTGAAAGAAAATGGCTTGAAAACCATCTGGCCCAGGTGCTTTTGTTGGACTCAACTCAAAAACAGCAGCCTTGATCTCTGCAGCCGAGTAACACACTTGCAACTCTTCTCTCTGAGCATCACTTAACCCGGAACTTATAAACTCAGATGCTGCAGCGATATCAGAACGGAAGGGAGCAGAGGACTGAAATAAAGAAGAAAAGTAATCATGAACAATACTGGCCATTCCTTCAGCAGAATCTTCAAACTGACCCTCATTGTTACATAATTTAACAATCTCATTCTTTTTCTTCCTTGCCGATGCTTTGGCATGGAAAAACTTCGAATTACGATCGCCCGCCTCCAACCAATCTGCCCTTGACCTCTGCTTCCAGAAAATTTCTTCATAATCTAGGAGACCGTCCACTGATTTCTCCAGCTCCTTAATCTTCGTCATTACACCTTCCTGCTCACACCTCTTATATAACACCTCTATCTCTCTTGTTTTAGCTTCAATCTGACTTCTTAGATTTTTAAATCTCCCTTTACTCCAATAAGATAAAACATTAGCACACTGAGACAGATTTCTTGCAAATTCCCTCGCTGAAACGGATAGACCAGTAGACCTCCAGGCGTCACTAATCACCCTACCAATATCACCTTCTTTTAACCAATAAGTTTCAAATTTAAACCCCCAATTCCTACGAGTCTTTGGCCTACAATCATTCCCAAAAGTCAATAACATCGGACGGTGATCGGAAGAGTGAAAACCCAAATGCTCCACCTTCACAAAATCAAAACTGTCTCTCCAAAGATTAGTCGCCAAAAATCTATCTAATCGTTCCTGAATATTACTCCTACCTTCTCGTTTATTATTCCAAGTCATTTTCGGACCTGAGCAACCCAAATCTACTAAATCACACTCGTCAATCACCTGGCGAAACCGAACCATTCCAGTAACTGTCTTCATAGAACCCCTAACCTTCTCATTCATACACAACAAATCATTGAAATCGCCCCCATAAACCCAAGGAAGATCATCCACCTCCCTTAAACGACTTAAGAGTGCCCAGGACTGCACTCTCTTACTTGGAACAAGATCCCCATAAAACCCCTAAAAACGCCACTGAAATCCATCCTCCATCTGTATCCTAGCATCAATATGACCAATAGAGAAGGATAAAATAGTCACTTGAAGTTCTTTCTGCCACAATAACATCAAACCTCCACTACTGCCAACACTATCTACCCAAAAAACATTATAACTATCCATCAAATCTCGAATTCTCACTGCCTTTCTACCAAATAATTTCGTTTCAGATAGAAAAACAAAATCAGGGGAATATTTCCTCATCAACCTCTGTAAGGCCGAGAACGCTCGGGGATTCCCCAATCCCCGAACGTTCCAACTAAGGCCAATCATGATGCTTGGCGGGCCTGGAAACCAGACTCTGCCAAACTTTCAGCCTCTACAACTGTACTAATCAATCTTCCTCTCTTCAAATCACCGCTGACCACAGAACAATCAAAAAATTCCTTTCGTTTACCACACTTGACCTCCCACCTTTTTAATGACTTAGCAACATTATCCCTCTGAACTAAAGAATAATTTGCTGCTCTAATACCTTTCTCAACTTTAGTACCTTTACCTAGACCAGAACGAGAAAATTTACTTGGAAAAGAGGAAACCTTTCCCTTACAGCTCTTATTACCTTGCTTGCTAACCACTTGTGACTTTCGGAAAAGACTAGAAGAAGTATGATGAACAATTTCTGGCTTCTTCTCTCTCGCTAACCTCTTCCAATTTCTGGTAGTCGTTCTCTTAGGGGAAGTTTGCATATCTGACTGAGTAGAACAAACCATTGCCAAAGCTCCACCAGACTCTAATTCCCCCTTAGACCCAGACTGAAGCCCTTTTAAATCCAAATCTGATAAATGGGCCCCACTTACTAACTGATCAAGCCCAATCGATTCCTCTTGGTCCACCACCACCTTCTTCTTATTTTCGACATTGGGCTCTAGCAGCAGACCTTTAATTCTAAGCCCATGGGTCTGAGCTAAACCAGATCCATTAAAAACGGGTAGGGCATCTGGAACCGATTCTACAATCTTCTTCTTCCCTTCCTTTCCACTGTCGGACAAAACATCTCCCTGAGAAACTAGCACACCAGAACTCAAAGGATTCAAATCTTTAACAATCCCCACACGCCTTTCAGCCAACTCACTCCCCTGCTTCCTCAAATTTCCTTCTTGATACTGATTAAACCTCATTTGTTGTCTATCAGAAATTGAAGCTCTCATCCAAGAGCCATACTTCGAAGAATCACCATTCAAAGCTTCAACCTTCGCCAATTCATCGAAGCACTCTTTACTGGCATGCCCAATTCTCCCACACACATAACAAAATTCTGGCAATTAGCTCATACTTTAGACTAACCATTTCTACAGAGGAGGAATCATCCAATTTCAATCGTAGCCATCGTTTCAATGGTTTAGAAATATCCACTTGCACCTTAACCTTCATAAATTTTCCCCTACAATCTTTTGATTCCGGCGGAATCTCTATAACTCTACCTATTTGTTCCGCCATCCATTTCGCCGATCTACGATTCATGCACATAATAGGAACATCATGAATCTGAATCCAGAGTTCCACTGTACTAAAGCTCAAGAGAGAAATTTTACCCATACCCACAGGCTTCTCTAAAGCTATTAAGCTCTTGTCAAAATACCATGGACCTCGTTGCCAGATCCGATTTCTGTCTTCCTGATTTTGAAAATGAAACATAAATATATTTTCTCCCACTGATTCAATCTCAACCTTCCCAAAAGGACTCCACAGCGTTTCTATCAGAGATTTAAACGCCTCTCTATTAATCTTTTTTCCAGAAAGAACCTTCCCAACTAAACAAAGATCAACCTCCTCCACTCCACCTCTTTGATCCTCTGCAGACATCTCATGAATCTCCCCATCTTCATCAGCTAAAGATAAATTCTCATAAAGCTTTACAATTTATGATTCAGACATAACTAAAGAACAAAAAAAACCGAGAACCTTTGTAAATTACACACTACTTCTGACAAGAAGACTTACAACCTAAAAGGACACAACTACTTTTACTTTTTTTTCTTTCAGAGAGAGAAAAAAAAGAAATGACTTCTGCTAATATTTGAGAATTACCGGTCCGTTCGTAACAATTACATCCATATAAATAATGGAAAAATGTTTCTATGGTTTGTAGAATTGAAGAGTTATTTTGTTTTTTTTTTTTAAGAAATTTAATATTGAACGGGTAAGGGATATGATGAGATTTTGTGTGAGACTTAAATATCTACACCAATAATATCGATGAGAAAACTATTCACACGTATTTGTAATATATATATAGAAATTTTCAAGTCAGTGCATCCTGATATAACTTAGTGAGGATATTGAATGTGAGTCATTCGTTTTATATACTTTGACTCAAATGTGTATGCACTTGTCAAAACTAGTGGCTTACATTCAATATCCTGATGCACTGACCAAATCGAGACTGTATATATATAGACTAACCTTCACAAATAGAAAGAGTGGTGCTCATCAGTCATCACCCAAGTTTAGAATGAACATTGAAAAGGTATTCTTAACATTTAAGTTAGTACCATAATGTCCTATAAATTATACAATAATTGATCTTTATTAACTGATTTTATTATTGGACTATATATGAGTACTCTTTTTTTGAAAGTAATCATTCTTTCTATTTGGAGGTTGCATGAAGTTTTTTAGTGGAAAATCTCTCAAACACGTTGGTTTATAAGTTAGTGTGATTTTAAGCTTTAATTATTCTACACTAAAAATTTAATTTGATGGTGCAAAGAATTCAAAAATAAAATAAAATTACATACGTTACTTATTTGCGTAGAGAATTTTATTCTAAAAAAATTATTAATAGAACTTTAATCAACCACGTTAAAAATAATTTCCGAGGTAAAAGGTTTTCCAGAGACTCCATATCCTAAATCCAAATATTCTTATTAGAGGTTTATGTATGTTGAATAGGATGAAGGATGAATGATTCATCTTCTTTTATTCAATAAGTTAAGAATTTGATTAATTGTTTGATTTTTTTATATTAGAATGGGATGATTATTATTATTATTATTATTATTATTATTATTATTATTATTTTAAGAATTGAATGATTGAAATTATTGTGTTTAGGGTTTTAGATACAATCCCAAATTGTGAATTGTTTTAATTCAAGAAATATCGTGATTTGATCTTACATTTTTTGGGTTGATTTAATTAATTAATTTTTTTATATGGAGTGTCAAAAGATATATGGGATAATTTGGAAAAAACAAATTGTCTTAAGAATTTTTTTAAAATTTAAATTTTAGAATAGAGTGTCTTTAGTAGAGAAGTGTAAAAGGAAAAAATTGGATTGTAAGAAGAAAATCGTGGTGTAGGTGTGGGAGGTTTACCTGACTAACCTCATCTCGTCCCTCCCTTTTTTTTTTTTTTTTTTTTTTTAAAATTAAGTTGATTAATTTTAAAGCTAATTTATTAATCACATATCAACTTTTATTTTAAATTGCTTATTTCTGCTTTCTAGAGTTAATTTATACAGGATAATTTATTAAATTACTACAATCACAAACATTCAAAATTAAAGCCAATTTAACCAGATAGAACAATCCCTTCTAAAATCTAAATCAATCTAACTTTGCTAGGATTGGAGTAATATTTCTTTGTTAAAATTGACTGAACAAAATTCATACTCAAATAATTTGATAAATGGATAGTCCATTACATTATCTTTTGTCTTTTGATGTATATGACAGTTACGAATCACATATCATACATTATTCATTGAATTTATTGGATCCAAATTTCAAAAACAAAATCAATTTATTCGGTTGACAAAACATTTTACCTAGAAATCTGGCCACATCGATTCAAATAAAATCTATAAATATTTAACAAAGTATTTAAACCTAGATATTTATTCAATATAGATATCCACATAGTATATACTTATTCAATTTATTGGGATAAGATTTCTGAAATCAGATTGTTCATTAAAATGATTTTCAATATATAAAATTAATGTGTCCCAAAATAAATGGATAGATAGAACTACTTTACAACATTGAAATAGAAGAGAGAGAGAGAGAGAGAGATTGACCATAGATTTACAATAAACAAGATTTTTGAGTAGTCAAAGCTGGCGATTGACCATAGTATTATTTAGATTTTTTTTTTTTTTTAATATATGAAATTACCTAGAGATGTTGCTTTTGTTTCAGTCAAAGTCAATATGATTTGATAAGAACAACAATTAATGAAAGTAATGGAACGTGGAAAAATATCATTACTTAAATTCCTGTTAGACTAATTTATGTTTCTTTTCGTTTTTGTTTCGAATAAAACCCGATTATGTTGATGAGATAAGGTTGATTTGACGGTAAACCTCTCACACTTGTATTATAAAGTTATGGGTTCGAGTTCTCTAATTTTCCAAAAAAAAACCTAAATTTATATAATAATAAAATATTAAAAAAAAAAAACCGATTATATGATATATATATGCTCTTCTATATTATTTTATAATCCAAACTCAAACTTCGAAAATATCTGTTTTTTTTAGTGAGTACTCAACTTCAAGAATCATGATTTATTACCACCTTACAGTATGGTTTAATGATAAAATCACCAGTCCGACAATGTCTCAAGTTTGAGTCGTCGCCATAAGTGCTATATATATGGTGGTTTTACAGTGAGGACGTTTTAAAATTCAATAATGCTAAACATCCCACCTTAAATCCCATTTTTTTCATCCCACTACATGTGGCATGTGAGGTGTCAAATTGTGAGTGGATACACATTAATGATGATTTATCTCACCTACCTCATGTATCCACTCACCATTTGACACCTCACATGCCACATGTAGTGGGATGGAAAATGTGGGATTTTAGGTGGGATGTGTAGCATTACTGTTTAAAATTATAAGTTAATAACGTTCAACCACAGCCACACATTCATATTAGGTGCGAGTATTTATTAATGTGAGGTTGTGGGCCCATAGTGAATACGTGGCTATGGTTGGACGGACGTCCTGAAATTATAAAGTCAGGACGGTCCTGATTGGAGAATCAATATATATATATATATGAGTAATGCTACATTGCCCAAATTTGGTGCCCAAATCTGGTGCCCAAATGACGTGGCAACACTCTCATCCATAATTTATATTGTATTAGATTTGCTTGATTTGAATGAATGGATGAGAGTGTTGCCATGTCATTTGGGCACCAGATTTGAGCACCAAATTTAGGCAATATAGCATTACTCTATATATATATATACGGTGGTTCTCTAGTCAGGACGTCTGTCAAACCACAGTCACACATTCACATTGGGCCCATAGCCACCACCTAATGTGAATGAGTGGCTGTGGGTGATTGTCTTTATTTTAAAATTTCAGGACGTCCTTACTATATATCCACCATATATATGTATATATATATATAACAATTATTTATTAGAGTAATTGGCACTACACCACCCCCCCCCCCCCCCCCCCTCGAGTATACCTAAATTCGCATGTTTTCCCCTGAATTAATTTTTTAGGCATTAAATCACATGAACTATCGGAAATTGGTAAAATTAGACGGAATGCTTACGGAACCCTAGTTCCGTCTCATTTCTCGTCACGTGCGCATCACATGTATCCATACGAAGGGCATTTGGGTCATTCCGATGCCAAAATATGTGAGCTGAGATTGCTTCAACTAAAATTGATCTGTCTGGTGCCATAAAAAAATTGATTTTGGCATATATGGATTCAATGTACAGAGATTATATTATTGTTCAAGAGACAGTCATGCATGAAAGTACAGAGATTATAGTTCAAAGATTTGATGCCAAATGAAATTGATCTGTCTGGTGCCATAAATGATGCCAAAATAAAACCAAAATCGATTTAAAATCAATTCAAATCAAGTCAAACCAGATGCCAAAATCTAACCAAAATCGATTTAAAATCAAACCAAAATCAACTCGAAATCAGTTCAAACCAAACCGAAATCAAGAACTGGGTTCGTCATTTGTCTCCAAAGAAGAAATCAAACCTCTGTCAAAGCACCCAATAGCACCCAAACCTCTGTCAAAGGAAATCAAATGGAGAAGAGAAGGAGAAAAGAAAAAAAAAAGACGATCGGCGGCGAGAGGAGATAGAGTGACGATCTCCGCGTCCGGGAGGAGATCGAATGCCGATTGGCGGCAAGAGGATGACGATCGGCGGTATAAATGGGACATTAACTGTCATCCAAAGGAGAAAGACTACTATAAAACTCAGTCTCTCTTTGTTGCTTGGACATTCTTTTTGCTCGGCTAAAATCAGGCATCACCACCGCGTGCGTCGACGTCGTCGCAGCTAGAATAGATCGCCGCCTCTCGCCGATGACGGTATAAAGAAGAGAGAGAGATCGGAGAGAATGTTGAGAAAAGATGAAGATTGAGATCTGGTTTCTTTTTTTCCAGATCTTCCAAGACTAATTCTTTAATTTCATTTAATTTCTTTTTCTTTAATATTATTTAATTTTTCTTTAATGTTTTTCGATTTTTTTAATATTTTGTTAAAAAAAAAATTCTTAGTTCAGTTTATTTCATTTTTTTAAAATTTTTTTATTTCTATTTTATTATCTGACAGTTTGATTTATATGAGGGATTATTTTCTGTTATTCCAACTTTACCCCTTCGTACAGAGACATGTGATGCGCACGTGACGAGAAATGAGATGGAACTAGGGTTCCGTAAGTATTCTGTCCAATTTTGTCAATTTCCAATAGTTCAGGGGGTTCTATACCTAAACAATTAATTCAAGGGGCAACATGCGAATTCGAGTATACTCGAAGGGGGTGTAGTGCCATTGTGCCAATTACTCTATTTATTATGAAACAATTTTAGTGAAGAGTTTATAAGCTCCTTTAACACTACTTTTATGTTAAGAACCGTTCGTAACAATTTTTTTTTTTTTTTTTTTTTTGATAAATAATAAACACCCAAACATTACACTGAAGGATTACATAATTCAGGACTAGAGTCCAACCAAAGATACTCCCTAGCGGAGGAAAAAGCTAAATTGGCAAGCATAAGAGCTAAGGAATTTCCAGACTTGGAAACCGCCAAACACTTACTAACGCCTACATCCAAGAACATTGAGTTAACGTCCTTCACTATAAAATTATATTCCCCTACTGGAGGGACCGAATCTTTTAGAACAGCTACCAAAGAAAGAGAAAAAATCTCGACAACATCAACTTTCAAATTATAAAATTTAGCTAACAATAAACCTTCCAGTAAAGCAATCAACTCTCCTATTTCAACATTAAAAGCCCCTGTCAGCTGATGAGAACGAGCTGCCAACACCAACCCCTTATCATCTCTAATAGCTGCACCAACACCAATGGACTAACCAAATTTTTTAAGAGTTGCAGCAGTATTAAGTTTAATTCTTCCAGGGGGAGGGGCAAGCCAACTGACATTCGACCTTAAAACCCCAGAAGGCGGCTGAACAGAGGTTACACATTTAGAATTCTGAAATTCTGACAAAAACGATAAAGCACCAGAAACAACCATCTCAGAAGGTTTCCCTTTACCTGTAATATTCATCAAGTTTCTATTATCCCATATTGCCCAAGCAATAATACAAAAACTGGCCAAATCTTCAACAGAGAGAAAGGAAGAAGCTTGCAGAAAAATATCCAAAGCAGAGTACATATTCATATCAGCAAAAATACTATAAAACTCTACAAGTTTCCAACAATTTTTAGCTTGAAAACACCCAAAAACCGCATGGACAGCAGACTCAACAGAGGAAAAACAGCTGGTACACACTGAGGACTCCACTACCTTACGTTTACAAAGATTCTCCAGCAAGGGGAAGGCATTCCGACAAGCTCGCCACACAAATAATTTAACTTTGGGAGGCACATTTAATTTCCACAGCAAATGCCACCACTTTTGAGATACAACAGAATTAGAGGTGGAAGCACAACTCTTACGAGACAAGGCCAAACGATAACCACTTTTAACCGAGAACTCCCCATTCTTTTCATAATACCACGTAAGATAATCATCCCCCCCAGTCCAACTAACCGGAATAGATAAAACAACCTCCTTGTCACATGGCAACAGAAAACTGTCCAGCTTATCAATATCCCACCAACGACGACTGTCGATAAAAAGATCCACAACCCGAAGCTCAGACTCAGGATTAGAAGTAACTGTTTTAAAAGTATTAGGACGAGGCAGCTAGCGATCCCTAAAAACACTAATATTTTTGCCATCCCCCACCACCCATCTAAGTCCTTCAGACAGTAAAGATTGCCCCCACAAAATGCTTCTCCACACAAAAGAACAACCATTCTTCACCTCAACCTGCAGAAAATCCTCACTCTTAAAATATTTAGCTTTTAACAACTGTGCAACCAAAGAATCAGGCTTACTCTGAATCCTCCAAGCTTGCTTTGCTAAAAGAGCTTGATTAAAAGAAATTAAATCTTTAAAACCCAACCCTCCCTCACTTTTAGGTTGACAAAGTGTTTCCCATTTAACCCAACTTATCTTCCTTCTACCCTCTCTAGAACCCCACCAAAATTTAGAAAACATAGAACTAAGCTCCTTACAAAAACCCACTGGAAGTTGAAAAATGCTCATAGCATAATTAGGGATAGTTTGCGCCACAGCTCGTATCAAAACCTCTTTACCACCAAAAGAAAAATAACTATCCTTCCACCCTCTGAGCTTCTTCCAAACCCTCTCCTTAATCTCATTAAACATAATCTTCTTATTCCTTCCTATCATAGTAGGTAGCCCAAGATATAAATCCTGAAAATTACTATCAACCACACCAAGCAAATCAAAAATTTCTATTTTAGCACTAGCAACCACATTAGGACTAAATGTAACCTTGCTCTTCTCTAAATTGATTTGCTGCCCAGAACCACAAGCATAAACCTTCAGGATATCCCGGATAATACAACTACACTCCCTCGAAGCCCTACTAAAAATGATACTATCATCCGCAAAAAACATATGACTAATAAGAGGACCTCTCCTACTACATCTAATCCCTAAACCCCTACCATCCATCTCAGCCCGAGTAATCAAACACGAAAAAGCTTCCGCACACAAAATAAAAAGGAAAGGGGAAAGAGGGCACCCCTGTCTAAGACCTCTAAAAGGCGTCACCTGACTCACTGGAACCCCATTCAACAAAAAACTAAGGGAAGAGGTAGTAATACAATCCATAACTAAATCAATCAAACTAAGCGGAAAATTCATCTTATACAAAACAGCTCGTAAAAAATTCCATTCAACCCTATCATAAGCCTTACTCATGTCTAAGTTAAGAGCCATCAATCCCTTAATACCAGATTTTTTTTCGAGCAATCGAATGAAGAGATTCATAAGCTACCAAAACATTATCAAAAATCTGCCGACCGGGAACAAAAGCAGACTGATTAGGGGAAATCAAACCTTGTAACATATGCTTTAATCTAGAGGCTATAACCTTAGCTACTGTCTTATAAATCACACTACATAACGAAATTGGACAAAAATCTTTAGGAGACTTAGGATCTTTTAATTTAGTAATAAGCACCACATTAGTAAAATTAAAATCTCTTATAGAAGAAAAACCAATAAGAACACTCAAGCACACACTAGTAAAATCTTCACCTAAAACATACCAGAATTTCTGAAAGAAAATGGCTTGAAAACCATCTGGCCCAGGTGCTTTTGTTGGACTCAACTCAAAAACAGCAGCCTTGATCTCTGCAGCCGAGTAACACACTTGCAACTCTTCTCTCTGAGCATCACTTAACCCGGAACTTATAAACTCAGATGCTGCAGCGATATCAGAACGGAAGGGAGCAGAGGACTGAAATAAAGAAGAAAAGTAATCATGAACAATACTGGCCATTCCTTCAGCAGAATCTTCAAACTGACCCTCATTGTTACATAATTTAACAATCTCATTCTTTTTCTTCCTTGCCGATGCTTTGGCATGGAAAAACTTCGAATTACGATCGCCCGCCTCCAACCAATCTGCCCTTGACCTCTGCTTCCAGAAAATTTCTTCATAATCTAGGAGACCGTCCACTGATTTCTCCAGCTCCTTAATCTTCGTCATTACACCTTCCTGCTCACACCTCTTATATAACACCTCTATCTCTCTTGTTTTAGCTTCAATCTGACTTCTTAGATTTTTAAATCTCCCTTTACTCCAATAAGATAAAACATTAGCACACTGAGACAGATTTCTTGCAAATTCCCTCGCTGAAACGGATAGACCAGTAGACCTCCAGGCGTCACTAATCACCCTACCAATATCACCTTCTTTTAACCAATAAGTTTCAAATTTAAACCCCCAATTCCTACGAGTCTTTGGCCTACAATCATTCCCAAAAGTCAATAACATCGGACGGTGATCGGAAGAGTGAAAACCCAAATGCTCCACCTTCACAAAATCAAAACTGTCTCTCCAAAGATTAGTCGCCAAAAATCTATCTAATCGTTCCTGAATATTACTCCTACCTTCTCGTTTATTATTCCAAGTCATTTTCGGACCTGAGCAACCCAAATCTACTAAATCACACTCGTCAATCACCTGGCGAAACCGAACCATTCCAGTAACTGTCTTCATAGAACCCCTAACCTTCTCATTCATACACAACAAATCATTGAAATCGCCCCCATAAACCCAAGGAAGATCATCCACCTCCCTTAAACGACTTAAGAGTGCCCAGGACTGCACTCTCTTACTTGGAACAAGATCCCCATAAAACCCCTAAAAACGCCACTGAAATCCATCCTCCATCTGTATCCTAGCATCAATATGACCAATAGAGAAGGATAAAATAGTCACTTGAAGTTCTTTCTGCCACAATAACATCAAACCTCCACTACTGCCAACACTATCTACCCAAAAAACATTATAACTATCCATCAAATCTCGAATTCTCACTGCCTTTCTACCAAATAATTTCGTTTCAGATAGAAAAACAAAATCAGGGGAATATTTCCTCATCAACCTCTGTAAGGCCGAGAACGCTCGGGGATTCCCCAATCCCCGAACGTTCCAACTAAGGCCAATCATGATGCTTGGCGGGCCTGGAAACCAGACTCTGCCAAACTTTCAGCCTCTACAACTGTACTAATCAATCTTCCTCTCTTCAAATCACCGCTGACCACAGAACAATCAAAAAATTCCTTTCGTTTACCACACTTGACCTCCCACCTTTTTAATGACTTAGCAACATTATCCCTCTGAACTAAAGAATAATTTGCTGCTCTAATACCTTTCTCAACTTTAGTACCTTTACCTAGACCAGAACGAGAAAATTTACTTGGAAAAGAGGAAACCTTTCCCTTACAGCTCTTATTACCTTGCTTGCTAACCACTTGTGACTTTCGGAAAAGACTAGAAGAAGTATGATGAACAATTTCTGGCTTCTTCTCTCTCGCTAACCTCTTCCAATTTCTGGTAGTCGTTCTCTTAGGGGAAGTTTGCATATCTGACTGAGTAGAACAAACCATTGCCAAAGCTCCACCAGACTCTAATTCCCCCTTAGACCCAGACTGAAGCCCTTTTAAATCCAAATCTGATAAATGGGCCCCACTTACTAACTGATCAAGCCCAATCGATTCCTCTTGGTCCACCACCACCTTCTTCTTATTTTCGACATTGGGCTCTAGCAGCAGACCTTTAATTCTAAGCCCATGGGTCTGAGCTAAACCAGATCCATTAAAAACGGGTAGGGCATCTGGAACCGATTCTACAATCTTCTTCTTCCCTTCCTTTCCACTGTCGGACAAAACATCTCCCTGAGAAACTAGCACACCAGAACTCAAAGGATTCAAATCTTTAACAATCCCCACACGCCTTTCAGCCAACTCACTCCCCTGCTTCCTCAAATTTCCTTCTTGATACTGATTAAACCTCATTTGTTGTCTATCAGAAATTGAAGCTCTCATCCAAGAGCCATACTTCGAAGAATCACCATTCAAAGCTTCAACCTTCGCCAATTCATCGAAGCACTCTTTACTGGCATGCCCAATTCTCCCACACACATAACAAAATTCTGGCAATTAGCTCATACTTTAGACTAACCATTTCTACAGAGGAGGAATCATCCAATTTCAATCGTAGCCATCGTTTCAATGGTTTAGAAATATCCACTTGCACCTTAACCTTCATAAATTTTCCCCTACAATCTTTTGATTCCGGCGGAATCTCTATAACTCTACCTATTTGTTCCGCCATCCATTTCGCCGATCTACGATTCATGCACATAATAGGAACATCATGAATCTGAATCCAGAGTTCCACTGTACTAAAGCTCAAGAGAGAAATTTTACCCATACCCACAGGCTTCTCTAAAGCTATTAAGCTCTTGTCAAAATACCATGGACCTCGTTGCCAGATCCGATTTCTGTCTTCCTGATTTTGAAAATGAAACATAAATATATTTTCTCCCACTGATTCAATCTCAACCTTCCCAAAAGGACTCCACAGCGTTTCTATCAGAGATTTAAACGCCTCTCTATTAATCTTTTTTCCAGAAAGAACCTTCCCAACTAAACAAAGATCAACCTCCTCCACTCCACCTCTTTGATCCTCTGCAGACATCTCATGAATCTCCCCATCTTCATCAGCTAAAGATAAATTCTCATAAAGCTTTACAATTTATGATTCAGACATAACTAAAGAACAAAAAAAACCGAGAACCTTTGTAAATTACACACTACTTCTGACAAGAAGACTTACAACCTAAAAGGACACAACTACTTTTACTTTTTTTTCTTTCAGAGAGAGAAAAAAAAGAAATGACTTCTGCTAATATTTGAGAATTACCGGTCCGTTCGTAACAATTACATCCATATAAATAATGGAAAAATGTTTCTATGGTTTGTAGAATTGAAGAGTTATTTTGTTTTTTTTTTTTAAGAAATTTAATATTGAACGGGTAAGGGATATGATGAGATTTTGTGTGAGACTTAAATATCTACACCAATAATATCGATGAGAAAACTATTCACACGTATTTGTAATATATATATAGAAATTTTCAAGTCAGTGCATCCTGATATAACTTAGTGAGGATATTGAATGTGAGTCATTCGTTTTATATACTTTGACTCAAATGTGTATGCACTTGTCAAAACTAGTGGCTTACATTCAATATCCTGATGCACTGACCAAATCGAGACTGTATATATATAGACTAACCTTCACAAATAGAAAGAGTGGTGCTCATCAGTCATCACCCAAGTTTAGAATGAACATTGAAAAGGTATTCTTAACATTTAAGTTAGTACCATAATGTCCTATAAATTATACAATAATTGATCTTTATTAACTGATTTTATTATTATTATTAGGGAGAATCGCAAATACCCCCCCAACTTTTAAGCTAATGGCAAATTAAACCCTCTGGTTTGAACAATCAGCAAACAACCCCCTACCGTTAAGAACCCTTGCATTTTTTGCTGCATGTAGGGGGTTATTTGCTGATTTGTAGGGGGTTATTTGCTGATTGTTCAAATTTATAGGGGGTTGTTTGCTGATTGTTCAAACCAGAGGGTTTGATTTGTCATTAGCTTAAAAGTTGGGGGGGTATTTGTGATTCTCCCTTATTATTATTTTTATTTTTTTTGAAGGAAACTGATTTTATTATTGGACTATATATGAAGATTCTTCTCGTACTCTAATTATAGATGATTTTACTAAAAAAAAACTACCTTTCGTAGCTAACCTAAAATTATACAAATCAGGGTAAAGTAGTCTAATGGTGTAGATCGTGTGGCTATAATTTAATAATAAATGAAATGCCACATTAGTAAGTTTTGCTGATTGGACTTGCGTCATAGGCAAATCTTGCTGACTGGGCAGTCTTGTCATTAAGTAAGTGCTGACTAGATACCACGTCATCGAATCAGCGCTGACAGGTAAGCACCAAATTTCTTTTTCAGAGAAATCTCGAAAACAATTTTAATTTTTAAGACGTTTTCAGCATTTTTTTTTTTTCACTGCAAAAACTACTGTTTCTCCTCCTTTTCTTTTAACTGTCGTTAGGTTCACTAATTAATGGCATTGCCTATAATGCTCTGCTATGAATAATGCAACTGGTGAGAGTTCCAGATTCACAAATTTGCACTTTGCAGGGAAGTGTTATGGCTTTGATTTTCATGATCATGAAAATTTTAGAATGCAGTGTAGATGTTCGATGAAATGCGTCAAACAAGGTTTGTTCACTGCTTCTTCTCTGTATTCCCTCCCCCTCCACCCCCGTACGATTCTGGCTTGAATCTGTTAAAAGTATGCCTAAATTATTGATCATTTACAACATATCAAAACCAACATCGAAATTTCAGGATTCAATTAAAGATTTCCACTAACTTAGCAAACTAAAACTTCGTTTATCAGCTCATTTAACATTCACTATCTGCCATACAACATGATTCATTATATTTTAATCAGGATCCTCATCAACCAACATTACTTGTTACACCATTTATAGATCTTGTTACACCATTTATAGATCAATTCTCTAGCTTAATTTCAGGAGCTTCTAACCCTTCAGAATTACCATTGATAAAAAATGTTGGTTGTTTTGGTGCAGCTAGAAGTATTGTGTCATTGTTAAGCATGGAAACAACATCAGACATCGTTGGTCTATCTGCTGCTTGATCTTGGGAACACAAGAGACCCACATGAATGCATCTCAGTACTTCATTAGAAGAGCATGATTCATCCATTGTCAGGTCTATTATCTCTAAACCTTTACCTTCATTCCATAGCTTCCATGCCTGAAAAAGGAGAATATAAATGATAGACAAGTTAAGTTATATTGTATATCCTGCCCCATAAGTTTCAATGCTCATATAATCTTTTGATAAAAATCTTGTTTGAATGAATACTTACATATCCTACAAGGTTGAGTGGATGCTCTATATGATATCAGCTAGTGTTCTTCCTGCCACTAACAATTTCTAGTACCAAGACTCCATAGCTAAATACATCGGTTTTCGTTGAGACAATTCCATTCATTGCATACTCTGGAGACATATAACCAATTGAATTGCTTCTTTCTATCAGAATCTTTGTCAAAATGTAAAAAATACGAATAAAAGAACCAAACTAAGGAAAGAATAATAGTTAATCAAGTGACTGACTTGAAGTTAGCAAATTACAACATTTTACACTTACAGAAAATAAAGAAATCCAAGCTTTTGTTAGGCATATTCTCATAGACTAATATCCTTTCTTCTCTTTGAAGAGAACATCCTAATAGCCTTACAAGATTAGTATGTTGCAATTTTGCAGTGAGTATGGCTTCATTCTTGAACTCCACTATTCCTTGTCCGGATCTTTTTGAGAGTCTTTTTATTGTTATTTCTCGACCATCTAATAATTCTCCCTGAAAGTAAGGCTCTTTTGTAGTTACAAAACAATACCTAATAAGAGTAAAATTCACAAAAATTACCTTATAAAATGGACCAAATCCTCCCTCTCCGAGCTTATTAGCAGATGAGAAATTGTCAGTAGCAGCAGCAATGATTGAAAATTGAATATCTTCAAGTCATGGTTGGTGCTATGATCTTTGTTGTTTGTGGTGGGAAAGGAGAAATTATCCCCAAGCTCTTGTAATAGCTTCCTTTGGTTCATTATGCTCTCCACTAATTAAAATATATGTGAAGTCTAGTTTAGACCACGATTAATCTATATTCATTATTGGCCTATTTGTTTGAAGTAATTACCTTTAGCCTTGATTTTTCTCCACACCAAATAGCATAAGCAGCACAAAAGAGGTATCACTAAAGCTGTTCCTATTGCAACGGTTAGTGACAGCCACCAATTCTCCTCTGCAACAATTTAATTTTATTTCAAAATAAAATAAAATAATAAATAATAAATAAATAAATCATCTCAACTTGGCAACGACCATATGGACTAATAACATGGTTCTAGTAATCTTCAGGATACAAATGTTTTTGACAGTTTTGATTATGAAAGGAAAGTTTTCTTTACATTTTTAGCTAGTTTTTGAAGATTGCATACCCTTGTGTTTTCTCCTTGATAGATAGCTTAATGAACATAATAAGATCACCAGTAGAGCTCCTGCTACTGCAACTATTAACTGTATCCCCCACTTCTTTTCTGCAATGATAAAAATGTCAAATGAAAAACCTAAAAATATTATTATGTTTAGGCTTTTGCTATAAAAGTAGAGAAAATTTCTTTAAAGAAAATTTGAGGAAGTTCTTCTGAATACATCAAGTATGGTGTTTGTTAAATCAAAATTAAACTATAAAACTAAAGCAGGTTTACCTTTGGGTTCAATTTCCATATATATTTTATGATAATTGCCTTTATGAGCCTCTATAAATTTTGTGCCCCTGCTCCAAATCTCACAGCCAGTATCGTTTTCTCTGTTTGTGGTAGCATAGGCAAAGCAGGAACAATTGTTCTGACATTTAAGTTCACAATATATTGAGGTCATGTTATCACTTTCTTTGAACTTGAATCCATCTCCAGACATGAAACCATATTTGTGGTTGAAATCAAGAACAGCTCTCCTGCATATCGGGGTCATCTTGTTCTCCAATATTGGGCAAACACCATATGACATATCTCCACCATCATATGTGAGACTACCATCTGGATCAATTGTTAAAATTGGAAATGATGTAGAATCTTCATTTGTAGAATAACTAAAGTACGATTCTTGTTCATTTGAAGTGTAGCTAAAGTTGTAGTTGTTAACACCCCATGAATCTGAGTAGTTGAAATCCCCATTTAGCCAAATCCCACTGGTCCTGCACATTTTTCTAGGTTTGAGGCATTGGGGTTCATGCCAAGGGTAAATGATCCTTGAGCAGGAGAGCTATCAGTAAGCACTTGCTTTATAGATCCATTTCTTCTGCTTTCATGAAGGACTAAGTTGCCAGATTGTAGGAGAGTAACACCTGTTTTTTCTGGATCCTTGAACTGAACTTATTGTAATAGGACTTCCTCTGCTGTGTAAAATTTTCAAATTGCCATCACTGCTATCTATTGTAAGACATCCAGCATGGTCTGAGATTGGGCTGTTCCGGTGGCGACCCACACTGGTTCGTAATAATCTTCTTCATACAACATAAGCATCACATCTTTAGGCCTATTGAACCATACTCCTAAGTAATGATTTGTTAAATCCTGAGGGCTAAAGAATCCCAAATTGAACTTCCCAAAAGCTGAAAGCAGCTCATCCCCATCTTTGAGTTGTTGGCCCTGGAGTAATCTGTCTGTTTGGGAACAAGAATGCCCCATCAAGATCGTATGAAGCATGAAAAGCTCAAAAGGACGTGATTCCTTCCTTTAAGCTTCATTAGTGGAATTGTTAACTTGCAGATATTCATAATAGAAAAATATAGTGATATGGTTTAGAGAATTGACTATACTTAATGGACTTCAATAGTGTTACTGGTCCACTTAACTTCTTTTCATGAAAGTTTCTTTAATTATTTTTGCTTTTTGACCCCAAATGGTAATTAAGTTCAACTCTTTCCTCTATTTTACATTCAATCAAAATTCAAGCCGAATTCTGATTTTCTGTGATGAAAAATTGATAATATATCCCGTTTGTCTCTCTGCATTGCTGTGCTAGAATATTTGTTCATCTGAATAATTCTAATTAATTTGGTATGAAAGAATGAGGTTTGCTTGAAACCAATATGCCTTGACTACTCTGATGTATGTCACTGTTATGAGTTCCAAAATGCTTAAACCAGATACTGTCCATTTTCAGAGATTTTGGCCTTCTGCTGCTTTGTCTTTTTTCAAAATAGTTAAGACTGATGATAATAAAGTCTTGTCGTGTCAACCCGGAAATGAAGAATAAAGTTAAAAGCAAAAGAGAAAGGCTCCCTTAAGCTTACAAACTTTTGAATTTTAGTTTTCCCGTGACTGAAATTTATAATATGGTGCTGATTTCCCCCTGCATTGACCATAGGCTTATGAGAAAAAGCCCCTGCAAGGATCAATGTCATATTAGTTTGATAGCCATCCAAAGTCCTGCATCACTAATTGAAACAATTTTGGACTAGTTGATATACTCCTTTGTTGTGTATGAAATGTAGCCATGTCTGTCAGGTTTTGATTCCCATCATGCCAAGAACCAACACAGTCCGAGTTTATAAGATGCATTTTGCTCTATATGAATTGTCTGCAAGTTTTTTCTTACAAATTCAACCTAATTTGCTAGTCATGTGTTGAGCACAAGTATTTGTTATAAGCATTTTTTATCAATCACTACTCCTGATTAGCAGAGCACTACAGGATCTATCAGAATTTCTGTCACATGAACTGATTATGTATAGCAGCACATCAACATCAAAGATTGCAAGCATTGTTTCATCAAATAGCCACATAGAAGTTTAAGACTGTTCAGAATTTCTGCATTGGATCTGTCGGAATATGCCACTAGAACTGATAATTTATAGCACATCAAATAAATACATTTCACATTTTGCAGACAAAACAGAGTTATAGACTTCCTCAAATTTGAAAACTTACATGATACACAACAGCAAAATAATGTAGAAGATGTAGTCTTCATCAGCCATCAATTATTAACATTGTAGTATATTTATCTTGCTTCCAACTCAGAAATCGTTACATCATTTGTAGAACAATTGTCTATCTTAATTTCGGAAAATCCTTGCTCTTCAGAATGAACATTGATGAAAAACGCCGGTTGTTTGGGTGCAGGTAGAAACATAGTTTCATTCGTAAGCATGGAAACAACAACAGAAATTGTTGGTCTATCTGCTGCTTGGTCTTGCACACACAAGAGACCCACATGAACACATCTCAGTACTTCATTAGGAGAGCATGATTCTTCTAGTGTCGTGTCTATTAGCTCTAAACCCTTACCTTCATTCCACAGTTGCCATGCCTGAAAGAAGTGATGATCATAAACAACAGTGAAGGTTAGACTCTATAAATTGTGAAATGTTTCAATTGGTCACATGATCTAGATGAGCATACAATTTGATTCCACACTTACATATCCTACAAGGTTGAGTGGATACTCAGTATGATAACTACTATTGCTCTTCTTGCCACTCACAATTTCCAGTAGTAAGACCCCAAAGCTGAATACATCGGTTTTCGTTGAGACAATGCCACTCATAGCATACTCTGGAGACATATAACCACCGAAGAATAATTGAATACTATTGTTAGTGCTTCATTGGTAAACATCTATATATGCATGCAAATTCACAAAGACAACAGTTTATTTATTTATTTATTTATTATTTATTATTTATTATTTTTGTATTGTTATAATCATAAGTCATAAATACTTACTATGTCCCCACAATTCTATTTGTATTAACTTCTGATTCATTCACCCCGAAAATTCTAGCCATACCAAAATCGGATATTTTTGGATTCATTTGATCATCAAGTAAAATATTACTAGCTTTCAAGTCTCTATGAATTACTCTCAATCTTGAGTATTTGTGTAGATAAATTAGTCCTTGAGCGATGCCTTCAATTATGTTGAGACGTTTCTTCCAATCTAACAACCTCTTTCGATCAGAATCTGTATCGAAGTGTTAAAAATAAATAAATGTAAGAATAAATAACAGTTCATTAGAGATATACTTACTGTCATAAAATTGTCACATGTGAGGATGCTTACTGAAAATAAAGAAATCCAAACTTTTGTTATGCATGTACTCATAGACTAAAATTCTTTCTTCTCCTTGAAGTGAACATCCTACAAGCTTAACAAGATTAGTATGCTGGAGTTTTGCAATGAGTTTGGCTTCATTCTTGAATTCAATTACTCCTTGTCCTGATCTCCTTGAGAGTCTCTTTATAGCTATTTCTCGATCATCATGTAACTTTCCCTGAAATAAAAGCTCTTCAACAATGTCTAAATAACACCTTACACTAATAATACTCACTCAATTTTACCTTATAAACCGGACCGAAACCGCCTTCTCCAAGCTTATTTGCAGTTGAGAAATTGTTTGTGGCATCAGCAATAGCTTGAAAATCGAATATCTTCAACTCATGGTTGGTAGCTTGATCTTTTTCATGGTTGATGATGGGAGATAACTCATCGTCTCCAAGCTCACGTAATAACTTCCTTCGGTTCATTTTCCTTTGCACTAATTAGGATACAAGTAGCCAAGTATAGTTACTTGAAATTATGGCCATCTGTCTTTGATTTTTTATAAAAAAAATATTTGTTTAAAGTGACTACCTTCTGCTTTGTGTTTCCTCCAAGCTTTATAGCATAAGTAGCACAACAGAGGTACCAATATAAGGATTCCTACTGCAACCGTTAGTGACAACCACCACTTCTCTTCTGCAATATATTAAAATAAAATAAAATAAATCATCTCATCCTGCCAACTATTGTTTTTCCATGAATGCATTCAGATTTTGGGATTAGAAAATCAAGACCTGTATTGGCAATAACAGCAATGACGATTTGTTGGTTTTGACAGATTGCGTACCTTTTCTTTTGTATTTTCTCCTTGCTACATAGCTCAATGAACACAACAAGATCACCACTAGAGCTCCAATTATTAAATGTATCCACCAGGCCCACTGCTTTGTTTCTACAGTTACACAAAACTCGAATGAAACCCACCAAAATTAATTTGAAAAAAATAAAATAAAAATGGTTGGGGCAGCAATTAGGATTTCATCAACTCAACTCCAATATTGAAGCAGAGATTTACCTTTGGGTTGAAATTCAACTTCCCAACGTATATTTCGTGAATCGTCTGTGTGCGACTTGATAAACTTTGCCCCTCTGCTCCAAATCTCACATCTGGTATAATTTTCTTTGTTTGTAAAAGCAAAGGCAACACAAGAACAATTCCTGTAACATTTGATTCGGCAATCATATAACGTCATGTTATCACTTTCCCTGAACTTGGTTTCGTCTACAGAAGACATCAAACCATATTTATGTTCTAATGCAAAACTAGTTCTATTGCACATTGCGCTGTTCGTGTATGATCCACAATCTCTACCCTCGGAGCATGCCATTGAAAATCCACTTTCATCGGTGAGAATACCATGCGGATCAATTTGTAATTTTGGAAATAATGGACCATCATCTTTTACAGAATAAGTGAATTACTTTTCTTGTTCATTTGAAGTGTAGCTGAACTTATAGCCAGAAACTACCCACGACCACGATTTGAATTCCCCATTTGGCCACAGCCCACTTGTCCATCGGACTTCACCATGCCACTTGATAATCAACTGGTCTGTCAAATTATGGTCCATGCCAACGGTATATGACCCTTCAGAAGGAAACCGTTCAGTGAGCCATGATCGGAGAAACCATCGATGCCCAGTTTGCAAATTGATTCCCAGTTTCATTCCAGGAAGAAGTGTATGAGTAGGATAATCAAAGCTTTGCCACAACATCCCCTTTATAGATCCGTCTGAATGTAATTCGTGCAGGACTAAATTCCCAGACTGCTCTAGAGTAACACTTGTATATCTGGCCCCTTCAACCGAAGTTATGGCAATAGGATTTCCTCCACTGTGAAAAATCTTCAAATTGCCATCAGTGCTATCTATTCTTAGACTTCCGGATTTGTCAATGATGGGTGAGTTCCTGTTGGCAACCCATACTACTTTTCTGGATGGTGCATCGTAGTAAGGGGATGGTTCACGGTAGTAAGTGGGTGGATCTGAAGTTATTTCATTAGTATTATAGTACCATACTCCTATGTAACGTTTTGAAGAAGCGAGATTAGATTAAAGAATCCCAACTTAAACTTGCCAAAAGCTGAAAGCAGCTCCTCCCCATCTTTGAGCTCTTCGCCTTGCTGTAATTTGTCTCTCTGGGAATAACAACTCCCCATCAACAGTAGGAAGCATGAAAACCTCACAAGCATGTCAATTCTTCCTTTGGTAGCCATTAACAGAATTGTTTGTTTGCAGAAATGCTTCAACAATATCTTATCAAGTTATGGAAATGTATATGGTTGAAATGAGCATTGACTCAAGGTCAATGGTTCTGTCTATACTCTATGCTCTATTGTTACTGGTAGGTCCATTCTTTGAAACTTCATTTCTAACTCGATTTGAGGTGACGTCCGAAATTTCGGAGGCATAGACCGGTAATCTGAAAACGTGTCTAATGGTATAAGTTCAAATCAATATTTTCAAAATAAAAACGTTAATCACACGTAATAGAAATTAATAGCACCTTCAGGATAAGTGGAAGAAAACAATCAAACAAACCCCTAACTCTCAATTTTGTAGTTCAAAGAAAAAAAAATTTGTTCAGCACCTCTAATTGTAGTACAATTACATTAAAAGCTCTTGGATTAATCCAAGGATTGTTATTAAAAGAATTATCCATTTCTTTTCTTATTTTACAAATGAAAAAAAGGTTTATTATTTTATTTTCATATTTTACAAAAACAAATTAAATTAAATAAAAAGAAACAAAAGGAGTTATAATTATATTGATAAGGAATCATAGGATAAGACTTATTCAATTTATTGGGATAAGATTTCTGAAATCAGATTGTTTATTAAAATGATTTTCAATATATAAAATTAATATCTTTTCCAAAATAGATAGATAGATCGATAGATTGATAGATCGATAGATAGATGAGAGAAAGAGAGGGAGATTGACCATTGTTTTACGATAAACAAGATTTTTGAGTAGTCAAAGCTGAATACTATTATTTAGATTTATTTTTTTAATATATGAAATTACATGGCGATTATGCTTTTGTTTCAGTCAAAGACTCAAAGTCAACACGATTTGATAAGAACAACAATTAATTAAAGTAATGGAACGAGGAAAAATATCATTACTTAAATTCCTGTTAGACCTTCAATGGTTAATTTATATTTCTTTTCGTTTTAGTTCCGATTAAAACCCGGGAACGAGATAAGGTTGATTTTGTAATAAATCTCTTACACCTACAGTATGAAGTTACGGGTTCAAGTCATCCTCCTCTCTAAAAAAACCTCAAATTTATATAATAATGTAATATTTTTTTTAAAAAAAAAACCCCGATTATATGATATATATATATGGTCTACTATATTATTTTATAACCCGAATTCAAAATTTGACTCTAAATATGGCTTAATGAAACAAATTACCACCTTACAATATGGCTTAATGATAAAATCGCCGATTCGATCCGATAATGTCTCAAGTTTGAGTCACCGCCATAAGTGTTATATATATATATATACAGTCATTTTCTCCTCAGTGCGTACTGATATAAAATTTATCAGTGCATTGCATGTAAGCCATAGATTATGGAGAAGTTTTGATAAGTGCATACACTTTGAGTCAAAGTATGTAAATCTAATGGTCCACATCCAACGCACTGATGAAATTATATCAGCACGAACTGATTTGAAAATTTTCATATATATATATATAACAAATATTTATTATAAAACAATTTTAACACTACTTTTATGTTATGAACCGTTCATAACAATTACATCCATATAAATAATGGAAAAATGTTATGGCTTTGATTTTCATGATCATGAGAAATTGAGAATGCAGTGTAGATGTTCGATGAAATGCGTCAAACAAGGTTTCTTCACTGCTCCTCTGTATTCCCTCCCCCTCCACCCCCGTACGATTCTGGCTTGAATTTGTTAAAAGTATGCCTAAATTATTGATCATTTACAACACATCAAAACCAACATCGAAATTTCAGGATTCAATTAAAGATTTCCACTAACTTACCAAACTAAAATTTCGTTTATCATTCACTATCTGCCATACAACATGATTCATTATATTTTTTAATCAGGATCCTCAACAACCAACATTACTTGTTACACCATTTATAGATCAATTCTCTAGCCTAATTTCCGGAGCTTCTTTTTTTTTGAAAGAGGTTATTTTATAAATGGCAACAGCCAAGGCTCAAGGAGAGCAGAGCAACAAACAAAGGCACAAACCACCCACCAGAGGGCACCACACACCTGACAACCAAACAACAAGCCACGACCACAAAAACAAACAAAAGAACGAAACCACAGCAGAACCACCAAAGAAAGCAAAACGCAAGGACAAAAAAGCCAAAGCAACAACACAAAAAACCCCACGCCACCAACAGCCCACCAAGGCAGCCACCACAGCTACAGCAGAAAAACAAAACCCATCAAACATCTCCCCATTCCACAAAATCCCCAGCCTCGTTAGCTCCCATTTTAGCCAAGCTATCGGCAATTTCCGGAGCTTCTAACTCTTCAGAATTACCATTGATAAAAAAATGTTGGTTGTTTGGTGCAGGTAGAAGTATTGTGTCATTGTTAAGCATGGAAACATCGTTGGCTTATCTGCTGCTTGATCTTGGTCGCACAAGAGACCCACATGAATGCATCTCAATACTTCATTAGAAGAGCATGATTCATCCATTGTCAGGTCTATTATCTCT
Organism: Acer campestre; assembly: GCA_954870605.1. Lineage (NCBI taxonomy): Eukaryota > Viridiplantae > Streptophyta > Magnoliopsida > Sapindales > Sapindaceae > Acer > Acer campestre. The sequence goes on along the minus strand of OX940799.1, from coordinate 49,255,098 downwards.
AAACCTTTACCTTCATTCCATAGCTGCCATGCCTGAAAAGGGACATTAGAAATGATATTGTATATCCTGCCCCATAAGTTTCAATGCTCATATAATCTTTTGATAAAAATCTATTTTGAATGAATACTTACATATCCTACAAGGTTGAGTGGATGCTCTATATGATAGCAGCGCGCTAGTGTTCTTCCTGCCACTAACAATTTCTAGTACCAAGACTCCAAAGCTAAATACATCGGTTTTCGTTGAGACAATGCTATTCATTGCATACTCAAGAAACATATAGCCACTAAAGAACAACTTAACATCAGTTAAAGTATCTAAAATGACAAATATGTGCACATGACAAAGCAATGATATGTGCTAGCTAGCTTGTAAATTCATGTATACTTACAATGTTCCAACAACTCTATTTGTGTTTGCTTCTAACTCGTTTACCCCAAAAATTCTAGCCATCTCAAATCAGATATTTTTGGATTCATTTGGTTATCTAGTAAAATATTACCAGCTTTTAAGTCTCGGTGAATCACTCTTAATCTTGAATATTTATGGAGATAAAGGAGTCTTTGAGCGATACCTTCTATTAGGATGAACCGCTTCTTCCAATTTAATTGCTTTGTTCTATCAGAATCTGTGTCGAAATGTAAAAAATACAAATAAAAGAACCAAATTAAGGAATGAATAGTAGTTAATTAAGTGACGGACTTGAAGTTAGCAAATTACCACATTTTACACTTACTGAAAATAAAGAAATCCAAGCTTTTGTTAGGCATATACTCATAGACTAAAATCCTTTCTTCTCTTTGAAGAGAACATCCTAATAGCCTTACAAGATTAGTATTTTGCAATTTTGCAAATGAGTATGGCTTCATTCTTGAAATCCATTATTCCTTGTCCGGATCTTTTTGAGAGTCTTTTTATTGCTATATCTAATCTCGACCATCTAATAATTCTCCCTGAAAGTAAGGCTCTTTTGTAGTTACAAAACAATATCTAATAAGATTAAAATTCACAAAAAATTTACCTTATAAACCGGACCAAATCCTCCCTCTACAAGCTTATTTGCAGATGAGAAATTGTCTGTAGTAGCAGCAATGGTTTGAAAATTGAATATCTCCAAGTCATGGTTGGTGCTATGATCTTTGTTGTTTGTGGTGGGAAAGGAGAAATTATCCCCAAGCTTTCCTTCAGTTCATTATGCTCTCCAGTAATTAAAATATATGTGAAATCTAGTTTAGTCCATGTTATTACTTTCTTTGAACTTGAATCCATTTCCAGACGTGAAACCATATTTGTGATTGAAATCAAGAACAACTTTCTTGCATATCGAGGTCACCTCCTTCTCAAATATTGGGCAAACACCATATGACAAATCTCCACCATCTTATATGAGACTACCGTATGGATCAATTGTTAAAATTGGAAATGATGTATAATCTTCATTTGTAGAATAGCTGAAGTACATTTCTTGTTCATTTGAAGTGTAGCTAAAGTTGTAGTTGTTAACACCCCATGAATCTGAGTAGTTGAAATCCCCATTTAGCCAAATCCCACTAGTCCTGCACATTTTTCCTGGTTTGAGGCATTGGGGTTCATGCCAAGGGTAAATGATCCTTGAGCTGGAGAGCTATCAGTAAGCCAGGATTGGAGAAATTTATAATATGGTGCTGATTTGCCCCCTGGATTGACCATAGACTTATGAGCAATAGCCCATGTAAGGACCAATGTCATATTAGTTTGAGAGCCATCCAAAGTCCTGCATTACTAATTGAAACAATTTTGAACTAGTTGATATACCTCAATACTCCTTTGTAATGTATGAAATGTAGCCCGTCAGGTTGTGATTCCCATTATGCCAAGAACCAACATAGTCCGAGTTTATAAGACGCATTTTGCTTTATATGAATTTTCTGCAAGTTTTTTCATTTCTTACAGCAAATTCAACCTTTGTAATTTGTTAGTCATGTGTTGAGCCGAAGTATTTGTTATAAGCATTTTTTAACAATCACTGGTCCTGATTAGCATGGCACTACAGGATCGTTTAGAATTTCTATCTTGGATCTATCGGTGTGTGTCACATTAACTGATTATGTATAGCAGCACATCAACATCAAAGCTTGCAAGCTTTGTCAGTATTCATCAAATAGCCACATAGAAGTTTAGGACTGTTCAGATTTTTGCCTTGGATCTGTCGGAATATGCCACTAGAACTGATAATTTATAGCATATCATATAAACACATTTCACATTTTGCTAGAAAAAAACAGAGTTATAGACTTCCTCAAATTTGAAAACTTACATGCTACACAACACAAAAAAAAAAAAAAAATGTAAAAGATGTTGTCCTCATTAACCTTAAATTACTAACATTGAAATATATTTATCTTGCTTCCAACTCAGAAATCGTTACATCATTTGTAGAACAATTGTCTATCTTAATTTTGGAAAATTCTTGCTCTTCAGAATGAACATTGATGAAAAACGCCGTTTGTTTGGGTGCAGGTAGAAGCATAGTTTCATTCGTAAGCATTGAAACAACGTCAGATATTGTTGGTCTATCTGCTGCTTGGTCTTGCACACACAGGAGACCCACATGAACACATCTCAGTACTTCATTAGGAGAGCATGATTCTTCTAGTGTTGTGTCTATTAGCTCTAAACCCTTACCTTCATTCCACAGTTGCCATGCCTGAAATGATCATAAACAATAGTGAAGGTTAGACTCTATAAATTATGAAATGTTTCTATTGGTTACATGATCTTGGTAAGCATACAATTTGATTACACATTTACATATCCTACAAGGTTGAGTGGATACTCTGTATGATAGCAACTATTGTTCTCCTTGCCACTCATAATTTCCAGTACTAAGACCCCAAAGCTGAATACATCTGTTTTAGTTGAGACAATGCCACTCATAGCATACTCTGGAGATATATAACCACTGAAGAATAATTGAATACTATTGTTAGTGCTTCATCGGTAAACATCTATATATGCATTCATATTCACAAAGACAATAGGGTTTTTTGTTCTAATCATAAGTTATATATACTTACTATGTCCCCACAACTTTATTTGTATTAACTTCTGATTCATTCACGCCAAAAATTCTAACCATTCCAAAATCAGATATTTTTGGATTCATTTGGTCATCAAGTAAAATATTGCTAGCTTTCAAATCTCTATGAATCACTTTTTAATCTTGAATATTTGTGTAGATAAATAAGTCCTTGAGCAATGCCTTCAATTATGCTGAGACGTTTCTTCCAATCTAAAAACTGCTTTCTATCAGAATTTGTATAAAAGAACAAAATGTAGAAATGAATTAAAGTTCATCACAGGCAAGGTAGTACTCATCAATTACTTGTCATATGTAAAGAGGCCTGCCAAATATAAAAAAATCCAAACTTTTGTTATGCACGTACTCGTAGACTAAAATCCTTTCTTCTCCTCGAAGAGAACATCCTACGAGCTGTACAAGATTAGTATGCTGGAGTTTTGCAATGAGTTTGGCTTCGTTCTTAAATTCAACTATTCCTTGTCTCGATCTCCTTGAAAATCTCTTTATAGCTATTTCTCGATCATCCAATAACTTTCCCTGAAACCAAGGCTATTTAGCTATTTAGCAATTTTCTAATAACACCTTATAATCCTAATAATGTTGATACAATTTTACCTTATAAACTGGACCAAAACCGCCTTCTCCAAGTTTATTTGCAGTTGAGAAATTGTCTGTGGCAGCAGCAATGGTCTGAAAATTGAATATCTTCAACTCAAGGTTTGTAGCTTAATCTTTTTCTGTTCTTTGTCCTCCATTGTTAATTGTGGAAGATGACACATCGTCTCCAAGCTCACGTAATAACTTCCTTCGGTTCATTATCCTATAGGCAAGTATAATTACATGAAATTATATATGGCCATTCGCTTTCCATCATAGATTTTTTTTATCAAGATAATATTTGGTTTAAGTGACTACCTTCTGCTTTGAGTTTCCTCCAAGCTATATAACATAAGTAGCATAACAGAGGTACCAATAAAACAACTCCTGCTGCAATGGACAGTGATAACCACCACTTCTCCTCTGCAATAGATTTTGGGCTTAATAAATCAAGATAAACATAGAAAACTGTTTCATGCTGCTGTGCGCAAAAAAACATTGATGATATATTGGTTTTGACAGATTATGTACCTTTTCCTTTGTATTTTCTCCTTGCTACATAGCTCATTGAATACAACAAGATCATCACTAGAGCTCCAACTATTGCAATTATTAAATATATCCACCAGGACCACTGTTTTTTTTCTACAGATACGCAAAACTCAAATGAAACACCAACAAAATTTAATATGAATAAAAAAAAGAGGTTGGGGCAGCAATTTAGGATTCATCAATTCAACTCCAATATTGAAGTAGAGATTTACCTTTGGGTTCAACTTCAAAATATATATATCGAGAATCGTCTATGTGTGACTTGATAAACTTTGTCCCTCTGCTCCAAATCTCACATCCGGTTTCATTTCCTCTGTTTGTAGGAGCATAGGCAACACAAGAACAATTCTGGTAACATTTGAGTCCGCAATCATATAACGTCATGTTATCACTTTCCCTGAACTTGGTTCCGTCTACAGAAGACATCAAACCAGATTTGATTTCAAAATTAGAACTACCTCTGTTGCACGTTGCGTTCGCATCTGGTTCACAATATCCATCCACCTCAGCGCATGCTATTGAAATTCCTCTGTCATCCTTGAGATAACCATACAGATAAATTTTTAATTTTGGAAATGATGTAAAATCATCTTTTACAGAATAAGTGAAGTACTTTTCTTGTTCATTTGAAGTGTAGCTGAACTTATAGCCGCGAACTTTCCACGATTTGAATTTCCAATTTTGCCACAGCCCACTTGTCCAATGGACTTCACCATGCCACTTGATAATCAACCGGTCTGTCAAATTTGGGTCCATGCCAAAGGTATAAGATCCTTCAGCAGGAGATTCATCGGTGAGCCATGATCAGAGAAACTGTTGGGGATAATCCTATAAACCGATGAACGCGGAACGTCGTGCCTAATATACGCCCATAACTCATAGCAATTAATAACGTCAATAAGCAGAAAAATAGATGAGAGAGAATAAACAATCATAACACAAGATATACGTGGAAAACCCAAAACGGGTAAAAAACCACGGGCCGTCAGGACGACAGAGAAAGTTCCACTATATGATAAATTGTTACAACCATATACTCCAGGATTCTCTCTCACACCTAACCCAAACTCCACTCACAAGATCCTCACCAAGAACCCCACAATATCCCCTAGGTCTCCCCTAAATATCACCCACGGATCTCTAACTAGATCCATCGATATTCCCTTGGATCCCTCCGCGGATATTCCCTTGGGTCTCCCCGGATCTCACTCACACTCTCTGATGTTTACATGGTGTTTTAACTCACTCAGCCTTCCAACTAATAACATAAATATTAAGACTATTTATACTAGTTACAGGAAGTTTAAGATAAAAGGAAATCCTACTCCTAAACATACAAGACTTACTTGTTTCACATAAATACTATTTCCTTTTATGACAAGTCTTCTTGTAGAGAGTAAATCATTTTCCTTCAAGCACAAGAACTTCCAGAAACAAACTACTTCCTTTTCCGCTGAAGATTTCCCGTTTCACGTATGATTATGATTGACTACGATTCGGGTCACGGTTGTACACCCGCTTCCTAAACCGTTACAAGTCACCTTAAATTACATCGCTCAGAAAACCGCGATCCATACGCTGAAGCAATCTTCATTCTTTTATTATTCTGGTCTTCAAACTTCAATCTTCAATCTCCCTAAAACACTACCATTCAACTTCCAAACGTATCCCACGTCTTCAGGAAGCTCCACATCAGTTGAGTCTTTGTTTGGTTCACATTAGTTCATTTAGGAATACAAGTCAAAAAAACCTAACAATTCTCCCCTTTGACTTGAATTCTCAAGACCTTTGTCCACAGCCACAATTCTCATCACCGAGAATCACCATACCCCACCATAAGGTATAACCACTTAGGAACGAACCATCCTAAGATTTTTCTTCACACAATTTTTTTTTTTTTTTTTTTTTTTTTTGTTCATTGTTCCGGCACCATGTCGAAATAACCTGCTGAAATTATGGTGCAACTCCTCAAGTCAGATTTCCAGGGAGTTCGTCAGCCATCGACATCTTTGTCCACCATACACCTTGCATCACTTTCTGACCAATGCCTTGTGTACAATTATGGACCACTAGTAGCAACATATCCTCTTCCATGACCAGTGGGGAAAATTGCCAAAAGGATAAATATGTCCTTACATCACCCAACCCTGTGAAAGACCTTCTGTCCTTGCATCACATACCTGATGAAAGACTGCTACTAGAAACTGGGAGTGCTCTGCCGGATAAGCCCCACACCATACCACAGAGAGATTTTTTTTTTTTTAATAGTCAGGAGTTTTTTATTTTATTTTTTATAGTCAATCAGCTCATTGTGTAACCCATATTGAATCTCCATGACTTGTACCTGTCACCACAAGCCAAACTTCTCCTCCATCAAATTCTTCCTTTCATCAAACCCTACCGAGTTTAAATACCGCTTTCAAGACGCATCTCCTTTGCTAAACCATACTAGGCAACCATGATCATCATTATCCCAATGCCACCAAGTCCTCCATACGATCTCCCGTAAAGACTTGTCACCGCTATCGCCAAACCATATGGCTCTGATACCAATTGTTGGGGATAATCCTATAAACCGATGAACGCGGAACGTCGTGCCTAATATACGCCCATAACTCATAGCAATTAATAACGTCAATAAGCAGAAAAATAGATGAGAGAGAATAAACAATCATAACACAAGATATACGTGGAAAACCCAAAACGGGTAAAAAACCACGGGCCGTCAGGACGACAGAGAAAGTTCCACTATATGATAAATTGTTACAACCATATACTCCAGGATTCTCTCTCACACCTAACCCAAACTCCACTCACAAGATCCTCACCAAGAACCCCACAATATCCCCTAGGTCTCCCCTAAATATCACCCACGGATCTCTAACTAGATCCATCGATATTCCCTTGGATCCCTCCGCGGATATTCCCTTGGGTCTCCCCGGATCTCACTCACACTCTCTGATGTTTACATGGTGTTTTAACTCACTCAGCCTTCCAACTAATAACATAAATATTAAGACTATTTATACTAGTTACAGGAAGTTTAAGATAAAAGGAAATCCTACTCCTAAACATACAAGACTTACTTGTTTCACATAAATACTATTTCCTTTTATGACAAGTCTTCTTGTAGAGAGTAAATCATTTTCCTTCAAGCACAAGAACTTCCAGAAACAAACTACTTCCTTTTCCGCTGAAGATTTCCCGTTTCACGTATGATTATGATTGACTACGATTCGGGTCACGGTTGTACACCCGCTTCCTAAACCGTTACAAGTCACCTTAAATTACATCGCTCAGAAAACCGCGATCCATACGCTGAAGCAATCTTCATTCTTTTATTATTCTGGTCTTCAAACTTCAATCTTCAATCTCCCTAAAACACTACCATTCAACTTCCAAACGTATCCCACGTCTTCAGGAAGCTCCACATCAGTTGAGTCTTTGTTTGGTTCACATTAGTTCATTTAGGAATACAAGTCAAAAAAACCTAACAATTCTCCCCTTTGACTTGAATTCTCAAGACCTTTGTCCACAGCCACAATTCTCATCACCGAGAATCACCATACCCCACCATAAGGTATAACCACTTAGGAACGAACCATCCTAAGATTTTTCTTCACACAATTTTTTTTTTTTTTTTTTTTTTTTTTGTTCATTGTTCCGGCACCATGTCGAAATAACCTGCTGAAATTATGGTGCAACTCCTCAAGTCAGATTTCCAGGGAGTTCGTCAGCCATCGACATCTTTGTCCACCATACACCTTGCATCACTTTCTGACCAATGCCTTGTGTACAATTATGGACCACTAGTAGCAACATATCCTCTTCCATGACCAGTGGGGAAAATTGCCAAAAGGATAAATATGTCCTTACATCACCCAACCCTGTGAAAGACCTTCTGTCCTTGCATCACATACCTGATGAAAGACTGCTACTAGAAACTGGGAGTGCTCTGCCGGATAAGCCCCACACCATACCACAGAGAGATTTTTTTTTTTTTAATAGTCAGGAGTTTTTTATTTTATTTTTTATAGTCAATCAGCTCATTGTGTAACCCATATTGAATCTCCATGACTTGTACCTGTCACCACAAGCCAAACTTCTCCTCCATCAAATTCTTCCTTTCATCAAACCCTACCGAGTTTAAATACCGCTTTCAAGACGCATCTCCTTTGCTAAACCATACTAGGCAACCATGATCATCATTATCCCAATGCCACCAAGTCCTCCATACGATCTCCCGTAAAGACTTGTCACCGCTATCGCCAAACCATATGGCTCTGATACCAATTGTTGGGGATAATCCTATAAACCGATGAACGCGGAACGTCGTGCCTAATATACGCCCATAACTCATAGCAATTAATAACGTCAATAAGCAGAAAATTAGATGAGAGAGAATAAACAATCATAACACAAGATATACGTGGAAAACCCAAAACGGGTAAAAAACCACGGGCCGTCAGGACGACAGAGAAAGTTCCACTATATGATAAATTGTTACAACCATATACTCCAGGATTTTCTCTCACACCTAACCCAAACTCCACTCACAAGATCCTCACCAAGAACCCCACAATATCCCCTAGGTCTCCCCTAAATATCACCCACGGATCTCTAACTAGATCCATCGATATTCCCTTGGATCCCTCCTCGGATATTCCCTTTGGTCTCCCCGGATCTCACTCACACTCTCTGATGTTTACATGGTGTTTTAACTCACTCAGCCTTCCAACTAATAACATAAATATTAAGACTATTTATACTAGTTACAGGAAGTTTAAGATAAAAGGAAATCCTACTCCTAAACATACAAGACTTACTTGTTTCACATAAATACTATTTCCTTTTATGACAAGTCTTCTTGTAGAGAGTAAATCCTTTTCCTTCAAGCACAAGAACTTCCAGAAACAAACTACTTCCTTTTCCGCTGAAGATTTCCCGTTTCACGTATGATTATGATTGACTACGATTCGGGTCACGGTTGTACACCCGCTTCCTAAACCGTTACAAGTCACCTTAAATTACATCGCTCAGAAAACCGCGATCCATACGCTGAAGCAATCTTCATTCTTTTATTATTCTGGTCTTCAAACTTCAATCTTCAATCTCCCTAAAACACCACCATTCAACTTCCAAACGTATCCCACGTCTTCAGGAAGCTCCACATCAGTTGAGTCTTTGTTTGGTTCACATTAGTTCATTTATTCACAAGTCAAAAAAACCTAACAGAAACCATTGATGCCCAGTTTGCAAATTGATTCCCAGTTTCATTCCAGGCAGAAGTGTATCAGTCGGATAATCGAAGCTTTGCCACAACATCCCCTTTATGGATCCGTTTGAATGTAATTCGTGCAGGACTAAATTCCCAGATTAGTCTAGAGTAACACTTGTATTTCTGGCCCCTTCAACTGAAGTTATGGCAATAGGATTTCCTCCACTGTGAAAAATCTTCAAATTGCCATCAGTGCTATCTATTCTAAGACTTCCGGATTTGCCAACGATGGGTGAGTTCCTGTTGGCAACCCATACTACTTTTCTGTATGGTACTGCTTCGTAGTAACTGGTGAGTTCCATATCCTTGTCGTACCATACTCCTATGTAACGTTGTGAAGAGGGATCAGTAGTACTATAAGGATTCTCGTTAGGAGTAAAGAATCCCAGCTTAAACTTGCCAAAAGCTGAAAGCAGCTCATCCCCATCATTGAGCTCTTCGCCATCGCCTTGCCCTAATGTGTCTCTCCAGGAATAAGAATGCCCCATCAACAACAATAGCAAGCATGAAAACCTCACGAGCATGTCAATTCTTCCTTTGGTAGCCATTAAAATTGATTTGTTTACTGGTAGAATTGGTGCAAGATTATCGATGTTCATGGAAATCTTAAAAATAAGCACAAATATTTACGATTTTTCATTTTTAACCACAATCAGCCGACGACATTGACCATTGACTGAAACAGGCTCATCAGGGATTCAGGTCTTCTTCATGGAAAGTTCATGCTATTAATCAACCAACTATAAATTTGCATATGTAGATAGGCGATTTATAACTAGAGTCAGGAGTGTGGGCCATTTAACATGTTTACAATGAAACTTCAAATTTATTTCTATGTTCGAGATTGCATTGCTTATGAAATAATATGCTTTTAGCTTAACTTAAGGAGAAGATCATTAAAAATTAAAAATTATAAGGTTGATTTTTTCTTCTCTTTTTATTTTAATTGAGAAGATCATTGTCACTCTTAAATATCAAAAATATCAAACTAGTCATAGCCACACAAATTATCTAGTGGTATTATTACTGATGTCGGCCATTTAACATTTTTTCGATGAAACTTCAACTTCATATATTTGGAGGTTGCATTTTTTCAAACTTTCAAACGAGTGACCATTTTTTCTTTTAAGTAATCAATTTTTTTCTATTTGGAGGTTGCATGAAGTTTTTTTAATGGAAAATCTCTCAAACATGTTAGTTTATAAATTAGTGTGATTTTAAGCTTTAATTATTCTACACTAAAAATTTAATTTGATGGTGTAAAAAATTCAAAAATAAAATAAAATTACACATGTTAAAAATAATTTCCAAGGTAAAAGATTTTCCAGAGAATCTAGATCCTAAATCCAAATATTTTTATTAGAGGTTTATGAATATTGAATAGAATGGAGGATTCATCTTCTTATATTAATAAGTTAAGAATTTGATTAATTGTTTGATTATATATATATATATTGTATTAGAAATTAGAATGGGATGAATGATTTTTTTAAAAAAAAAAAAGAAAAAGAAAAAAGAATTGGATGATTGAAATTATTGGGTAATTTTGGAAAAAACGAATTGTCTTTAGAATTTTTTTTTAAATTTAGAGAGCTTCTTTTGACAATCCAATTTTTTTCTTTTTACACTTCTTTTCTAAAAACACTTCATTCTCAAAATTTAAATTTTAAAATATTCTAAATACACTTCATTTTGTTACAAGATTATCCTTTTTTATCTTTTTTGAATTAAATTATTAAAAAAAGAAAAAGAAATTATCTCTCATAAAATATTAGATTAATTATTACATATTAAATACCTCCTCCTAAATTTTTAATTATCATATTAAACTCTCTCTCCTCCAATACATATCTCTAATTTTTTATCTCCATTATTTCTCAAACAAGACTAACAGTTAATAAAAAATAAAAAAACTCAAAAAACAAGTACCTTGGTTTTTTTTTTTTTTTTTTTTAAAAAAAAATAAGAAATTGAAATATGAAAATGTTTTTTGTTACTCTTGTAGGTATGTGATTGCCTAGGGAACTTTAATTTTTTCATTAATCTTGAAAATTCTAAGTTTAATCGAATATAGTTGAAACAATTCAAGCTTTCATACATTTTTTTTTTTTTTTTGAAATTTGACTTTTTAGTATATATATTAATGTTAGTAAAAAAACTAAAATATTCATTAGTTATTTTTTTCTTTAACTATTAATCACATATTGATAGAAAATATGGAAATATAAATTTTTTTTTTTTTTTTTTTGAAAAATGGAGAAAGATTAATTAGGAGAGAGTGTTTAATATGGTAATAACAGATTTAGGAAAGAGAGTTTAATACATAAAATTTAATTTAATGATTTAGAAGAGATATTTTTTTATTAAGTTAATTAGTTTGGAGTGTCTTTAATTTTTTTTTTATCTTGTTTAGTAATTTTAATTTAGGTTAAAATTGTCATTAATAAAAAAAAATTAAATTGGAGTGTGAATAGATAATTTGTGGATTGTAAGGAGAAACTCTCAAAATTTAAATTTTAGAATAGAGTGTCTTTAGAAGAGGAGTGTAAAAAGAAAAAATTTGATTGTAAGGAAAAAATCTCTTATCAAACACATTTTCCTTGCTTTTTATTGTTTTGAAAGTATTACACTAGCTATTGCATAAATTTGGAGGTTTTTTTTTGGAAGGGGGAGGACTCAAACTACATCCTCATGATACAGGTGCGAGGGATTTACAACCAGACCGACCTTATCTCATCCTTTGCTTTTTATTTTATTTTATTAAGATGATTAATTTTATTGCTAATTTATTAAACACATATCAACTTTTATTTTAAATTGATTATTTCTGCTTTCTAGAATTAATTTACAAGGGATTATTTATTAAATTACAACAATCTCAAACATTCAAAATTAAAGCCAATTCAACCAGATAGAACAATCCCTTCTTAAATCTAATAAATCAATCTAACTTTGCTTGGATTATTGGACTATATATGAAGATTCTTCTCGCACTCTAATTTCATATGTTGCTAAACTGACGTATAAAATTAGGTATATATAATTAAATAGTTAATTTCTTCAATCCAATTATCTACAAAAATTTAACTTTTTAAAAAACTAAAAGTAGTCTAAAAAAAAAAAAAAAAACTGTCTCTCGTCACTAACCTACAATTATAAGTTCATTTTTGCTCTGGGTAAGCATTACCCTCCTCCCAAAAAGATGACATGTGTCTAGGGAGAGGTAAATTTGTCCAAAAGATAACAGTGTTTGGACAAATTTACCCCTCCATGAACATATGTCATCCATTTAGGAGGGGGGTAATGGTTACCTCCCTTGAAGGGAGGTGAGCAAAAGTGTTCTCTATAATTATACAAATCCGGGTAAAGTAGCTAGTTGAGACTTATAAGACACAAAGTCTAATGGAGTAGACCATATGAATTGAAATGCCACGTTAGTAAGTTTTGCTGATTGGACTGTGTCACAGGCAAATCTTGCTGACTGGGCTGTCCTGTCATTAAGTAAGTGCTGACTGGATGCCACGTCATAGAACAGAGCTGACAGGAAATCACCAAATTTCTTTTTCAGAGAAATCTCGAAAACAATTTTAATTTTTAAGACGTTTTCAGCATTTTTCCAGATTCACTAATTAATGGCATTGCCTATAATGCTATTTATTTTTCAGAGAAATCTCGAAAACAAAAACACTATTTATCTTCTCCTTTCCTTTAAACTGTCGTTAGGTTCACTAATTAATGGCATTGCATATAATGCTCTGCTACAAAAGTCAGAGCTATGAATAATGAAACTGGTGAGAGTCCCAGATTCACAAATTTGCACTTTGCAGGGAAGTGTTATGGCTTTGATTTTCATGATCATGAAAAAATTAGAATGCATTGTAGATGTTCGATGAAATGCGTCAAACAAGGTTTCTTCACTGCTTCTTCTCTGTATTCCCTCCCCCTCCACCCCCGTACGATTCTTGCTTGAATCTGTTAAAAGTATGCCTAAATTATTGATCATTTACACATCAAAACCAACATCGAAATTTCAGGATTCAATTAAAGATTTCCACTAACTTACCAAACTAAAATTTCGTGTATCTTTCACTATCTGCCATACAACATGATTCATTATATTTTAATCAGGATCCTCATCAACCAACATTACTTGTTACACCATTTATAGATCAATTCTCTAGCTTAATTTCCGGAGCTTCTAACTCTTCAGAATTACCATTGATAAAAATGTTGGTTGTTTTGGTGCAGGCAGAAGTATTGTGTCATTGTTAAGCATGGAAACAACATCGGACATCGTTGGTCTATCTGCTGCTTGATCTTGGACGCACAAGAGACCCACATGAATGCATCTCAATTCTTCATTAGAAGAGCATGATTCATCCATTGTCAGGTCTATTATCTCTAAACCCTTACCTTCATTCCTTAGCTGCCATGCCTGAAAAAGGACATTAGAAATGATATTGTATATCCTGTCCCATAAGTTTCAAAGCTCGTTTAATCTTTTGATAAAAATCTATTTTGAATGCATACTTACATATCCTACAAGGTTGAGTGGATGCTCTATATGATAGCAGTTAGTGTTCTTCCTGCCACTAACAATTTCTAGTACCAAGACTCCAAAGCTAAATACATCGGTTTTCGTTGAGACAATGTCATTCATTGCATACTCAGGAGACATATAGCCACTAAAGAACAATTGAACATCAGTTAAAGTATCTAAAATGACAATTATGTGCACATGACAAAGCAACGATATGTGATAGCTTGTAAATTAATGTATACATACAATGTTCCAACAACTCTGTGTTTGCTTCTAACTCGTTTACCCCAAAAATTCTAGCCATCCCGAAATCAGATATTTTTGGATTCATTTGGTTATCTAGTAAAATATTACCAGCTTTCAAGTCTCGGTGAATCACTCTTAATCTTGAATATTTATGCAGATAAAGGAGTCTTTGAGCAATCCCTTCTATTATAGTGAACCGCTTCTTCCACTTTTATTGCTTCTTTCTATCAGAATCTGTGTCAAAATGTAAAAAATACAAATAAAAGAATCAAATTAAGGAATGAATAATAGTTAATTAAGCGACAGACTTGAAGTTAGCGAATTACCACATTTTACACTTACTGAAAATAAAGAAATCCAAGCTTTTGTTAGGCATATACTCATATACTAAAATCCTTTCTTCTCTTTAAAGAGAACATCCTAATAGCCTTACAAGATTAGTATGTTGCAATTTTGCAAATGAGTATGGCTTCATTCTTGAACTCTAGTATTCCTTGTCCGGATCTTTTTGAGTCTTTTTATTGCTATACTAATCTCAACCATCTAATAATTCACTCTGAAAGTAAGGCTCAAAACAATACCTAATAAGAGTAAAATTCACAAAAAATTTACCTTATAAACTGGACCAAATCCTCCCTCTCCGAACTTATTTGTAGATGAGAAATTGTCTGTAGTGGCAACAATGGTTTGAAAATTGAATATCTTCAAATCTAACGAAGAAGCATATGGTATTGATTATTGTATCAATCACATATATTGATTACTTAAAAAAAAGCTAGCCCTTGTTGAAGTTTGTAAATCAAGAAGCATTTGCTGTTTAACTGAGTCAGTTGGTGCTATGATCTTTGTAGTTTGTGGTGGGAAAGAAGAAATTATCCCCAAACTCTCGTGATAGCTTCCTTCGGTTCATTATGCTCTCCACTAATTAAAATATATGTGAAGTCCAGTTTAGACCACAATTAATCAATATTCATTATTGGCCTATTTGTTTGAAGTAATTACCTTTAGCCTTGATTTTTCTCCACACATAAGTAGCACAACAGAGGTATCACTAAAGCTGTTCCTATTGCAACGGTACTTAGTGACAGCCACCAATTCTCCTCTGCAACAATTTTATTTTATTTCAAAATAAAATAAAATAAAAATAAATAAATCATCTCAACCTAGATACAACCATATGGACTAACATGGTTCTAGTAATCTTCAGGATACAAATGTTTTTGACAATTTTGATTATGAACGGAATATTTTCTTTACATTTTTAGCTAATTTTTGAAGATTGCATACCCTTTGTTTTCTCCTTGATAGATAGCTTAATGATCATAATAAGATCCCCAGTAGAGCTCCTACTACTGCAACTATTAACCGTATCCCCCACTTCTTTTCTTCAATGATAAAAATGTCAAATGAAAAACCTTTATGGACAGGCTTTTGCTATAAAAGTAGAGAAAATTTCTTTAAAGAAAATTTGAGGGAGTTCTTCTGAATACATCAAGTATGGCGTTTGTTAAATCAAAATTAAACTATAATACTAAAGCAGATTTACCTTTGGGTTCAATTTCCATATATATTTGACGATAATTGCCTTTATAAGCCTCTATAAATTTTGTGCCCCTGCTCCAAATCTCACAGCCAGTATTGTTTTCTCTGTTTGTGGTAGCATAGGCGAAGCAGGAACAATCGTTCTGGCATTTGAGTTCAAAATCTATTGAGGTCATGTTATCACCTTCTTTGAACTTGAATCCGTCTCCAGACATGAAACCATATTTGAGATTGAAATCAAGAACACCTTTCGTGCATATCGGGGTCATCTTGTTCTCAAATATTGGGGCAAACACCATATGACATGTCTCCACCATCATATGTGAGACTACCATCTGGATCAATTGTTAAAATTGGAAATGATTTAGAATCTTCATTTGTAGAATAACTGAAGTACGTTTCTTGTTCATTTGAAGTGTAGCTAAAGTTGTAGTTGTTAACACCCTGTGAATCTGAGTAGTTGAAATCCCCATTTAGCCAAATCCCAGGTTTGAGGCATTGGGGTTCATGCCAAGGGTAAATGATCCTTGAGCAGGAGAGCTATCAGTAAGCCAGGATTGGAGAAACCATTTACGGCCAGTTTGCCAAAGCTTGTTTTCAAACATTTACAAACATTTTCAAACTGGGAATTAATGAAACCATTTAATTCCCAGTTTCATTATGGGAAGAAGTGTATCAGTTGGATAATCAAAGCTTTGCCAAAGCACCCACTTTATAGATCCATTTATACTGGTTTCATGAAGGACTAAGTTGCCAGATTGTAGGAGAGTAACACTTGTTTTTCTGGATCCTTGAACTGAACTTATTGAAATAAGACTTCCTCTGCTGTGTAAAATTTTCAAATTGCCATCACTGCTATCTATTGTAAGACATCCAGAATGGTCTGAGATTGCGCTGTTCCAGTGGCAACCCACACTGGTTCGTAATAATCTTCTTCATACAACATAAGCATCACATCTTTAGGCTTATTGAACCATACTCCTAAGTAACGATTCGTTAAATCCTGAGGGCTAAAGAATCCCGAAAAGCTGAAAGCAGCTCATCCCCATCTTTGAGTTGTTGGCCCTGGAGTAATCTGTCTGTTTGGGAACAAGAATGCCCCATCAAGAGTATGAAACATGAAAAGCTCAAAACGACGTGATTCCTTCCTTTAAGCTCCATTAGTGGAATTGTTAACTTGCAGAAATTCATAGTAGAAAAATATAGTGATATGGTTTAGAGAATTGACTATACTTAACTGACTTCAATAGTGTTACTGGTCCACTTAACTTCTTTTCATGAAAGTTTCTTTAATTATTTCTGCTTTTTGACCCCAAATGGTAATTAAGTTCACGTCTTTCCTCTATTTGAATTCTGATATTCTGTAATGAAAAATTGATAATATATCCCGTTTGTCTCTGTGCGTTGCTGTGGTAGAATATTTGTTCATATGAATAATTCTGATTAATTTGGTATGAATTAATGAGGTTTGCTTGAAACCAATATGCCTTGACTACTTTGATGTATGTCACTGTTATGAGTTCCGAAATGCTTAAACCAAATACTGTCCATTTTCAGAGATTCTGGCCTTCTGATGCTTTGTGTTTTTTCAAAATAGTTAAGACTGATGATAATAAAGTCTTGTCGTGTCAACCCGGAAATAAAGAATAAAGTTAAAAGCAAAAGAGAATGGCTCCCTTAAGCTTACAAACTTTGAATTTTAGTTTTCCAGTGACCGACATTTATAATATGGTGTTGATTTTCCCCCTGGATTGACCATAGACTTATGAGCAATAGCCCTTGCAAGGACCAATGTCATATTAGTTTGATAGCCATCCAAAGTCCTGCATCACTAATTGAAACAATTTTGGACTAGTTGATATACCTCAATACTCCTTTGTTGTGTTTGAAATGTAGCCATGTCTGTCAGGTTGTTATTCCTATCATGCCAAGAGCCAACATACCACTAGAACTGATAATTTATAAGATGCATTTTGCTCTATATGATCTGTCGGAATATGCCACTAGAACTGATAATTTATAGCATATCATATAAATACATTTCACATTTTACCAGACAAAACAGAGTTATAGACTTCCTCAAATTTGAAAACTTACATGATACACAACACAAAAAAAAAAATAATGTAAAAGATGTTGCCCTCATCAACCACAAATTACTAACATTGAAATATATTTATCTTGCTTCCAACTCAGAAATCGTTACATCATTTGTAGAACAGTTGTCTATCTTAATTTTGGAAAATCCTTGCTCTTTAGAATGAACATTGATGAAAAACGCCGGTTGCTTGGGTGCAGGTAGAAGCATAGTTTCATTTGTAAGCATGGAAACAAAATCAGATATTGTTGGTCTATCTGCTGCTTGGTCTTGCACACACAAGAGACCCACATGAACACATCTCAGTACTTCATTAGGAGAGCATGATTCTTCTAGTGCTGTGTCTATTAGCTCTAAACCCTTACCTTCAATCCACAGTTGCCATGCCTGAAAGAAGTGATGATCATAACCAACAGTGAAGGTTAGACTCTATAAATTATGAAATGTTTCAATTGGTCACATGATCTATATGAGCATACAATTTGATTCCACACTTACATATCCTACCAGGTTGAGTGGATACTCAATATGATAACAACTATTGTTCTTCTTGCCACTCACAATTTCCAGTACTAAGACCCCAAAGCTGAATACATCGGTTTTTGTTGAGACAATACCACTCATTGCATATTCTGGTGACATATAACCACTGAAGAATAATTGAATACTATTGTTAGTGCTTCATTGGTAAACATCTATATATGCATGCATATTCACAAAGATATATAATAGTTTTTTTATTGTTATAATCATAAGTCATAAATACTTACCATGTCCCCACAACTCTATTTGTATTAACTTCTGATTCATTCACCCCAAGAATTATAGCCATACCAAAATCGGATATTTTTGGATTCATTTGATCATCAAGTAAAATATTATTAGCTTTCAAGTCTCTATGAATTACTCTCAATCTTGAGTATTTGTGTAGATAAATTAGTCCTTGAGTGATGCCTTCAATTATGTTGAGACGTTTCTTCCAATCTAACAACTTCTTTCGATCAGAATCTGTATCGAAGTGTTAAAAATAAATAAATGTAAGAATAGTTCATTAGAGATATACTTGCAATCATAAAATTGTCACATGTGAAGATGCCTACCGAATATAAAGAAATCCAAACTTTTGTTATGCATGTACTCATAGACTAAAATTCTTTCTTCTCCTTGAAGAGAACATCCTTCAAGCTTTACAAGATTAGTATGCTGGAGTTTTGCAATGAGTTTGGCTTCGTTCTTGAATTCAATTATTCCTTGTCCTGATCTCCTTGAGAGTCTCTTTATAGCTATTTCTCGATCATCTAGTAACTTTCCCTGAAATAAAAGCTCTTCAACAACGTCTAAATTAAATAACACCTTACACAAATAATAGTCACTCAATTTTACCTTATAAACTGGACCGAAACCGCCTTCTCCAAGCTTATTTGCAGTTGAGAAATTGTTTGTGGCAGCAGCAATGGTTTGAAAATTGAATATCTTCAGCTCATGGTTTGTAACTTGATCTTTTTCTTTTGTTTGTCCACCATTGTTAATTGTGGAAGATGACACATCGTCTCTAAGCTCAAGTAATAACTTCCTTCGGTTCATTTTCCTTTGTACTAATTAAGATACAAGTAGCCAAGTATAGTTACTTGAAATTATGGCCATCCGTCATTGATTTTTTTTATCAAGATAATATTTGGTTTAAGTGACTACCTTCTGCTTTGAGTTTCCTCCAAGCTTTATAGCATAAGTAGCACAACAGAGGTACCAATATAAGGATTCCTAATGCAACCGTTAGTGACAACCACCACTTCTCTTCTGCAATAAATTGAAATAAAATAAAATAAATCATCTCATCCTGCCAACTATTGTTTTTCCATTTCAGAATGCATTCAGATTTTGGTATTAGAAAATCAAGACCTATATTGGCTTTAATATTAGCAACGACGATTTATTGGTTTTGACAGATTGCGTACCTTTTCGTTTGTATTTTCTCCTTGCTACATAGCTCAATGAACACAACAAGATCACCACTAGAGCTCCCCGTAATGAAAACCTCACAATTAACAGAATTGTTCCTTTGGTAGCCATTAACAGAATTGTTTGTTTGCAGAATGGCTTCTACAATATATTATCTAAGTTGCAGAAATGTTGGACAACCCCACAGTATTATATAGTTCGATGTTCATGGAAATCTTTAAAATAACCAATTGACTGAAGCAGTCTCATCAGGGATTCAGGTCTTCTTCATGGAAAGTTCATGCTATATTTGCTATATTGCTTCAACAATATCTTATCGAGTTATGTAAATGTATATGGTTGAAATGAGCATTAACTCAAGGTCAATGGGTCAATGGGTCCTTTCTTTGAAACTCTCAATTATCTTCGATATGGAGATGATGTAGCAAAAAAAAAAGTTAAAGAATATAGAGTTGAGTTTCTAATTCTAGAAACTCTCCTATAAATGTTGACTGGGATTTCTAACTCTTTCCACAAATAATATTAAAGCTCATTTAATTGTAAAATAAAATAGGAGAGAAAATGAAATAATTGTTTTTTATGATTGGTTATAAAATGAATACATATTTGACTTTTGATAATTGCATTGAAGATGTGAACATGTATTTCTCTATTTTATTTTTAAAAAAAAAGTGAGCTTATAATGAATAGAAATACTGATTTGTTGCCATTTAGAAACTCAAAAATGTTTATTTACATCGGAAATGCTCTTATAACCAAGAGTTTTCAAAGTTTTTGTTTTTATGTTTTTTTTGTTTTTTGGAATGGCTGCCGAACGGATTCCCACCCTTTTTGTATCTCGAAAATCGAAAAACAGCTTTTACAAATCTATGAGAGAAAAAAAAAGGGTGAAATCCGTTCGGACAAGTGTGAAATCCTCAAGTGATTGTCGGCAAACATATGAGCAAGTGTGCTAAGAATAGTCACCTAAAAGCGGCTGTCCTTGGACATTTGTCCTCATGGCTTATTTTCAACTTTTTTAATATTTTGTTTCACATCGATGAACATTTTTTATATGCCTTCTAGATGATTTGCATAGGATTGATGATTTCAATTAATTAACTGAACTCTCATCAGTAGATTTTCCATTAATGATGTATGTCACTGTAATGAGTTCCAAAATGCTTAAACCAGACTGTCCATTTTCGGAGATTTTGGCCTTCTGCTGTTGTGTCTATTTTATCGAAATAGTTAAGAAGGTTCCATGAAATGTTAAAAGCTGAGAGTTGAGATTTGAGACTGATTATAATAAAGTCTTGTCGTGTCAACCCATTAATGGAGAATAAAGTTAAAGGAACCCTTAAGCTTACACATTTTGAGTTTTTATTTTCCCAGGCTGATTTGCCCACTGGATTGACCATAGACTTCTGAGCAATAGACGCTGTCAGGTTTTTTCGTTTCTTACAAATTCAACCTAATTTTTTAGTCATGTGTTTAGCACAAGTAGTTGTTATATGCATTTTTTATCAACATGAACGGATAATGTATAGCAGCACATCAACATCAAAGCTTGCAAGCATTGTCAATATCCATTGCATTGACATCAAATAGCCACATAGAATTTTAGGATTTCTGCATTGGATCTGTTGGAATATGCCACTAGAACCGATAATTTATAGCATAACAAATAAATACATTTCACATTTTGCAGACAAAACAGAGTTATAGACTTCCTCAAATTTGAAAACTTACATGATACACAACAGCAAAATAATGTAGAAGATGCAGTCCTCATCAGCCATAAATGATTAACATTAAAGTATTTTTATCTTGCTTCCAACACAAAAATCGTTACATCATTTGTAGAACAATTGTCTATCTTAATTTCAAAAAATTCTTGCTCTTCAAAATGAACATTGATGAAAAACGCTGGTTGTTTGGGTGCATGGAAACGTTTGCCATGCCTGAAAGAAGTTATGATCATAAACAACAGTGAAGGTTAGACTCTATAAATTATGAAATGTTTCAATTGGTCACATGATCTAGATGAGCATACGATTTTATTCCACACTTACATATCCTAAAAGCTAGGTTGAGTGGATACTCAGTATGATAACAACTATTGTTCTTCTTACCACTCACAATTTCTAGTACTAAGACCCCAAAGCTGAATACATTGGTTTTCGTTGAGACAATGCTCATAGCATACTCTGGAGACATATAACCACCAAAGAATAAATTGAATACTATTGTTAGTGCTTCATTGGTAAACATCTATATTTGCATGCATATTCAGAAAGGTAATTATTTTTATTTTATTTTTTTTAATTTTTTTTTTATTGTTATAATCAGTCATAAATACTTACTATGTCCCCACAACTCTATTTGTATTAACTTCTAGTTCATTCACCCTGAAAATTCTAGCCATACCAAAATCGGATATTTTTGGATTCATTTGATCATCAATTAAAATATTACTAGCTTTCAAGTCTCTATGAATTACTCTCAATCTTGAGTATTTGTGTAGATAAATTAGTCCTTGAGCGATGCCTTCAATTATGTTGAGACATTTCTTCCAATCAAACAACTTCTTTCAATTAGAATATGTATTGAAGTGTTAAAAATAAATAAATGTAAGAATAAATAACAGTTCATTAGAGATGTACTTGCAGTTATAAAATTGTCACATGTGAAGATGAATAAGCTAGCCAGCTAGGATTCAGATTTAAGCTAGGATTTCCAAACTTATTGGATTTCCGACGTTTTTGACACTATTTCAGACTTAAGATCTTAAAAAATAAAATAAAATAAACAAATAAAATGTCTTCTAAAACTTCATAATTTACTTCTACAATAATCAGCTTTTCAAAATTTGAGTGGGGGTTGCTTTCGAAAACGGGTTATTGGAGAAGCTAATCCCTTACCCTTAGAATGTCCATAATACCAACATCATGCATTTTAATGAAAAGACAATAATATCCTCAAGTTTAATAATGACGTTTTCTAATTGAATATTTTAAAACTAAAAAAAAATATATACATTTGAAAAGTGGGTGGCCATTGGTGGTAGCCACCATCAGCGACCACCATTGTCAATAGATACCAGAGAAGAGCAGCATCCTTAGACGATGGAGGATGCAAATCGCCTCCCCCAATAAGTGGAGGAAATCCTCCAATGCCATAGGAGGTCAGATCCTATTTCGGCGATGTCATCGAAGGAGTATCTATCCTCCTGCCGTTGACAAAGAAGGAAAGTTGCCTCGCCTCTAATTGGTGCAAGAGAGCTCCTCCATCAACTGGAGGCGAGAAAACTAACCTCCATATGCTGGAGGAGGCCGAGCCTCCTCCAGTGATGTCCAGCTTCCTCCGGTGTTGTGTTGTGGCCAAGGAGGTGAGGTTGCCTCCTTCATTATTTTTTCACAAAAAAAATTGTTTTATATATATATATAAATATATATTAATTTTATTATATTTTTAATATAGCTTTAAATTTTTTTTACTAATTTAAAAATAAATCTGGAAAAATAATGTTTTTTTTTTAATTTAAAAAAAAAGAGTTTAAAAATGAAAAATAAAAAACAAGAGAAAAATATATTACATATATACGTATAATGTCCATTATATTATATGATGTAATAAAGTTTATCAAACACATTTTCCTCGTTTTTTTTTTTTTTTTTTTTTTTTTGAAATATTACACTATTACATAAGTATTACCCAAAAAGTTGACCCCACAACCTCATGGTGCAGGTGTGAGGGCCCACCCGACCAACTTCATCTTATCCCTTGCTTTTTTTTATTTTTTATTAAGTTGATTAATTGTAGGATTTGGATTTTCTATTGATCTGATTTTTTTTCCTGACCTTTTTAAAGCATATGATTGATTGTTGATATAGTATGTGGTTGTAGAAACCAATCATATTTTAACAACACATTCATTGCAATGCTTATGTGTCATGAAATTAGATTAGGTCAACAAAAAATCAGATCACCAGAGGAACCAAATTTGAATGTTAATTTATTAAACACATCAACTTTTAATTTAAATTGATTATTTCTGCTTTCTAGAGTTAATTTACACGGGATTATTTATTAAGTTACAACAATCTCAAACATTCAAAAATATTTCTTTGCTTGGAACAATAGAACAATAGAACAAAATTTAACTTTGCTTGGATTGATAGAACAATAGAACAATCCCTTCTAAAATCTAAATCAATCTAACTTTGCTTGGATTGATAGGAGTAATATTATTTCTTTGTTAAAATTGACCGAACAAAATTCATGCTTAAATAATTTGATAGTCCATTACATTATCTTTTGTCTTTTGATGTATATGACGGTAACGATTTACGAATCACATATCATACATTATTCATTGAATTTATTGGATCCAAATTTCAAAAACTAAATCAATTTATTCGATCGGATGACAAAACTTTTTACCAAGAAATCTGGCCACGTCGATTCAATTAAAATCTATAAATATTTAATAAAGTATTTAAATCTAGATATTTATTCAATATAGATATCCACCTAGTATCGACTTATTCAATTTATTGGGATAAGATTTCTGAAATCAGATTGTTTATTAAAATGATTTTCAATATATAAAATTAATATCTTTTCCAAAATAAATAAATAGATAGATAGATAGATGAGAGAAAGAGAGGGAGATTGACCATTGTTTTATGATAAACAAGATTTTTGAGTAGTCAAAGTTAACAAATATAATACAAACACATAGATAAATTACATGATATTGTATAAACTAGAAATAGTGTAATAATTGCATCACATAGTTTCGATGCATCACAACTAGGTTGACACCCATCAAAACTACAAATCATTTGCATCACCTAACCCATCGGAAATTTTAAAGTGCAAGAAATCCAAACATAATCGTCGATAGCTACCGGTAGCTATTGGATTGCTATTGGTAGTAGCCCAATTAGTACCAATAGCAATTCAATAACTACCGATAGCTTTCGACGATTCGGTACGAGATTTCTCGCAATGGAAAGTTACTCCCCAACCCATTACAATTTAATTGTCTAAATTAATAAAATCTTCTATGAGATCATCATTGTAGTAATTTTGTGCTCTTTTAGACATATTGGACATATAAGGCACTTGGTAAAAATGCCCCAGGTGCTTTATTTGTTTATAAATTTGCATTGCATCGGTTAGTTCGACATATTTAATATATAAAATAATTTATTAACTTAATTATGGTGGGTCTAACGGGCTTCAAACTATAAATCTAGTCCGACCCTCATGCTTGACCCTGAAGGCCTACGACCCTAAAAGATTTTTCCAAGCTCGTCCTCTCAACAACCTCAGGCCGAGTCCTAACCCTCAATGTTGCGGGCCGAGCTGGGCGAGTTTGTAAGGATATAAGTAAAGCCCGTAACATGTACAAGCCGTTTTGACACCACTACATGCCAGGAAATTTGACGTGCTTTAAGGTGAGTTTGGGATTTTGCTATAGCTAGTACTCTTATTACTTATTTTATAAGTTTTTTTTAGGGCGTTTTGAGTTCATTATTTGCATTTCTAACAAATTTAAGAATTTAGAAGGAGATAGCTTTCGAAAATTGATAACTATTTAATTACTTGTGACAACTCTATAATACCCTCAAGGCCTCAATATTTAAATATAGAAAAACCGGAAACAGGGAACCACCCACCAAAACTAACCAAAAACACTAAAGCCCACTAAAAAAGAACGCAGCAACAAAAACCAAAAAAGGCCAACCTCTCCACTGCTTGATTCATCAAGAGATATATGAACATTGAAATTATTGTACAAAATTGCAATCTAGTCTTCGTTGTTATTGAGTGTTTGATCAAACTCGCCACTTTCAGGTATGGGAGCTGTGGAATGAAGGTGGAGGTTTAGAGTTAATCGACTCGACTCTCGAGGAATCATGCTCTTCTAATGAAGTATTGAGATGCCGTCATGTGGGTCTCTTATGCGTTCAAGATCAGGCAACAGACAGACCAACAATGTGGGATGTTGTTTCCATGCTTACAAATGACACTCTGCTTCTTCCTGCACCAAAACAACCGGCGTTTTTTATATATGGCAATTCTCAAGAGCCAGAAGCTCTGGAAATAAAATTGGAAAATTGTTCCACAAACAATGTGACAATTTCAACTATGGAAGGAAGATGAATTAGTATTAGCCTACTAGGAATATATGTAAGTGATTTCTGTATTAGATTTTGGATATCACATAATTTATTCAAATTTGAGAAATCAAGAACTGTTGTTGAAATCAAGACCCTTCCATCGGAGGACTCCATCTGATATTGGTCTTCCTCTTCAGCTTACTTGAGTCAACGCAACCCTCCTTCAAATTCAAATTTGAGTGGGTTGATTCAGGAAGGATGGGCGGTCGGTGAGTCGCATTTGTAGTCCCCTTGCTTTGTTGCTCTGTTTTGCTCTGTTTTGCTTGCGGGTGGGGGGTTGGCTGGTTGTTTTTTGTTGTTTGCTGCCCTCTCAGGCTTTGTTGTTTTGAGCTTGTTCTTGCAGGTTCTTGCTTTTGTTCCCCTTTTCAATAAAGCGCTTTTTCAAAATGTTACAGCTGGTAGGAAATGTATTAGTAAATTATTTAAATCTTTTTCCGGGAACTTTTTCCGACAGTTTTGGCCACCGAGCTGCTGCTATTTATGCTAAGATCGCCTAACGTCTGTTGAGGATTTATTAAGCAATCCTGCTATGTAATTGCTTAATTAGATCCTGATCGATATCAATTATTTACAGGTTTTGGTGTCTACACTTATTCTACATTGCCTAAACAAGGAAGCTTTCTACATTGCCTAAACAAGGAAGCTTTTTTTTGGTTCAAATAAGACGTGCAAAAAAAGACTATGAATGATTAATCATGAAGTGGGTTATCACTCATCAGTACATAAAAACTTGTATTTATTTACTGATTAGATCTTTATTTCCTCTATATTAAAGATTTATATAATTTAGTTAAGGATAAATTTGTCAACCCATAAAGATGTATTCAATTAGCTTACTATATATGAAATGACAAAAAAAAAATAATAAATAAATAAATAACATTTCATTTTATTGGGAACTAAATTTCATATTTAATTTAAATGGGGTAAATACACTAAGATCAAGTATACATAAATGCAGACAAGATGAGATTGGCTTAGTAGTTAGTTCAACACACTTACATAGGATTAAGGAGCAGGAATGAAAACTATAAACGAGCAAGTCCTTCAGCAGTAAGCCCGGCAACATAAATAATCCAAAAAGCAATCAGGGTTGGTCCGTGGCACAGCAAACCCGGTATTTTGCTAGGCCCCAATTGGCCCAATGTATTTTTTAAAAAACATTTTTTTTTTTTTTTTGAGTGACGATATTTGCACCCATGAAAAATTGTATGTGCACTCCAAATCAATATATTTTAAAAATTCTAATATTACCCTTAAGTAAAATTATTAAATTGATTAAAATAAATGTATATCTCATACAACATATTAATACAATATTAAAATGATTAAAATAAATGTTTCTCTTTTAAAATATATATATATATATATATATCTTTTTTAATCATAGAGGTAACTAAAGTTTATTTTTTTATTTTTTTATTTTTTTTTTGAAAGTGTTTGCTAGTCCTAAGCGGTGCTCAGGTTGGCTGGACTTCTATCTTCAAGAAACTACTAGATCTTAGGTTAATTACATAACATGTACTACAATTTTCAATAAAAATTTTAAATGAAAAAGAATTCATAAAAATAAGAAAAAATTATTATATTAAATAGTCCATCCTAATTTTGGGAGGAGGAGGCGTCTCTTTCGTATATATATTCGTTTTTTTTAATACTTTATAACATATTTATTTATTATTATTATTTTCAAAAATTAAAAGATATGTCATATTTTATGTAAAAAAAAGTAAGGACGCATTTGTAATATGTGGGGTGTGGTTACAAATTATACCATTTTTAAAAAAAAGATTAATGGGGTGTATGTACACAAGAGGTGTACATACGGTTTTTTAGAGGTGTAGATACCACCAATTTTTTTTTTTTTTTTGGTTTTATGAAATTAGGACCCAATCTTTCTAAGTTCAAAAGGGCGCCCCGATCTTTCTACCTTTTTTTTTTTTTTTTTTTAAAGGCAAATAGATAACAAAGCCAAAGGCAGCAACCAAATAAAACAAGACAGACCACGCGCAACAACCCAGACCACAACAAGAAAGAAACAGGGGACGCAGCCCCACCAGCAGAAAGAAACAACGCAAAACTAAAACACCCAACCCTCAAACACAAAGCAGGGAACGCACCAAAAAAGAAAAACAGGGAACGCAGCCCCAAGAACACGAAAAAAAAAACAAAACACAACCAAAAAAACAACCCTCAAAACACACTCCACCAAAGATCATTGACACCAGCTTTCAGGCCTTTCTTCGCAAGCGTATCAGCGAAAGAGTTAGACGATCTCGAACGAAACTCCACCGAAGCCTGATAAAAACTGTTCAGCCAATAACGAATCTCCCCTACAATCTGCTCATGACTGTTAAAATCAGGACTGTCATTCATGATCCAACTAACCGCAATCTTAGAATCACTAATAACGGTTAAAGGTCTACACATCAACTCTGAATTCGACCCAAACAACTCACAAGCACACAGGATAGCTAAAAGCTCAGCCAAAATAACATCTTGGATACCCAAATGAGAAGAAAAAACACACAAAATCTTACCCACATGATCACGTAAAACCCCTCCAATACCAGCAAGCCCAGGGGAATCCACCACCGATCCGTCGACATTAAAATATAGCATATTTCCTAACGACGGCGACCATTTCTCCACTGTCGGACTCTTCTTCTTAGGCCTCTCAGAGCAACATTCCACAATATTCTCTAGCATATGAGTGATGGGAATCGGAGAACCTCCTCCAAAGTGTTTAAACCACCAACCCAATCTAAATTTAACCATATCCTCAGCTCTAATTAAATCTGGCCTAACGTCCTTAAAAATCTTGTGATTCCTCACTTCCCAAATGGTCCACGTAATGGCGAAGAAAAGCGTTCTCCAAGCTCTTGAAGAATGCTTCCATGGACATAAATTCATCCACCCTTTCCACCAATCCACAATAGAACGAGAAGGACCGTAAAAAATGCCCCACCATTTCATACACTGCTGCCACAACCTCCACGCCCAGTCACACAGCAGAAAAAGATGATCAACATTTTCCTCTTTCTCTTCACACAACGAACAAAACACATCCACACTATACTGAACACCAAATATGCACATGACCTCTTTAACAAGAACTCTACCGTGGATGAGTTGCCACACAAATAGTTCAACCTTGGGGGGACAACACCCGAGCCAAACCTCCCTATAAACCGACTCCTCCCCCACATCACCCTCTTCCAAACGCTTTCGGAAAGACTTAACCGAAAATTGACCCGAAGACTCATACTTCCAGACGACACTATCATTAATATTATGCAAAAGATTAATGTTCGAAAGACATCCGAGAAAACTTCTCCGCTGCTCAATCTCCCAATCAAAAAGCCTCCTCCTAAGCTTAATCTCCCATTTCCACACATGGTCTTCCATAAACCCAAACTCCCTAACACAGCCAGATTTATTCACAACCAACGAGTGAATCCAAGTAAAGGCCTCTTTAAGCGAATGATCCTCAATAGTCACATCCGACCAGAATTTGGCCCTATTACCACTCCCCACAACCACTAACAGCCTCTTCCGAATAATCTGGTTAGAAACAGAGTTAATGCTGAGAAGACTGGCCACCGATTTAGTGAAAATAGACCTTTTCACGCCTCCATTCCAGTTCCACTTAATACCCTCCCTATCAACACCATACTTGGCACATAAAACTCTCTTTCATAAAGAACTCTCCTCCACCCCATATCTCCAAATCCATTTCGCCAAAAGACTCTTATTCAAATTAAGAATTGAACCAATTCCCAAACCCCCTGAACCTTTATTCTTACACAAAATCTACCATTTCAAGCAATGAATCTTCCTCATATTGTCTCCGTCTCCCCAAAAAAAAAATTCCTTTGAAGTCTTTCTATTTTTTGAGCTACACTCACTGGAATTCTGAACATAGACATAAAATACACCGGAATGCTCGACATAACAGACTTAATAAGAACTAAACATCCGCCTTTGTTTAGAAAGGATTTCTTCCAAGGTGCCAAACGGTTTTCTATCCTTCTAATCAACTCACTCCAAAAAGCTTTCGTTCCCGGTCTTCCACCAAGAGGCAAACCCAAGTACAAGAAAGGTAAAGTAACTTTGGCGCATCTCAAAATTCTGGCCCAATTGGTATTCGGCTGCATACTCTTACCCACCTCCACAATTCCTGTTTTGTGAAAATTCAAACGAAGGCCCGACGCCAATTCAAAGCATCTCAAAATCATTCTCACGTTACTAAGATATCTCTCTTCCGAATGTAGGAAAAGGATAGTATCATCAGCAAATTGCAAATGGGAGACCTTTGATCGGACCATATTTACACCTATTTGAGGTCCCCATTTCCTATCGTTTGTACTCGTTTTCGAGCGTATTTTTGTATTTAATGTGTTTTGTGAGCTTTGTGTAGGTTATTTGCCATAATTAAGGTATTTGAGCTTAATTGATGAGTTTTGGAAGTTAAAAGGGCTGAAATGGAAAAGGGCTTGTGCAGTACACCTACATTTCGGGGGTCATATCTCCCACCTCAGATCGAACTAGGTGTCCTGCTACCTATTTTCGGAAAGCCCCGGCTGTCTACTTTCCAATGGTTTTTACGGATCGCAATTCCGATGTTTCTAGAGAAAGTTATGGCCATTTTCGTAACGGTGCGCGAGACTAAAAAGCTGCGCCGGACTAGCGCCCTCACCAGCGCAAATATGGCAGAAAGTCGCCGCTGGTCGTGCGCTGGACGACCAGCGCTTGACCACCAGCGCCCTGGGCACCAGTTTCGCGTATTTTGGCCAATTTTGAAGGGCAATCTTGTCCTTTCACTCCCCATTCATGCCCTAACCTCCCAACTCTTTAAATACCCCCATTTGGGGTCTAAAACCACAACTTCTACACCTCCCACACCCCAAAAACGAACCTCACTCCTTTCTTCTTCCTCCTCCATCTTCTTCCCCAAATAAGTGAGAGCTTCAAGCTCCCATGGAGGATTTTCCTCCATGGGAGCTCACCATACATCTCCACCACCCTTTTTACACTACATCCACCCATCTAGGAGTAGATTACAATAAGAATGGAGTGGTCTTTGGACCAAAAATGGGCTAGGAAATCAAGGAGAGCTTGGAGGAGTGTCTTCAAGGGTTGTCTCCTTTTAACTCATTTCTTTTTTGTATTTCTTGTTTTCTTGGATGTAATCACCAATTTGGGAATTTTGTAAACCTACACTTGTGCAATATATGTATGAATGTTTCTTAAATTCTTTGGGTTTTGTTCTACTCTTTGCCAAATCCATAATTTTCCCTCTTATTATGATATTCATGTGTATGGATGGTAAAAATCGATATGTATGCATGAATGGGATTAGGAGTAGAGTAATTTAAATTAGGAGTAGTGTAATTTAACTTCCCATGATTGTTTGTATGTTGATGAGTGAGCCAAAATTCCATGTTTAGAATGATTTGAGTGTTTGAGTATTAGCTCCAAAGAGTGGGAAAAGCTTGGTTGATTATGCATTCACATGCTAGATTAGGCTTGGGTTCCATATTCTTGTGTTTAATGGGTATTTTTATTAAGGCACAATTGCTCATCTCATGGCTTGGGTTGGGTGATGAATTGATTTTGGTGAATTCCTTAATCAAGAGAATGAACCCTTAACTTGAATTGAATGTTCTTAATGATAACAATCAACTATTTGCACATTGTTGTTTGGTGAGCTTGTACCATTTTTAGCCATCTATCTTAGGGAGATTTGAGAGATAAGGAGAGAGCTTTCTCTATGAGAGAGTTGAGCATTCATGAGATTGGAGACCGCCGTAATAGTATAGTGGTGAGTACATATCGGATTGACAACCGAGAAACTCGGTGTTCGATTCCCGGTTACGGATGGGGTCTTCTTTCTATCTATTTTGTATTTCTTTCTTTGTGTTTTTGTCTCATCTTTGATGTGTACTTCCATTCATTAGGGTTTGATGTAAATCTAGCATTGTTGCCTCTTTTATTAAATATGTTTGTTGATGGTTGAGTGGTCATTTGAAGTGCTTAATGCTTTTGAGTGGTTAGCCACCTCTTGAATGAACCTTGGTTGTTGTGTGAAGGACCGAGAGGTGAAGCACGCAACGTGCATGAGTAGATTGGTCACTACATGCAGGGTAAGGTAGAGATACGCGAGGTTGTTGCATGTAAAGCCGTTATATGTGTCTCATAGTTCTTAATGAACTCGTGTGTAGCTTAGGTAACCATCCGTTGATAGGTTGCTGGTGCATGTGGGTATAGCCTTTGTTGCTCGAGAGAGAATATTGGCAAAGATTAAGTGAGCACGGCTTTCAATATTGACAATGCATGTTTGTATGAAATTGTGTGATTGTTATGGTTGAGTCACTTACTTAGTGTAACCATTTATATGCCACATCTCTCACATCCATACTATCTTTGTAAATACTTTTGTACATAAATTATATTTTCATTGCAATATTTACATTTAATGCACACACACACCTAAATTCGTATTTTCCAAATAAGCTAAGCTAGCGATGGTTGAAGGATTCCACCTCCCTGCGGAACGATACCCTTGCTTGCACGCTATACTAGTCTCTTGACTCGTGCACTTGCGAGGTTGAATGTGAAATTCAAATCTTTTGATACACCTCAACGACATGTCATCAACCTTCACCTCTTCGTTCCCTAAGATAGCCCCTTTTGTCATACCCAACTCCTCAGCTCTTCTTAGCAAAGCGCTCAACCCCTCTACCGCCACATTAAACAAAAACGGAGAAAGCGGATCACCATGACGGAGACCCCTCTCTATTCCAAACTCCCTAGTGGGTTTCCTATTGACCAAAACCGATATACTAGGAGAAGAGATGCAATATTTCACCCATAACCTCCACCAATGCCCAAAGCCCAACTTATCCGACATGTCATCTAAAAAATTGTGATCCAGCTTATCATAAGCCTTTTCAAAATCAAGCTTCACCACTAGACCCCCGCTGCCTTTCCTTGACTTCCAATGATGAATAACCTCCTCCGCAACCACAAAACTATCGAGGATTTGACGATTCCTAACGAACGCCATCTGAGACTCACCAATAACCAAACTAATGACTCTTCTCATGCGATTCGCCAAAATTTTAGCAAGAATTTTATAAAAACATCCTACCAAACTAATAGGCCTAAAATCCGATATCGAACTCGGACTACTACATTTCGGAATCAGAGCCAAAAAAGTCTTATTAAGATCTTTCACAATTGCTCCGTCCTAATAAAATTCCTCCAAAAAATTCATAAAATCCCCTGCCATGACATCCCAATTATCCTTCACAAATTTAATGTTAAAGTCATCCGGACCCGGGGCTTTAAAATCACCACAACTAGCCAAAGCTTCGGACACCTCCGCCATCGAAAATTTTTCTTCTAGCCATTCTCTATCAAAATCTGAAATTTTCTTCAACCGGAGACCATTAATGGTTGGCCGCCTCCACTCCACATTTTTGTAGTGCCTCTCAAAAAAATCAGCCACTTTACAACTAATCTCATCCTTGGAGGATATTTTGACACCCTCGAAAACCATCTCTTCAATTGCATTCCTACGTCTTCGACCATTCGCAACGCAATGAAAAACCCTCGTATTTCTATCGCCCTCCAACAGCCATTTAACCCTCGATTTTTGTTTCCACTCTTGCTCCTCCAAACGAAGAATTTTCCAAAACTCAGACATCAAATTCATCCTATCTTATCTTAATTTAGCTGACCACCCCTCCCTAGCTATGCAAGCATCAATCTTACCCAACTGAGATTCTATCATGTTAGTAGTATGCTTGTCCCTAAGATGAGTCCTAGACCATCTCTTAATTCTACATTTCGCCTCTCTCAATTTAGACTGCAGAATAACACCACCAGGACCTTTCATTTTGCAACCAACCCAACCCTTCCTAACCTCACTCATCAGCAACCTATCCTCCAACCAAATATTATGAATTCTAAAGGGACCCGAACCCGGACCCGGACCCCATTTATCCTCCGAGACACCCAACGTGATGGCACTATGATCTGAAATCGTTTGAGGCATCCCCCTCTGAACTAAAGACGGAAACCACGACAGCATAACCGGGGGTACTAAGAAGTGATCTAATATGGCCCATACACCCTCTTCCCTATTGTTAGACCAAGAAAAAGTCATACCTCTCAACGGAATATCAATCACCTTGGCTTGGAGAATAAATTTCTGAAAATTCCTTGCCGACCAAATGTTGAAAGACCCCCCTCTTCTTTTCGAATCAAGAAGAACCGTATTAAAATCACCTCCAAAACACCAAGGGAGATTAAACGAATTCTGAGCTTGAAGGAGGAATCCCCATAGCTCCTTCCGACCAACCTCCGTATTCGGCGCATAGACATTACAGAGCACAACCTCTTTGTCAATTTTACACAACCTACCAACAAGCACAATACACCATTTGTTAGGAATACAATGGGAGACTGAAAAGAACTCCTCATTCCATAATGAAATGAGACCCCCAGCAAAGCCTTCAGCATCCACTCCCACTCCTTTAGAAAGAAGAGCTCCACCGATATCCCTAATGACGCCACAATTAAAATCCACCAATTTCGATTCTTGAATAAATAAGACCGCTGGTCTAATTTGCAACACCACAGCCCTCACTTTTCTCCTTTTCACCACCTTCCCTAAACCTCTAACATTCCAAGACATCATTAACATTAACACTATAACAATCCACCGAAGCACACAAAGCAAAGCAATTCAGGACTTGACTTTTTCCTCATCCCCCTTTTCCATAATACTGATAACCTGCAAAATTTCCTCCTCTCTGCCATTAAAATCAAACCCAAGAGCTGCCCCTGTTTCAAGCACCTTCGTTATCTCCTCTTCCGCCACCAAACCCGAATTTCGATTATCCTTACAACCCGCTCCCATTCTCTACTTTCTGGCTCTAAGATTTTCAATAACAATTGCTATTTCATTCTCTAAATTCCACTTGACCTTCTTACTGCTGGATTTTGGTTTATGCATAGATCTCCTTGTTTTCATAGGATGTGATCTTAAGAGCAATTCCACTCATTTACCTCTAACTTTCTTAGGCACAACTGTTCTACACCCTCCACTGCCTACTACTTGTGTCTCTGCCACTACCGTATCTTGCGAACAATTCATCTTCGTCGACGACATGTTACCCCCTGTAGTATGACTGCTGTAACTATCTTTTTGGCCTCTCAAATCAATGCATAAATCGATCCCCTTTACAGAGCTCCTCCCTTTCAAACTCAAAACTTCCTCATTCTGTCTTTTCTCCTTGTTCATTCTCTGTTTGCTACCATCAGTTGTGTTGGATAAATCTTCTTCTTCTAAAATAATGTCACCCAATCCATTTTGGCCTTCTTGGTTAAAATAACGAGAATCCCTAACAATAGGGCCTTCTTGCAACTCCTTCATCAAAAAATTATTTGAGTTTATTCCCATCCTCGATGGCCCATTTTTTAACAACCCATTATCACTTGAGCCCAAAGGCCCATTAGACTTAGAGCATTCACCAATTCCCTTTCTAAAATACTCTCTACCATCAGGACCATCCTCTGATGAGCTGGTAACCTCTAGACTGCTTTGAGAAGGCATATCAATTCTGCCATCTCCTATCCTCGTACCACCCTTGGACATTGGAAACCTAGCTGGTTTCAATTTTAACTTTCGAATCCATCTCCCTTTTCCTTTCTCCACCACTCCCTCTGACAAACCTTTGGTTCTATTCTTCAAAAAGGTCTTGGGAAATTGTGCTCTGTCAAATATTACCTTTCTTCCTTCCAAATCCTTCATCCCCCTAGGAATATCCTGACACCAATGGCCTCATTTTTCCTCTTTTTCTCTGACCTTAGGCTGCTTCTGATATCTCTGAACTGCTCCCGCTGACTTTCCTTGCCACCTATCCACCAAACCCCACTCGCCTTTTCCACTTGCCCTGGAAAACTCACCATTGTCTCTCTCATGTTCTTTTCTATTCTCCAACCGAGGTTTCAAACCCAGTTCTAGAGACAACCACTCACTTGAAACTGTAGACGATGACGCTTCCAATCTGACTAGATAAGAACTTTTTCCAATCATAATCTGAACCTCCATCGGTATAATCTTGTTTGGAGCTACCAAAATCAAGATCCTTCCTACATCTAATATGGACTTCTTCCTTGTTTCCTCCTCAATCCACACTGTCTCTCCAATCAGTCCTCCCAAAATTTTGAACAAATTATCGCACCAACAAGATAAAGGAACCCCATAAATGTCTAGCCACAATAGCTTAGAGCATTCCGACTTGGATAACTTCCAAACATCCATCGACGCAAAATGGCTCCTCCATAGGAAGCTATTGTTAATAAAACCGTCTCTATCATAACTGGATTCAAAAGTCCAAACAATATTTTTCCCTCCCATATAAGAGGAAGAAAATTCAATACCTCTGTCCTCCAAGTTATTGTTGACCTGTAAAACTTTTGAAAAATCCTTGAGCTTCCTTACAGCTGACCGAGAAAGCCAATCCTCCACTTCAACTTCTTTATCCCCCACCCAAGACATAGTTAAGAGATTCCTAGCTTGGATGTCATCATATCCAAAAGCCTTAGACAAATCTTCCTTAACTACTTCCGTAAAAGAACGATTTTCCTGCCTATTGACGTTACTGATGTGGTCCTCCTTCCATTCTCCCCTGCCCACCTTAGTCTCTCTATTCCTCGCTTGAACATCCCCGTCTCACTACCAAATTTTTCTAGGAATTTTCTATGTCGATCCCAACCATGATCTGCTATCTTAGCCGAATTCGGCCACCCGTAAATGTGCATGCCGTTCACCATTTGGGCAACCTTGAGAGCTTCCTCTTTTGAACCAAAACGAATGAAAGCATAACAGCTACATCTGGACTCCTTCTTGGCTGATAGGAAAATGTCTCTAACCTTACCAAAGGGTTTAAACATCCCCCATAAACCAGCAGAATCCACAATGGGATTAATGTTATCCACAAAGATGGAAAACAAACTCTCTCTAAAGTCCTTACCACCTCCATACCCTCCATGCCCTCCAACCGAATGGTAGTATCTCTCTCTAGTGTTTTCTCTCGCCATGGATACTTATTTTAGTTCATTACTTTCTTTGTTTTTATTTATTTATTTATTTTCTTTTTCAAATATAGGCTCAATTAAACAATTCAATTCAACAAACACAAACTATCCATTCAATTCAAAGTTAGGGTCCAATTGAGTTGTCAAAGTGTGAAACTATCTTATTTAATACAACAAAAACAAACGGTGGAAAAAATAAATGAATAAATAAAATAAAATAACAAATCAACAACTCATAATGTCCTCTCCCTTTATGTGGATTACATTTTAAATAGATCGGGTCCCGAAATGTCATATATATATATATATATAATTTTTCTATTGTCAGTTTGTCTTGATATAATTGTCAAAACTTCTCCATAATCTATGATCCACATTCTTCATTATGATATATTTTATATCAGGATGAAGTAACAAACTGACAGTAGAAAGACTATATATATATATATATCCACGTTGCTTCATATGTACACTGATATGGTTACATCATTTATTGAGCAGAGTAACTGTCTAAATTAATTTCATGAAATTCTGAATCTTCAGAAGAAACATTGACAGAAAATGCTGGTTGTTTTGGTGCAGGTAGAACCGCGTTTTCATTTGCAAGCATGCAAACAACATTGGACATTGAGGGCCTATCACTTGCCTGGGCTTGTACACACAAAAGACCCACATGAATACATCTCAGTACTTCATCAACTGACTGCGATTCGTCTGATGTTGGGTCGATTAGTTCTAGACCGTTGATTAATTCTAGAGCTTTACCTTCATTCCTCAGTTGCCATACCTGAAAGAGGTCATAAGAATGAAATATTGCAAATGTTATACAAGAAGTTTCAATGACCTATATAGGATGTTGAAGAACAGTATTGAATTTTGATTTACCACTTACATGTCTCAAAAGGTTGTAGCAACTATTGTTCTTTTTGCCACTCACAATTTCTAGTACCAAGACCCCAAAGCTAAATACGTCAGTTTTCATTGAGACAATGCCGCTCATGACATGTTCTGGAGACATATAGCCACTATAAAATAACAAAAGACCATTAATCAATTAATTTTTTAAATGAAAAAAAAAATACTAGTATATAGAAAAGGACATAAGCCTCTATACGTTCAGTTGTGCATTTAGCATATACTTACTATGTTTCGACGACTCTGTTAGTGTTTGCTTCTGATTCATTTAGGCCAAAAATCATAGCCATATCAAAATCTGATATTTTTGGATTCATTTGTTCATCAAG
Organism: Acer campestre; assembly: GCA_954870605.1. NCBI lineage: Eukaryota > Viridiplantae > Streptophyta > Magnoliopsida > Sapindales > Sapindaceae > Acer > Acer campestre. The sequence continues at coordinate 49,216,696 of OX940799.1, read as the reverse complement.
TAAAATGTTACTAGCTTTCACAGTCACTCTTAATCTTGAATATTTATGAATATACAGAAGTCCTTGAGCTACGCCTTCAATTATTTGGAAATGTTTTTTCCAATTTAACATGTTTTTTCTTTTAGAATCTGTGAAAAAAAAAATCAAGAATTTAAAAATAAAATAAAAACGAATTGAAAATTATTACTAGTAATAAAGAGACTTACCGAAAATAAAGAAATCCAAGCTTTTGTTAGGCATATACTCGAAGACTAAAATCCTTTCTTCTCCATGGAGACAACACCCTAAAAGCATAACAAGATTAGTGTGTTGGAGTTTTGCAATGAGTTCCCGTCCATCATCCTTATATTCAGCTATTCTCTGTCTTGATCTTCTCGAAAGTCTTTTTATTGCTATTTCTTGCCCGTCAAATAATTTTCCCTGAAATCATAGGTCATTAATAATTACTAATATATATATATATATATATAATATGAGCAAAATTTTACCTTATACACAGGACCTAAACCTCCTTCACCAAGCTTGTTGGTAGTTGAGAAATAATTTGTGGCTGCAGCAATGGTTTGAAAACTGTATATCTTCAACTGGTGACTCATGCTTTGATCTTCCATTTCTTCTGATTTTCCTTCGTCATGAGAGATTAGATCTGACACATCAAGTCAAATCACTTGGTTATTTGATTAATCACTAATAATACATATATATTTTATATTAATCAATATATAATAAGTAGCAAAACATGGGTTGATCTTGAGGTAGATCATAGAGCGATAATTAATGATCATAGTATTACTGGATCGAAAAGTTGTGATTAAAAGAGAAAAATTGTTTAAAAAATGAGTTAATGGCTTGCTTGCATAGAAAAAAAATCTAGAGTGGGATGTATTCAAAAATAAAGCTAGCTCCTTCAACTTGGAGGGCCTATTTGAAAAGTTGTTAAAATTTCTATATAAAAATTATAAATAACGAAAACATTAGGATAAATTTTATTTAATTTAAAAAAAATATGGGCCTAGGAGGCTATGGCCCACTCAGGCCCTAATGTGTCTTCACCACATATGGATTGACTTTTTATTTTAAAATAGATATGGTTACTACCAGGCTATGTCTACGGATACGAATGAATTGTTCTCTTAACCACTTGCTTTCACGGCAAGAGATTGACCACGGATTACGAAACAATGAAATCAAACAATTGTGATTGTTCATAAATGATTAAAGATATAAGTTTGAGATTTTTCATACCTTTTCCTTTGTATTCTCCCACAGGTAAAGACCAGAAGATAGAAAACAGAGGTACCATTATTATAGCTCTAAACAGCACCTCCGCAGCCACCGCCACTTCAAATCTGCAATCATATAAAAGAAATGGAATGAGGAAACCTGTTTCTATGATAATTTATTCACGAAATAAAATCGATTCCATTCAAATATTCTTCAATCCAATAATAAAAGTTACAGAGATATAATATATACCTTTCGAAAATAAGAAAAAACTGTTGAAAAAGTTTTGAGAAGCTTAACTCCAAAGAGATTTGATCGGGAAGTTTTCCGATCAATCTTTGGAGCAAGCTTCCCAATTAATGGTGAATTTGAAGAAAGAAACAGAGGATATATATATAAATGAAGATTCAAGAGGTTCAAGTTCCGGTCAATTGCAAAGAAATTCATTGTTGTATTCTGGCTCAATAACAGAAAGAAAAAATAAAAAAAAGATAATAAGAAATAACAGAATCGGAAGAAAATGACAGCTAATAGTAATTGTCCACCAATGAACGACGACCAGGTGCATATTTGTCCAGGTGGAGATCGAATCCACCAATATGACCGATAGCCAGTGTTATTTAGTTATCGAATCCACCGATGAAGGACTAATAAGGGAAGGACACTTGAACAGAAAAGGTTTGTACAAATCTCTTTTCCTTTCATTTACACGTATTTTGTTTTAGGAAAAATTGCCAGTTTTTCTCTAACGAACACTATTGAGCTGATTTTTTTTCTAAACTAAAACACTTGAAGATATGTAATACTATGCCTTTAAAGATAATGAAAGTTTTTCAACATATGATCGCTTGTGATGCTTTTCCCCTTAGATCAGTCCAATTTCATTAAAAAATAAATAGATCTTAGCAATTGATTACAAATGTCACCAAATCTATTTAGGTCTGAATCCAAATTCATAATACATAAGACAAAAGTGTGGTGCCGATTTGTATTAGTATACTCATGAGAGAATATTTGAAAAATTGCACAATTGGACTAGACATTTGATGTAATTACGTTCATATGTAACTTTTACTCATAATTGTATAAACTACCTCTATCATTAGTACTTCACTTCTCTATCTAATTAAATTTAACTGTTGACCACATTTTTTGTGCAGAATGACTAAAATATCGATCGTTGATTACTTTTAAAAAAAAATATTAAATTAATCAATCCCTATTTTCTCTCACTAAAATATTTTCTTTTTATATTTTATCAAAACCTATCAAGATCATACAGTATATGAGTGGCTCAAATAATGGGAGATATCAACATTAGGGAGAAAACTCCCCACACTTGCTTGTAAAATGCACATGGTGAAACTAGAACCCCCACCACTAACGTGGAAGGGGAGGTGCATAACCATTCATACTAAGAGGTGACATGTATGTTTTTAGGATTATTAAAACCATCTAAAATTGATAAAAATTGAGGTGACTCAGTGGTAAGCTCATCACACCCACATGTTGAGGTCGTGGTTTTAGGTTTCAGTTGTACCCTCTCATCTAAATCTCAAATTTGTTATATATATATATATAAAATAAAAAAATAAAAAAAAACCCTCTAAAATTATCAAACTACCCTCAATGGATTGGACCACTTGGGCCTAAAGCCCAATATTCCATAAAATACTTCGGTGTTTTAATTTCGTGGATGGATATAGTTATTTTAAGAAGCATACAGTACTCAACAACAAGCATTCAACCATTTGCCCCCAGGTATGTAGCTCAGCTAGTAGATGGACGAGCTTAGGGCTTGGGTAAATGACTCTCAAGTTAGTAGCTCGAATCCTACCAATGACAAAAAACTTCAATTCATCCGTATGATTCCATTGTATGATTCCATTGTTTTGTAGTCCGTCGTCAGTCTCTTGCCGTGAAAGCAAGCTGTTAAGAGATCAATTCATCTGTATCTGTAAACATGATCAGTTGGTAACCGTATCTATTTTAAAATAAAAAGTCAATCCATATATGGTGAAGACAAGTTAGGCCTGAGTTGGCCATAGCCTCCTAGGCACATATTTTTTTAAATTAAATAAAATTTTATCCAAATATTTTCGTTATTTATAATTTTTATTTTAAAATTTTAACAGCTTATCAAATAGGCCCTCCAAGTTGAAGGAGTTGGCTTTGTTTTGGAATACATCACACTATAGATTTTTTTCTATGCAAGCAAGCCATTAACTCATTTTTAAAACAATTTTTCTCTTTTAATCACAACTTTTCAATCCAGTAGTACTATGATCATTAATTATCGCTCTATGATCTACCTCAAGATCAACCCATGTTTTGCTACTTATTATATATTGATTAATAAAAAATAATTATTAGTGATTAATCAAATAACCGAGTGATTTGACTTGATGTGTCAGATCTAGTCTCTCATGACGAAGGAAAATCAGAAGAAATGGAAGATCAAAGCATGAGTCACCAGTTGAAGATATACGGTTTTCAAACCATTGCTGCAGCCACAAACTATTTCTCAACTACCAACAAGCTTGGTGAAGGAGGTTTAGGTCCTGTGTATAAGGTAAAATTTTGCTCATATTAATTATATACATATATAGGAAAATTTTCAAATAAGTGCGCACTGATATAACTTCGTCAGTGCGCACTGATATAACTTTATCAGTGCATTAGATGTGGACCATTATATTTACATACTTTGACTCAAAGTGTATGCACTTGTCAAAACTTCTCCATAATCTATGGCCCGCATGCAATGTACTGATGAATTTTATATCAGTACGCACTGAGGAGAAAAGGATTGAAATATATATATATATATTAGTAATTATCAATGAGCTATGATTTCAGGGAAAATTATTTGACAGATAAGAAATAGCAATAAAAAGACTTTCGAGAAGATCAAGAAGACAAAGAATAGTTGAATATAAGGATGATGTACGAGAACTCATTGCAGAACTCCAACACACTAATCTTGTTATGCTTTTAGGGCGTGTTTGGCGCCTAGGATTGGACTGGGATTAGACTATTTTTGTCATAATCCAATGTTTGGTGACGTCAATGGATTGCATTGTCCAATCCGATGGGGCCCATTTTTAATGATTTAGTCCCACAAATGCAGGATTAAATAAACCCAGCTATTTGGTGGGTTTATTTAGTCCTGTATTGTGTAGTACTATTATTATTATTTTTTAATTTTTTCTTTTACCTTTTTTTCCTTTAATGATATATCATCATCTCATATACACCACCACCCATCTCTTCACCATCTACACCACAATCACCACCATCAAACCATAGACTTTTTTCTTCCACCATCATCTCCAAACATCATTCAACAAACAAACCCAGATCGAAAGACCATCACCGCCGCCGACACCACCGCCCAGCACCATCGCCGACGCCAAGGGAACCCAAAAAACCCAATATTTGCCGTCAAACAAACCTGAACCCAGAAACCCCATCTCCACTGCCCAGATCAAACCAACCATCACCACCCTAAATCAGAGAACCATATCAATGGCCCTTCCATGCTCAGCGAAAACCCTCTCTTGAACTACATCAAGGTTGCCGCATCGCTGCCATGAAGATGCACGGCGTTCGATCAGTTGGTCTCTCACTTTCTCTCGAAAAGGGAAACTGAAACCGAAAAAGTTGGTGGCTGTTGGTGGTAGTTGGGTTTGGTGATTGAGATGGATGTTGGTATGGTTGTGGGGAATTTGAATTGATTTTTTAGGTGGATTTTCGAGTTGGATTATGGTGTTGTTTGTTTGCTTTACTGGTGCTTTTTTCCCAGATTTTCTTTGGAGTTGACTTCTTGTTATTGGTGGTTAAAACCAACGGTTATCTTTGTTCAATAAAATAAAATAAAATAAAATAAAATAAAATAAAAAAAAAAGAGATTGAATCATTGAATGAGTGAGAGATCGTGGTGAGGAGAGAGAGGACAATCAGATATTTGTATTTTTAATATCTGTAAAAATAATTATTATCCAACTTCAAAATATTATCAAATTAAAAAAATTATTATATTTAGTGCAATCTCATATTTCACCAAACAAAACATGGTATTAATTAAGTCCAGTCCCATGTTTCTTCAAACACAACATAGTATTAACTTAATTCAATCCAATCCAATCCAATTCCATCTAATCCCAGTCCAATCTTAATCCAATCCAATCCCATGAAATAGTCAAATCCAATCTCGCGCACTAAATAGACCCTTAGGGTGTTGTCTCCATGGAGAAGAAAGGATTTTAGTCTTCGAATATATGCATAATAATAGCTTGGATTTCTTTATTTTTGGTAAGTCTCTTTGTTACTAGTAATAATTTTCCATTCTTTTTTTTAAAAAAAATTCTTGATTCTTTTTCACAGATTCTGAAAGAAAGAACATGTTAAATTGGAGAAAACATTTCCAAATAATTGAAGGCGTAGCTCAAGGACTTCTATATCTTCATAAAAATTGAAGATTAAGAGTGATTGTGAAAGTTAGTAACATTTTACTTGATGAACAAATGAATCCAAAAATATCAAATTTTGGTATAGCAACGATTTTTGGCCTAAATGAATCAGAAGCAAACACTAATAGAGTCATCGCTTATGTCCATTTCTACATACTAGCATTTTTTTTTCATTTAAAAAATTAATTGAATAATGGTCTTTCGTTATTTTTAGTGGTTATATATCTTCAGAACATGTAATGAGCGGCATTGTATCAATGAAGACCGACATATTTAGCTTTGGGGGTCTTGGTACTAGAAATTGTGAGCCGCAACACAATTTCTAGTTGATACAACCTTTTGAGACATGTAAGTGGTAAATCAAAATTCAATACTGTTCTTCAACATCCTATATAGGTCATTGAAACTTCTTGTATAACATATGCAATATTTCATTCTTATGACCTCTTTCAGGTATGGCAACTGTGGAACGGAGGTAAAGCTCTAGAATTAATCGATGGTTCGACCCAACATCGGAAGAATCACGGTCAGTTAATGAAGTACTGAGATGTATTCATATGGGTCTTTTGTGTGTACAAAACCAGGCAAGTAATAGGCCCTCAATGTCCAATGTTGTTTGCATTGCAAATGAAAACACGGTTTTATTATCATTAACATAAAAATATTAAATAAAAAAATTTCATTTACTAAATAAAATGTAATCCACATAAAAGGGGGAGGACATTATGAGTTGTTGATTTGTTGTTGTTTTTATTGTTCCGCCATTTGTTTTTGTTGTATCAGATAGGGTAGTTTCACACTTTGACAACTCAGTTAGACCTTAACTTCGAATTGAATGGGTAGTTTGTTTTTATTGAATTAAATTGTTCAATTGGACCGGACTTTTTTAAAAAAGAAAATAAATAAATAAAGCAGAGAAAGGAGAAAGATTGGGCCTTTTTTAAACTTAGAAAGATTGGGTCAGATTTCACAAAACCAACAAAAAAAAAAACGAAGATTGTTTAAAAATAAAAAATACATTGGGCCAGTTGGGGCCACAGATGCTAGGTTTGCTACGCCACTGGCCGGCCCTGATTGCTTTTTGGATTATTTTATGTTGACGGTCTTACTGCTGTAGGACTTGCTCGTTTTTAGTATTCATTCTTGATCCTTAATTGTATTTATGCATATATATATTTTTTTGAATTATTACACTATTTCGGGATCGGAGAAGGACAATGTCTCGAACCTACAACCTATGGTATGTGTGCTGGACTAACCACTAAATCAATCTCATCTTGTTTGTATTTATGCATACTTGATTTTAGTGTATTTACCCCCATTTAAATTAAATATGAAATTTAGTTCCCAATAAAATGAATTTTTTTTTTTTTTTTGTCATTTCATATATATAGCAAGCTAATTGAATACAATCATACATCCTTATTGGTTGACAAATTTATCCTTAACTAAATTATATAAATCTTTAATATAGAGGAAAAAAGATTTAATAAGTAAATAAATACAAGTTTTTATGTACTGATAACCCACTTCATTGATTGGTCATTTTTTGCACGTCTTATTTAAACGAAAAACAATGAAAGCTTCCCTGTTTAGGCAATGTAGAATAAGTGTAGACACCAAAACCTGTAAATAATTGATATCAGGAACTAATTAAGCAATTACATAGCAGAATTGCTTAATAAATCCTCAATAGACGTTAGGCGATCTTAGCATAAATAGCAGCAGCTCAGTGGCCATAACCATCGGAAAAAGTTCCCGCAAAAGGATTTAAATAATTAGGTAATTACACCAAATCCCCCCAAGGTTTGTTCTTTTCCATACGAAAACAACTTTATCATTAATTGACACTCACTTCCCCTGTTATCAGTTAACGGTAGTCAGATTTAACCTTTGACCTTGTTAGACCGTGCAAAAGCTTGAAATAACCCTAACATGACAGATCAAATTTAAAAAACTAAAAAACTAAAAATAAAAAAAAAATAAAAACTTGAGAAGTGATCCAGAACAAATCCATCTCACATACAACACCAACAAACCAAATCCATCGATCTAAAAACACACCACCTTTAAAGCAGAAAATCAAAACCCCAAATCCAGAAAATACGTTCATCAATTTCTGAGATCATCTCCATTCTTAGATTATTAAAAAAAAAAAAAAAAACGAAATTTTAAAAAAAAATTAAAAAAAATTGATGGAGATCTAATCAAAGTCCAAAAAAAAAAAAATCACAAATCGATTCTAAAGCAAAATCCACAAATATCAATCAACAATTCATATATTCTTCTTCAATCAATTCCAAAAAATAAAAACCAATACAATTTGGAAAAAAAAAAAAAAAAAAAAAATTCAAGATCCAAACACATCTTCATCAAGCAAAATCCTCTTCAATCTGTTTCCAAAGAAAAAAAAAATTGTATCTAGAGATGCAACAAAGATAAACGATATCGAAGAAGTGACAGATATCAAAATATTTCTCCTTTCTAAGTGTGGATTGACAATTGCTCCAGATCTAGAGATTTTTTAACAAACCCTAGCCGTAAGATCCAGGACAAGGAGGGAATCCCGCCGAACTAGAAGCGCCTCATCTTTGCTGGCAAGAGCTCGAGGATGGTCGCACTTTGTCCGACTACAACATCTAAAAGGAGTCCACTCTCCACCTGGTGCTTCGCATTTGCGGTGGTGCCAAGAAGAGGAAGAAGAAGACCTACACTAAGCCAATGAAGCTCAAGCACAAGAAGAAGAAGGTGAAGTTGGCTGTGTTGCAGTTCTACAAGGTCAATGACACCGGGAAAGTCCAAAGGCTGAGGAAGGAGTGTCCCAACGCAGAGTGCGGTGCGGGTACTTTTAAGGCCAATCACTTTGATAGGCACTACTGTGGTAAGTGTGGTAATCTGTCTTTTGTTGGCTATAAGTCTTATGATTTCTATTGAAAATTTGGTAATCGGTGTGGCTTCAATTGTGTTCTAGAAATTGATTGGATAAGTTGGAACAAAAAAAAAAAAAAAAAATTCTCCAAATCTGGAAATTTTTTTTAGGAGTTATTAATCTTCAATATGTTTTTTTAAATCTATTTATTGAAAAAAAAAATTAAAATTTTTTAATTATATTCTATGAAAAAAATATATTTATTTTTCTTTTTTTATAAATAGATTTTGGGTTTTTTCTTTTTTAGATTTTTTTTTTCTATTTTTTCATTTTGGTGAATTATGGGTATTTATGTTTTTTTATCATTTTATAATGGTCAACTCTTACACTAAACGGTCAAACCCTACAGCAGGGGAGGTGGGTTTCAATTAACGGTAAGAGATATAGCTGTCTTAGGGTACCTGGTTCGTTAATTCGCCTTTTCAATACCAGAAAATAGCCTCAGGGCGCTCCTGCTGCCTTCGTCGGGGAATACCCTCCTACAAGAATCCTGGTGCTAAAGTGGCCTTAGTTTCCTACCAGGACAGACTTACAGTAAGATCGGGCTGCCTCAGGGTACCTGGTTCCTTACTTCGCCTCAAGACCAGGAAATAGCCTCAAGGCGCTCCTGCTGACTTGGTCGGGGAATACCCTCCTCCGAGATACCTGGTGCTAAAGTGGCCCTAGTTGCCTACCAGGACAGATCTACAATAACATCGGGGTGACTCATCGGGATGCTTCATCCTTTATTTCCCCACTTACTACCCCGACAGAGGACCAATAGTTAGAGAAAGACTTAGAAGTTTATCTTCAGCAAGTCAAATTGTTTGCAAGTAACAGGTTTCCTCGACTGACTGCTCTACACTTTATACTGTTACATGTTTAAGGGAGTCTGATTAAAGGAAGATATGATCAGACCCTACTGATTCTTACGGTTACGAGATATAAGCATCTTATGCTTTGTTTTTATTACCCATCGGGGTCCAGTTACTCATCAGGAGTCCAATTATCAACAAATTAATATGCTGTGTAAAATTTCTAAGTGTAAAAGTGAGCAAGACATAGTATGATTCATGAAGCTGTTTTATTAATAAAATGGGGTGCCCAGCTCTCAATTCGGGCTATAAAAAATGTAATAAAAAGGAGGAGAGGCCATGTTAGTCTTCTTTTTCTTCTTCTGGATGCTCTCCTTGGCCAACTGCCATTTCTCCCAAAGGCTGAGCTGCTGCATCAGTTTGGACCACCTCCTCCACAGTAGAAGACCCAGTCTGGGTCCCCTCAACCACATGAACCTCGGATTTAGCTGGCCCCTCATCTTCCTCCACGATGACCACTCCAGTAGCGGACTCGGGATCCACCTCTTGTTCTTCAAAGGTAGAAGGATCTAGAGCAGCTCCCTCGACACCATCAAGTTGGACCTCAGCAGCCGTGTCAGCTCCTTGACCCGGGTGAACTACTTCTTGTGGATGGGCCTCTGTTTCTTGATCCCCTCATGCTAGCTGGGCATCCCTTGCCATTATTTGCTCCCGGTCCCAGTTCAAGGCTGCCTCGAGGTCGAAGGGAGGAGGCAAAGCTGTGGCCACCTCGTAGCAGGCTGTGAAGTAGCCATCCTCGAATGAAGGCCCCTGTTGAGCTTCCAAGCTTGCTATAGTCTCCCGCTAGAGTTGATTCTCGCTCTGTAGCAACTTCTTCTCTCTCTTCACACACTCCCTCTCCTCCCGATGGCGTAGGGACCTGACAGTTTCAGTGTCCAGACTGCGTTCAGCACACCTAAGAGCCACCAGGGCCTCCTGCCTCCCTTTTTTAGCATCTTTGGCATCTTGAAGCAGAGGAGCTACGCTCTGTTGGGTCTGGACCAGCTCCTGCTGAGTATCCTCTAACTTCGCTTGGAGGCCGATACCCTCAAGGTCAGCATCTGTCTCTTCATGGCCAAGGCGAACTTGAAGCCCTACAAAAAAAAAAGGGAGGAAGTCAGTACTTAGCAGAAGGAAGAAAGGACAATAAGAGGAAAAGAAGAATGTTACCTCAGCTAAAACGGATGCTCCCTTAGCAACCAAGATATCAGTGGGAAGCTTGGCCATATTCGTCAAGTCTCCACCAAGGCAGGAGGCCGCAAATCTAGACACCACCTCGTCAAAGGTAGCACCCCTCGACCCCGATCCAGAAGCCACGTCATCTACCGGGGGAGGGATGGGGATAGCTGCCTCCTCTACCAAGATTCTTACTGGATCTTTGGAAAAGTCTGTAGTAGTAGGAGGAGGAGCAGGTGAAGTCTTTGCTACAGGGGTAGCTTTCTTCTGTGCTGACCCAAAACCTCGGGCCTTAGCCGCCCTAGCCAACAACGCCGAGATCCTCGAGGGCGATGGAGGAGTAGAAGGAAGGCGAGCTAGAGTCTTAGCCCTAGACCCCACTGAAGTAGGAGCAGTTGTTTTTGAGGGAGCAGGAGGAGGGTTGGGATCGTTTCCCGCTCGGATGGACCCCGACACGGTCTTGTCAGCAATTGTAGGCGAAGGGACAGGAGAAGCATGAGCTAGCAGGGTCAAATCCCCCGCTCCTGAAGATGAAGGAGACCTCGCTACCATCGGGGTAGCTGATACTGCAAAAAGGAAAGAAGCATTATGAGAAAAAGAAGGAGAAAATGTAAAAGAAAAAGCAGAAGAGCAAGATGCAATCAACTCACCAAGGAGAGCAAGGGATATCTTCAAGTATCGCTCCAAACTGGCTCCCTCAAAGGGATCCAGAGTGGGATACTGCAAGTTGGTGTACCCCCTCTTCAGGATCCTTGTAAGAATGTCCCGTGACTCGGAAGCTAGCACCCCCTTCGCCCACTTGTCCCTCGCCATAAATTGGGTAGGGACAGGGTACTCATGTCCCCCGATGAAGGCAGTACGCCCCCATTCGCCCTCCACCACGAGCCATTCCTCCTTCCAGGACGCTAAGTATTTCACATTTGCTCCTGGGACAGTGAATTTCAAGTCGTTTGATGCCCGCAGGTAGAACTGACCCCGGGGCACCATGTTCGTAATATTGAAGAGGAAGCGAAGCTCGTCCAACCCCGGCTCTTGCTCTATGTGATCTTTTTTGCACTGCTCCTTCCAAAGCACCAAGAACCCTGTCAGGTGCTTCCAGAAGCCCGGTGAGATTTGGAGAGGGGCCAATTCAAGCGCAACGAGAGCCCGACGGAGAGTAGGATGCATCGGAAGCCGGACTCCACACTCAAAAGCTGTTTTATGGATCAGCATGCGGTCTTGAGGCGGGGTGTATACGTCGTAACCCCTGTGGGGAAGAGAGAGAGTGATGTACTCCGGGATCTTATACTCCTCCCGTAGTTTGTTGAGCGTATCCACTGTGCACACAGAGTCGAGTATAATCTGACCGTCGTGAAAGGCGGCGTAGGAACCGGTTTGGACCCCGACCAGGGTGATATCAGGTCCGCCACCTTCCTCGTCATCGCCAGACTTTGAGGTGCCCACCTCATCACCAATCAAGATCGGGTCTTCTGGTTGATTGTGAAAACCCGACCCGATTTACGGGTTTCAAGTAGAACGGCGGCGTTGAGCCAGCGGGGTACCATTAGCAACACCATCCCCCCTATCGACCCCGCTTCTTCTTTTCTGAGGTCGGGGAATCCCCCACCACGTCGGCCGCCTCCATATTGAAGAGGGCGTCGATGCTATCAGATTGGTGTGGTGAGACGGGGTCGGGATGAACAGAGGTCACCGCTGTAGAAGGGTTTTGCTCAGTGGCAAGTTCGTGAGAAGTGGGAAGTTTGAAAGGAGAAGCCATTGAAGAAAAAGGGAAGAGGAATTTCTAGAAGATTGAAAGCAAAGAAAGAAAGAAAGCAAGAGTTTTTGTTCTCGGTTGACTATGAAAGTTTGAAAGTAATAGAGAAAGCACCAGTGAAGCCGGTCTATTTATAGAGGAGGGATGACAGTTACACACCCGAAAACCGAAATCGATGACCAGAAGAATGGGTAGAGGCGTTTTTCCGCATAAATCTCGCCAAAACGGCTCTTTTTGAAAACAAGGAACCCAATCAGTGATCGACACGCAACCAGTTATAACGTACAAAATAAAGATTTCCTCCTCCTAAGTGGAAACCTAGTCAGACAAGGAAGTAAGCAGATGAGGCAGAAAATTCTTCAAGTAACGACAAGATCCTGACTCCGACCCCGACAAGGTATCAGTGTCCAAGTCAAAGGGGACTTTTGTTAACCGCCAAAATTGGCGAAGGACCAAAGAAGAATTTTCCACCTCAACACAAGGATAAAATAGAAGTATAAACACCATCCGGATACCCCGACAAAGGCGAACTCCGACTGGTCCGAGCACACACTCCCTCCAGCGGGGTCCAGTCTGGCTTCTCCCCAGCTTCTCAAGGACCCCGCCAGCATCTCAGTTCAGAAATATGGCCGTGAGCCGGACTTCTCACTAGAATTCACAGCAAGGTCCAGCCCCGCTAAGACCGGGCTTCCTACAGACCCCGTAGCACCCCAACACAGTCTCCTACAGACCCCGCAACACCCCGACACAGAGTACCACGACAATATCCCGGTATGATACCAGCTAGATATCCCCTACTCCATCATCTGGTGGCCTACCGATGTGCACTTTTTGAAATAAACTACCTCGCCAAGCGAGAGAATACCGGGCAGCCAGATTCTCGTACTAGAAACTAAAGCTTCGTAAAAGATCCAAGAAAACACTGCCGTACAGAGGAGGTGTACTCTTTCCCACCGGAGAGTCCTATTTCGAGTTGGTCAACTCAGTCAGAACCCTTCTAGGAAGGAAAGATTTAATCACGAAATTGACTCCTTCTAGGATGGAAAGACTGGATTCTGCACGTAAAGCTCCGAGATTATCTCCTACAAGGGAGGAAGTCCCGCAATTGCCAAACCCTAGACCGAAATTGTAGGAGTGCATGGCAAGCAAAGAGGACCTATATATATAGCAGCTAATTCACCGAAAAAAAAGGGGAAAAGGACCGAAAAAAGAAAAAAAAAACCATACAGTCCAATTCTACTTATCGACAGGCACAGATTCACCATCACCACCATCTCCATTACTTACAAAATCTCCATACATTGCTGTAACCCCTAAATACATGGTTCATATATTTGTAATGCAAATGGACGATCAATAAAAGTTTATTTTTGTTTGATTTCCTATATTCCTTATTGTACTTGCATTGATAGGGACATAGTCGGTATCAAACTATGTGATACCCCTCCGACCAGGATCAATCTCGATCTTGGTCCTTTTAAAGTTGTTATTTGGAATTTCATCCCATTAACGATTTTCGGATAACAATAATAAATTTGATAATATAATAAAATAGGTGTAGGTGGAGTGTAGTTACAAAAATAGAAATATAGAAAGGATATTTTTGCCATTAATTGGGGTGTATTTACAAACTAGAGATTTTTAAAATTTTAATAGGGTGTATACGTACGAGAGGGCTATACATATAATTTTTAAGGGATGCAAATATCGCCATTCTAAAAAAAAATCAAAGCCCAATTGAATTATAATATATCAAACTTAGTTTGACATCGTCTGAGTCAAAATTATCTGAGTCCAATTGAATTCTTTTTTCTTTTGAAAGAGAGTCCAATTGCTAACCTTTCTTTGCTAACCTAGTTTGATATCGTCTAAGTCAAAATCGCTGCCCTCTCTCTCTCTGTCGACTAGCGCCTCCTTTCCCATTTCGATTTGCTTCTAGAAAAGTGTTTGTCTCACCTCTTAATGTCTCATTTTCTTTTATTTTTGAAAATAGTCCACCATTTCTTGTAATTTACAAAATCAATTGCTTTTATTTTTGAACTTTTGAAGTATCTGTAGAATTTAGTTGAAATTGGATTTGATGCTGTTTTTTTGGTTTTCTTTGTGATGTTGAATTTTTATGTTAGTGATAATAATTTTATATAGGGCCCTGATTTTTGTTAATATCACAAAATCATTCGGGCCCCAAAATGTCTGGAGACAGCCCTGCTACCACACTCTCTATCCTTATCTCTATCTATATCCCTATTTCTATTTATATTTTCAAATAACTTATATTTTCATTATTATTTTTTAGTTTCTTTAATAAATTATTGTTCATAGATAAAAACAATACCGAACAAAGTAATTGCATGGCAATCAATTACCAAGAAAGCTATCCGCTAAAGGAGAAGAAATATACTCAAATCTTCAAAAATAAGGCAACAATAATATATAATTTCGATGAGGATATACTCAAATCTTCATCTCTATTAATGAAGATTCTGGTTCCAATTCTCTTCCCTTTTTGGAGGAGATCTGGAACCGCATCTCCTCCTCTATGGAGATGGCGATCTCCACCCATCTCTATTATTTAAAATAATTTTTATTGATTGTGTATTTTGCTGCTTGTGATGTTAAAGAAGCAGGGTAGAGAAGAAGAAGATGATAGGTGGAAAAGAAGAAGATGATGGATAGAGAAGGAGGAGATGTCTGCTATTGTTTTTTTTTTTTTTTTTTTTTTAAAAAAAAGTGTTTAGGGTTGATGTGTTGAGGTTTGATTGGGTAATTTATTTTCTTTTTAACATTTATTTACTAATACTGCAAAAAGACTAAATTGCCCTCATCCAAGCTGTGACTAGTGGTAGTCAACTATTAGTCAACAGGTCAAGGGGTATTAAGTGTTATTATGATTTTTTCACTGGTTTGTGTAATTATGCATATAATTAGGTTAAGTTATTGTAATTTATCGTAAAATAAAAGAGAAGAGAGAGGAAGACATGTTTTATGGTGATTGGTCGATGCATATTTTATTTAAATATTTGTATTGGAGATGAGAATATACATTTCATATTTTATTGAAATGTGAACATATATGTTTGATAAACATGTTCTATAGAATTGAAATGTGTGCGAATGAACAAAAAGCCAATAAACAATATATGTAGATTGCAATAAAACACCGATGAAGAGTAAAGAATCCACTTTATCTGTCAACTAGTACAGATTATCATTCTATTATGCCTTCATATAAAAAAGGTGTGAAGAAATATAGTCCCACATTGCCTACACAGAAAAACCCTCAACCAGAATGGACATATAAGAAATGGAACAACTTCAACTCTTATTCGTATGGAGCCGTGTGGTGAGCACAAAGCGAACTATTCTTTCGCCTTTTACTAAAGAATACCGTGTGTTTGCCACTTTTAACGGCATACACCGATTTTTGGAGGAGTTGTACTCTGTACAGCACCTATCAAATCAAAGTCCAATCTTTTGTTATAAACATGCTTGAATAGTCCCTTCATTTTTATAGTATCTGAACATAATTTATTATCCTTTTCTTATATTGACAAGGAACATAATCTCAGAACCAGTTTACTTAATTTTTCTTCTATCGTAGTGAGAAATTATACAATTGAGGTTTTTGTGTATTTTTGAAAGAACTCTATCTCTCACAGGAGTAAATTTCACTGGTATATATTAACAAGAGTCTAAATCACTGAAAGAACATTCTTAAAATTATCCAAATGAAAATTTGAGCATATGCAGCAAGACTTAATAAAGGTGCATGTATATGATGTAGGAAAGGACAAAGGAAAGCGAGAAAATGGTGAGGCAACTGAATCACTCAAGCTGTTAATCACAGACTTACTCGAAGGGAGCAAGCTGTATGCTTGATTTGAAAGGAGGGCTCTCTCTTTGTTTGATGATTTTAGTAATTTTAGGAATTAAGTTCAATCTCTAGTTTTATATTGCTTTTGTAGTTCTCATTAGAATAAGAACCAAAATTACAACAAAAGCTTTCTGTAATTCAGATTTCAACAGCAGAATTAGAGTTGAGAGCAGATTAATCAGCAGTCAAAAATAACCACAAGACTAGTCAGCTGCAGTTACGATTACTCGAAGGAAGACTTTTAGTTTTCCACATCGACAGAGCACGAGACCTTACAATGCAGAGTAGGGCTATAAGAGAATAATCAAGATTTAGTATAAAGCATACCTTTATCGGCCTTTTGGCTAAGATCAAGTGTAGTATCTGTTCTTATCAATTTAATATTTGATATGTGAATCATTGATCCACACGATATTAAATTTACTTTTTGATGGGGAGTTCCCATCACAATAGCTTGCTATTGGGGTTCTCAAGTGTAGCCATGTGTTGCACTACTGCACGGGCTTGGCGCACCCCTACCAATTATAGTTTAATGTTTTTAAGGAATTCTTATTATAATCCAAAGCAGATTATAGTTTGGTTTTCAATTTTAGATAATTCAAGTTGTGGTAACTGTCCTTTTCAACAAAAAAAAAAAAAGGTTGTATTTGTTAAACGCTATTACATTTCTATACATTAAGCTATAAAACAGAGCTGCATATAAAAGATGTGAAATATCAAACAATTTAGGTTGGCAGATCAAATTAATATTTCCCGTACAGTTCATGATTGATCTCACCATGTAAAAACTGCAATTTAATTTTCCTTCGTCCTCGGCTTTCCTTTTTCATTCTTACCCTAAACTATGAAGCTTCTGCCTAACATGTACACATCTTGTACATTTGTAGTAGACGGTTTTAGTGATTGGTTCCGGTAATAATGAGCACAAGATTAGCAGGATGTGACCCACTAATATGATCCTTTTTTCGTTCACTTCAACACTTAATTTCCAGTATAAATTGCAGAGGCAAACAGATTCGTTCAAGAAGCTCAAGCCTTTTTTTCGAACTCTGCTACAGCTAAACACAGAGTTGATCGTCAAATATTAAACACCAGCACAGACGGGTTAGTGGGAAACTGATTGACCACTTCCACAAATTGGCAGATAATTAGTGTATCTGATTCACCATCAATATATATAGAATCAATCAAGAACCAGGTACATAGTAAAGAATCTATGTTATTACCTAATTAGTAAAGATTATCATTCTTTCATGCCATTAATATTGAAGACTTGAATAGCTAAGAAGCAGATAGATATAGTCCCACATTGCCTACAGAAAGCAACCTTCAACTAGAATATACAACTAAGACATGAAGCAGTCCCTTTATTTTTCTTCATGGAGGCACAAAACGAACTATTCTTTCGCCTTTTACTAAAGAATACTGTGTGCTCGCCACCTTTAGCGGCATACACCTATTTTTGTTGGAGTTGTACTATTCTGTACAAACCCTAACAAATCTAACTCCAATCTTTTTTATGTTTTGTAATTCAATCTTTCAAAAATCCATCATACTTAGAAAATCACTGGCCCTGTTAATGAATTATCACATAGTCAATCTTAACAACAGATAGAGCGACTTCCTCCATCGAGACCAATTCCCGGTCCTTAAAGATAACCAATTCAGCTAATGAATAAGCTACAAAATTAGCCTCTCACTAAACAACAAAATGAAATTCTACCACTTCTAACAAATTGGACAGTGTCTTAATGTCATACAAAACCAATCCAAACTCTGACAAGGGTAACAAGTTAGATTTAATACGATTAATGACGACTAAAGAATCTGACAAATTGTAACAAGGTTTGAGTCACTTTTTTTTTTTTTTTGAAAGGCAATATATATATAAGGCAGAGCCACACCAACAGCCACAGGGGCACAAAACAGCGGAAACAAAGAAAGAGGAGTGACCACAAGGCACCCAAAACAGAGGCAAAAAACAGCAAAATCACAAAAAGCTCAACAGGAGCTGAACCAAACACAAAGCAGAGACAGAAACAAACACAAGGCAGCGACAGAGCCAGCAACACACACAGCTAAAGCAAAAAACAGTCAAACATCCCACCAGGATATGATTTCAGCACCCCCATTAGACCCTTGTTTCACCAACATATCCGCAAAAGAAATTGACGACCTAGAGTAGAACACCACAACAGCCTGACCCAAACTCCTCAGGAGGTCATGAATATCATAAATGATTTGGACATGATTGATGCTAGCAATCCCCTGACCATTAACCCAAGAAACAACGACTTTAGAGTCACTCACAAACACAATTTTCCTTCCAAAACAAACCGGATTCGCACTACACAAAATGCAGGCCTTTGCTAGAGCAAGCAATTCAGCTGTAACCGCATTTTGAATCCCCACATTGGCAGAAAACAGACATAACACTCTCCCTCTATGATCGCGGAGAACAACTTTGATACCAGCCTAACCTGGGCTTCCTCTTGCTGACCCATCTACATTGAATTTTAAGGTTCCCGACGAAGGAGGACCCCAAACCGCAGAACTCTTCCTTCTCATCTTGTTAGGAACTGAACAGCCATCCTTGATATTCCAGAGCAGAGTTGTAATGGGATCCGAGGAGCCTTTACCTAAATACTTGAACCACCACGCCACCTTGAAGCGAACCATATCCTCTACATGAGATAAATTTGTCTCCCCATCTTTAAAAGCTTTTTCAATCCTTGATTCTCAAACGGTCCAAACCACGGCAGCAAACAAAGCTTTCCAGGCTGTAACAAATTTTTTCTTGGGACAAAGGCCTAACCATCCTTTCCACCATTCAAACAGAGACGGAGAAGGGCAGCACTTAGTATCCCACCAATTCATACACCTCTGCCAAAGATTCCAAGACCATCTATAATGAAGGAAAAGATGGTTCATTGTTTCCATATTCCCAGTGCAAAAGAGGCAATCCAGGTTGGATCCCACAAGCATTCCACGTTTACACAGGACCTCTTTAACCAACACACCACCATGAAGGAGCTGCCATAAAAACACTTCCACTTTTGGAGGACAGCAGCCCTTCCAAATCTTTGAAAAATTAGCCAAGCTCCCTATTTGTTCTCTTTCAAGATATCTTCTAAAAGATTTAACAGTAAAGATACCATTAAAGCACATTGACCAACCTAAAGTATCCGGAAACGACTCCCTTATCTTGATATTTTCCAAACAAGCCCGAAATCTCTCCCACTGATCAATCTCCCAACTTAACACCGGCCTCCTAAGAGGGACATCCCACAACTAGTTCGAATTCTCACATCTCCCGTATTCCTTAACGCTACCACTTTTGTTAAAAGCTAAAGCAAAAATTCTTGGAAACGCACACATAAGAGTAGCTCCACCTAACTTAACATCCGTCCATAACTTGGCCCTATCACCTCTACCCATAACCACCCTCAAACCATCTTCTAAAATTTTACCAGATGTCTCCCTTTGATCCAGCAGCCCTCCCATAGTCTTAACAAAAACAGAGGCTTTGTTGCCCCCATTCCAGTCCCATTTTAGAGAATTCAAAGCAACCCCATATTTCGCACACATGACCCTCTTCCACAAAGGATTGCTCTCCACACCAAACCTCCAAACCCATTTCGCCAAAAGACCTTTGTTTTTCAAACTCACCGAGCCCATACCTAGCCCACCACTCCCTTTATTTTTACACAGCAATTCCCACCTTAGAGAGTGAATTTTCCTTTTTTCCACTCCGTCACCCCAGAAAAAATCCCGCTGCAGTTTCTCTATCTTTAGCGTTACCCACACAGGAGCTTTAAAAACTGACATGTAGTAATTTGGGATGCTAGCCATAACTGCCTTGATAAGGACAAGTCTACCGCCTTTATTGAGGAAAAGCTTCTTCCAGGGAACAAGGCGATTTTCAATCCGTTGAATCAAATTATGCCAAAAGCTTTTCAAGCTCAGCCGCCCCCCAAGCGTGAGACCCAAATACGAGATAGGTAATTTCGCTTTGAGACATCTAAACATAGACGACTAGTTTACTTCATTTTTCTTCTCCTTCCCTACCTTGACAACACAGCTAAAGATTCTGTAATTTCAATAGAAAAAGAATTAGAGTACCATTTCAGACATGCTGCCATGACACACCCCATGTTATCTCGAAACACCACTCCCACACCCACTAGACCTGCAGTGGAGGCAATGGAAGCATCTACATTCATTTTGTGAATGAAGCTGCCAATGACACACTTGGGCGCCCATACTAGCAGCCACAATGCTAACGTGAGCAGCACATAAATCTTGTAAAAACATCTTAGCCCAACCCACAACTTCCTCTACATTCATCAGCAGGAAAGAGTGCACTAATCTGTTTCTGCTGCGAATACACACCCTCTACAATACAATCACCAGAAGTTCAATTTCCTAAACTGAAATATGTTCTTGACAGTACAAAAAGAAACCAAAAAAATCAATGGAACCAGCAAGGGGGCATTCAAGAAAATCAGGAACCAGGAATCGTATCCCTTTCTAGCAATCATAAAGCCATAAAAAGTGTAGGACAATCTCTTTTTCCTGAGAACATAAAGGAGAAATATCATGCACAGGAATTCCTTGGCAAGCCAAACTAGACCGTGTCAGCAACCAACTAAGGCAAGCCCTCCAAAAAAATTCCACCAGGCAGAAATCCACATTTTATTCGAACTGCACGGAAAATCTTGCATCAACAAGCCCACATGATAACCACTCTTCACAGAATATCTGCCAAGTTTTTCATGATGCCAACATAAAGAATCAGGCAGCCGATAGTAAGAACAAGGCAAGCTTAAAATCTTATGTGCATCATGTTGTTTTGATTTTTGAAAACACAATCTGGTAATGAACCTGCAATAACAGAAGATGAACAAACCACATAATATCGCGTTAGGAATCCGAGGCCCATGTTTCACACGGTGTCCTTAAGACGATTTCGCCGTATATCACACCGTATGCGTGTAACAATCGTCTCCCAGGATGCAACGGATTAACCAGTGGAAGTGCGAAGCACAAACCACTCTTAACTCAAACCGACCAAAAAACCAGAAAACATAGAAGAGAAGAAGCTGTTGCGGCTGTTGTAAACACAGAGTATGTTCGAGATTATTTTATGTGAAAAGAAGCTTAGGTTTTATAGGCAACCGAAACTAGGGTTGGTAAAAAGTCAACTTGACTCTCACGGTCCAAACCGGAGCGGCATTCGTGTACGTAGCTCGCGCCCATACACGAGTCGTGCATTCGAAGGTTCAAGGTCAATGATATTAAATTTAGTTTTTTAGGGGGAGTTCTCATCATAATAGCTTGCTATTGGGGTCCTCAAGTGTCGCCCATGTGTGGCACTACTACATGGGCTTGGCTCGTCCAAATAATAAATATATCAGGACGAAGAATGTGGACCATTAGATTTACATACTTTGATTCAAAGTGTATACATTTGTCAAAACTTCTCCATCCTGATATATTTATTGTTGAACTGACAATAGAAAGACTGTATATATATATCCAACAATCCTATTGTAAGTAATACTTTATAAATATTATGGGGCATGAGCCTGGTTCAGGCAGTGAGTAGTAGAATTTAAAAGAGCATTGAAATATTTTCTATGGCAATATTTCTATTCCCTGACCCAAACACTTCATCACTAATGTTGATGTATATAATTAAGTTTACAGGATATGTTTCGAAAAAATCCTGTTGGCTACATATGTAACTTCTGTGGACTATATTTGGTATGAAACTACAAGACATCCTCCTTATCTTGTTTGACAAATATTTTGAATTATGTATGCAGGCTTTTTTAGTTATAGGAATCACTATTGTAACAAGCCACTTTTGTACGTGTAATCTAGTTTGTATGATTTTGTTGACGCAAACCTTTCGTGTGTTATATGTTATAGAATAATAATTGAGTTAATGATCCATATATATGCATGGACCCTGGGGCAATGACGCAGCTAGTGAGGTTCTAACTGAGGCGCATCAATTGCTTGTTGAAAACTATTTCCAAACCCCCTCTTTGGCCTCGGTTCTGTCCTGGCTATCGAGAATTTCTGTAAGGGCTCCCTCCTGGGTAAAGCCCTATAATTCCTAGTTTTTCAATATTTTGTAATACTTGGACCACCATTAATTTATTATTGAAGTTAAATTTGTCTGAATCTAAGTTTTAATTAATATTTAGACCTTTAATGTACAAGATCTAGATTGTTCCAACAAAAAAAAAATTGTTCAAGATCTAAACTCTAAAGTATTGGCACGTTGTAAGGAAGTCACAAACTGATGTACATGTGACACCTACAAGTGTGCTCAACATCAAAGAACAGAATATATATGATGGCAGTCTACAGCCTAAGGAGTGGCACAAAACAGAACATCAGAATAATAACGGTAGAATTGGAAAGGCGTTAGTTTCCTAATGCCTGATTGTGATGAAAGTTAGTTAGCTGTTAGTGCTCTGTTAGTTATCTGTTAGTAACAAACTTTGCTGATGTAATGCTCTCACAGAAAGTGTGTGATCTCGAAATCTTTCCATATATATATTGAGAGCTTTGTAACTGAAAAATCAGAAAATACAATATCAGAAAACTCTCTCTTCAATGGAGATTTTCTCAGTAATTTTCTCATCTACCAAACACTGGTTTCTCTCTCAGTCATTTTAACAAACACTTTCTTGTTACTATCAAACATCTTCAGCAACGTTTACACACGCACCTCTTCCTTTTAAACACTAGAGGAGCTCTTCCTAAGAGGAAAGGGGTCATTCGATGCAGGAGCAAGAATTTTTCAGCTTGCAAGTAATAAATTAATTTGATAACAATGAATCAGAAACTTTTTAATAATAAAATGCAACGTTAACATCACTATAGCTTCCGACTACACAAAATCGAAACAAGGTTTTCACTAAAATGACATTAAACTTACTATTACATTAATTTAAAATGACATTGGCCTGACAGATATTAAATTAAAATGACATCAATTTAATATCTACTAGGCCAATGCAGTTGTGCAATGCAATGGCGACGCTTGAGGACCTTAGTAGCAAGCAGCTATGATGAGAACCCCACAAAAAATAATTTTAATATCGTGTGAATCAATAATCCACATATGAGATATTAAACTTGTTATAGGTGACTGGTTGGCTAAGAGTATGTTTGGGAGAGCTTCTCAAATAGATCTTTTTACAGTAGATCTTTTAGAAGTAGATCTTTTAGAGGTGGAGCTTTTAAATGAAAGTCGTTGGTCATTTGGTTTTCAATTAAAAAAGAGCTTTTTTTTTTAATGAGAGAATTACCGAAATATTCTAGAAAATATTAAATTATAGGGTTATATCGGGGATTTTAGTGTTATTAAAAAAACTCCAAAAGATCTACTTGGAAAAGCTTTAAATTTGGGCTTCTCCAAGTAGACGTAAAACAGTTTTTTTAATCATTTAAAAGCTCTATTGAGTGATAATCAAACGATACAAAAAATAAAATAAAAATGAATATAGATTTTTTAATTAAAAAAGCTCTTTTAACCAGTAGACAATCTCTTCCAAACAGATACTAAACCTCTGCCCAAAGAAAAACTCGGAAAGAGCTTGGAGAATTTTATTTTTTGCTATTGTGTGGTCTATTTGGGAAGCCAGGAATCAAAAGGTTTTTAAGAATGGTATGGTGGTTGTTGATCGGGTAGAGGATATGGTGAGACTTAGAGTGGCATGGTGGTTTAAACATTTTGGTGGAGGGTCGTCGGATCCGATAACTTATATCCAGTTAAATATTGTTGAATGTTGTACTGATTTTACAAAGAAAAGGTCCTTGAGGTCGATGGAATGGCTTCCCCCGTTACTTATGTCCCTTATGTTTAATGTGGATGGCTTGTTTAGGGATTCTCTGAGCCCTACGGGCAGTGGTAGGGTGTTAAGGAATCATCTTAGGAAGGTTCTTTGCATTTTTTCTGACTCGGTTGGGTTTCAAGATGCTATCTCGGCTAAGCTTCTTGACAGAGCTTGTGCTCTTTTCGTTCGAGACTAGAACTGAAAGACAAATGTCTTGTTGTGGTTAGTGATTCTAAGGTGGCCGTTGAGTGGATGAATAGTAGTGGTATTGGCAGTATCAACCATGTGCAGTCCATTTTGAATATTCACAGCAGCTTGGCTAGTCTCGATCAGGCCTCGGTGGTGTTTGGTTCTAGAATCTCCAATTCTTTTGCTAATGCTCCTGGAAAAAAAAAAAAAAAAAAAGGATTAGGGGATGGTGAGGAGGTGCTGTGTTGGAGTGACTTTTGATTGGGTGTCTTCTTTTCTAGGCTACCTTGGTTTCCTTTTGTTTTTGTTGCTGTTTTTGCTCTGCTTTTATAGTTTCTTGGGGTTGTTCTTGTTCTTGCTCTGTCTTTGGGTTTTCTTTGTTTGTCTTCTGTTTGTTTTCTGGTGTTCTGGCTGGTGCCCTTAATAAAGTTCCTTGCCTTAAAAAAAAAAATAAATAACGAGTCGACCTAATAAGCTGATATGGTGAGATAGAAACACCACATCCATCAAAATCATCCAACCCTCCGCCCGAATGGAAGCCTTGCCAAATAACTGAACAACAAAGTCGGGGAGGAATAACCTGGGAAAAAGAGAGCCTCACTAGAATTAAGATTCCAGTAGGTTAGAACATCTCACCAATAAGGATCATTTGGCCAGATCTGAATCCATCGCACCTCGTAATTCCTAGCGATCTCGTTGAAATGCAAGGGTCAACAATCACACTTTAATTAGGAAACAACCATATCTTCTCCGAAAGGAATCAAAGTTCAAATCAAGCACAATGTCAACCACATTTACTAAGAGATATAATGAGTCTAAATCTGATGTAGGACAAAGAAGAAGGAACGACGGCCCATGCCACTACCGGTGTCATATGGCCCAACCGCGCTTAACTTTAGATTCAGACGGTTTTGGGTGTTTTCTTATTTTATTAATTTGGGTCTTTATTTCTTGTTTAGCAAGTTTATTTACTTTAGTTTGATTAGGAATTAAATTTAGGTTTTGGAAATAAATCAAACTTACCTTCTTGGTAAGATTTGATCTTTGTTTTTCAGTCAAGTTAGGAATCATGAATCTTAGAAGATTATGATTAGTTTTGATATTTTCCTGTTTTAGTCTTTTTAGGAATGTCGTATTCGAGTCGTATTAGGATTAATTTATTATTATTATTTTATTTTTTTGAAACAGCACAAAACACACAACCCCAAAGACCGGGGAAAACACACAACACAGGAGGAAGGGCACAAGAAGCCCGCACCCCAGAACCCTAACCCAAAACCAGCAAGAAACACAACAAACCTAGAAACAAAACAGAAGCAAAACACCAAAAAAACCATCACAGGCCAAGAAACATAAACACAGCAGCACCATAAACAGCACCAGCACCACCGTACCAGCAGCAGAGGAAAGCAGCAGCAACACCAGCTGTAGAGGAAAAACAGCCTCAACACCAGCAGCAACACCGACAGCCACTGCACCAACAGCAGCAACCACCCCACAACACCACCGCACCAAAGGAAAATAGAGGCAAAACAAACAGATCCAAAAACGACCCAGAGCACACCATATCAACCTGCACAGCCTCATACAGACCAAGACAAAAGAGGCGCTGCCAAGCACACTCAGGCTATAGAGACACTCCAGGCAACATTCACACCACCAAACTCAGAACCCCTCTTGGCCAAACCATCCACCCATCCATTCGAATCTCTAGAGACAAACCGAACCGACAAATTGCTGAATACTCTAAGCTTCGCCCGAACCTCAAGGATCGCATCCACCATAGCCAAGTTTCCAAAATCCCCACCCAAAATCCAACTAACCGCCACTCTCGAATCACTTTCTATAATAATCTCCCTATCCCCAAGCATATCCTTTGCTTCGCAAAGAAAACAAGCTTTTTGAATAGCTAGAACCTCCGCTTCTACCACATCATTCGCCTTGACACCAGCAGAAAACTCATACCACACCTCTCATTTAGAATTCCTTAACACACCACCAATCCTCGCCCTCCCCTTATCCTTCAAAAATGAACCATCAATGTTAAATTTTAGCGCCTTATTTAATGGGGGGATCCAAAACTCAGCCACTCTCTTTTTCACCTTCTTATTTTCAACGCAACACCATTACAAATTTTCAACCAAAACCGTTATTGGATCCTCCGACCTCTTCCCATGATACTTAAACCACCATGCAACTCTAAACCTCACTAAATCATGAAACACCATAACCTTAGCAAGATCGCCTTTGAACATAACCTGATTTCGGGCCTCCCAAATTGTCCAAACCACCACGTAAAAAAAGAGTCTCCCACACCCTTTTAAATCTGTAACTCGGCCTTAACCCTATCCAACCATCATACCGATCTCTAATACTCCTACTCGCACAACTATGCACTTCCCACCACTTCATACACATATTCCACAAACCCCATGACCACTTACACAGCAAAAAGAGATGATCCACCGACTCGACCACTTTACCACACAAAGGACAGCAACAATCTTCAACCGACTCCACCCTAAAATGCCCAAACACCTCACGGACCAACACCCTACCTCTAAGCAGCTACCACAGAAATAGTTCCACCTTCGGAGGACTATACCTCTTCCAAACCGATCTTTCCTCCGTAGGCTACCCATCCCTAAGATCTTCCAAGCATCTTCTGAAAGAACTTATTGAAAACAACCCCTTTGGGCAGTAATTCCAAGCCATCGAATTCGAAACATATCTCCTAAGTTTAATATTCTCCAAAGACTCTAAAAATTCTTTCCATATATCCACCTCCCAATCAAAGACCCCTCTTCTCAAACACATGTTCCACCTCCAAACCTCTCCAACCTATGTCCCAAATTGATCAACTGTACCACACTTAACCGTAGACATCGCCAAAATCCATGGAAACCTATCATTGAGCGACCCATTCTCACTCTAAACATCCTCCCAATAATTTGCCTTATCCCCGCACCCTACCACCACCTTCAGACCCTCCTTTAAGACACCTTCCGTCTCCGTACCTTCCTTTAACAGCCCGGTAACAGCTTTAACAAATGGCGATGTAGTGTTTGCCCCCGACCACTTACACTGCATCTTTTTAGAACTCATACCATATTTTGCACAAATAATCCTCTTCCATAGAGAATTTTCCTCCCGGCTAAACCTCCACACCCACTTAGCCAATAAACTTTTATTCTTATCCCCAATCCGGCCAACCCCAGACCCCCTCTCCTTTTGCTCATACAAATGGTACCCCAATCTACCGCATGATTTTCCTCTTCTCACCTCCATCCCCCCAAAAGAAACTCCTCTGCATCTTCTCTATTTCCAATGCCACACTCACCCGGGATCTTGAAAACGGACATGAAATACAAAGGAATACTGGAAAAAACAGCTTTTATCAAAACCAACCTACCCCCTTTACTCAAAAACTTCTTTTTCCACGGAGACAAACTGTTAACCGCCTTTTTTTGGCAGGGGTCCAAAGAAGAATTTTCCATCCTTGCCAAGTAGAGGGATGCCGCGAGAAGCATCTAGCTACCTCTGAAAGGAACCAAGATCAACACACCTATCTATTTATCGTGGTCTAGATAGCCCAGTAGAAGGATGCCGCACTCGCAGGACCACGCGGGACCCCGCTGGACCCCGCAGATCCCGCAGTACCCCGCAGATCCCGCAGGACCCCGCAGATCCCGCAGTACTCCGTAGGACCCCGTAGTACCCTGCGGATCCCGTTGGACCCCGCAGGACCCCGCTGGACCCCGCTGATCCCGCAGTACCCCGCGGACCCCGCGGACCCTGACGGACCCCGCGGACCCCGCTGGACCCCGTGGTACCCCGTAGTACCCCGTACCCTGTGACTAGTCCTCCAAACTCCTCCCGACCACCTAGTATACAAGACATCAATAGAGGAGGTCGTAAATACCAAGGAAGAGCTAGACCACACCAAGAGTTTATGTAAACAAGGAAATTGCCTTGTTCCCGCCATTCAAGAGTCCTATATTAAAGAGGAGTCAACTCTTTAAGTTCAAAAAGGAATCACTTGATTCCGGAGAATCAATCCCACGATCTTCTCGCCTATCAACGTGGAACGCCCCGTAAATTGCTAGCTCATTGGATTAAATTTAGGGGAGTGAACAACAAGAAATAAGACCTATATATACATGACATGAGATTCGACAGAGGTCTGTCTCTTTTTTCCAAAAAAGACAGGCAGTGTCTTCCCTAACAAACAAGGCTTCCTTCTCCTTTAGTTTTCTATTGATTAAAGAAAAGGGCATATGCCCACCTATTATTGTAAGCTCTACGGAGCACTTATGTTGAGTGATTCTCATACTTGTGTAAGCTCCACGGAGCACGCCTTATTGATAAATATATAAATGATCTCTCTCCACCGGATACTACCTAGGGGTTTTTCAGCATATGATCATGCGTGATGCTTTTTCCCCCTAGGCCAGTCCATTTTCTGTCAAAAAGACTTGTCATTCTCTCCCTCGTATCTATTTTATTACACATGTATGCAAGTTTATCATTGAAGAGCTCCTATCCCATATCCTACTTGCTTGCTTGCTTGCTATCCGGGTCGGGGAATCACAATGGAGATCTAGAAAAGAGTATGAGATGCGGGATTCGGGATACGGGGTATGAGGGACGGGATACGGGGTACCGAGTACTGAGTACGGGATACGAGGTTCATAAAGAGGGATCACAGCCCTTACTCCAACATGGGAACCCCAAGCGCCATATCTTTCCCATATGTTTGAAGCCCGATGGGCAGGATGACTTTTTCTCCTACCTACTGCATCTTACTCCAGACATTTTTACTCGTACAAACCATGGTACCTACCCCGCTGCAGCCTGCCAGGTAGCAGTTTGAGGGTGTTAATTGAAATTCCTCACCCAGAGCGAATTTATGGTTAACACAAACGTTTCTGAACCCACTCCAAAATCGGATTCCAAAACGCTTTGGAACTTTGTCTAGCTCCCAATGGCATACCAAGGTACGATATAAGAAGAGCATCCCTCCTACACCTAAAAATATTCGCCCAATCGCTTTCCCCAACTCTCGGATTTCCAATACGCACCACACATGATTTGTGGAAATTAATCCTAAGACCTGACGCCTCTTCAAAACACCTCAAAATTCTTCTGGAATTACTAAGAAACTCCAAATTAGGCTCTAAAAACAAGATAGTATCATCTGCGTACTGTAAGTGGGTCACCTGCACCTCCTCCCCATCGAACGACACCCCTCTCACCAAACCCAAAAACACCGCTTTCTTAAAACACCAACTAAGACTTTCCACCACCAAATTGAAAAGGAAAGGCGATAAAGGATCTCCTTGCCTTAACCCTCTCTCCACCGCAAACTCCACCATCGGACTTCCATTAACTAAAACTGAGATGGAAGACGTTGATATACACCACTTCATCCACTGCCTCCATCTCACCCCGAAGCCCATTTCCTCCATAACAAAGTCCAAAAAGGAATGGACAATCGAGTCATATGCTTTCTTAAAATCCAACTTAACCAATAACCCCCCCCCCCCCCCCCCCCCCCCCCACTTTGTCTTTCCGCCAGCTATGGATTATCTCTTCCACCATAATAAAGCTTTCCACAATATGCCTATTTGGCACAAAAGCCATCTGGCTATCCCCTATCACAGAATTCATAACCTTTTTCAGTCGATTTGCTAAGACTTTAGCATGAATCTTGTACATCGAATTCAGTAGACTAATTGGCCTATAGTCCCTTAACGTCTCCGGATGACCGCACTTCGAAATTAGAGCAATAAAAGTCTTATTTAGATCTCTAACAATCTTCCCATCAACATAAAATTCTTTAATAAAATTCATGAAATCCAACCGAATTACCCCCCAATTTGCTTTAACAAAATTCAAGTTCAAACCGTCTGGCCCAGGAGCCTTATTACCGTCACACTTGCATACAGCATCTCACACCTCCTCTTCCTTGAACTCTTCTTCCAACATAAAACTATCCCCATCCGATAACTTCTTGAGCCCCAAACCTCTAATAATCGGGAGCTTCCACTTAACATTAGAATAGTGTCTCTTGAAGAAATTCCAAACCCCTTCCTTTATTTGACCCGGTTCTGAAGTCTTCACCCCCTCAACTTCTAACTCATTGATAAAATTCCCACTTTTTCTCCTATTTGCCACATTGTGGAAAAATCTAGAGTTTTTGTCCCCTGTTTTCACCCAACTAATCCTCATTTTTTGCCTCCTCTTTCCTTAACTCCTTCCAAAGATTAGACAAGAGGGTCATCCTCTCCTTCCTAAGCTCCTCAGATCACCCACTCTTCTTAGCTTTAGCATCAACTTCCGCCAAGCTGACCTCCAAATTTTTACACCTGAACAGCCCCTCTATGCACAGCACACCACCTCTTCATACTGTTCTTCACCCCTTTTACCTTCGCAGCTAGAATAGCACCTTTGGATCCTACCACCTTACAACCTTTCCACCCCACGACTGCTTCTTTTATCACCCCCTTGTCCTCAAGCCACCTATTAAAGAAACGAAAAGGCTTGGGCCCCTAATTTGCCACTCTTTCACCCAAAATAACGACATTGTGATCAGAAAGGGAATGTGGTAACCCCTGTTGAATCATGTTAGGGAACCACAGAAGAAACTCAGGCGAAACTAGAAAAAGATCTAATCTTGCCCAAGCAGCCGCCTCCCTATTATTCGACCAAGTATAAGGCGTCCCTATCAACGGTAAATCCAACACACTCGCTATAAGCATAAAATTGTTGAAACTCCTCACTGACCCCAAATCGTATCCTCTCCCTATTCTTTCCGCCGGCCTCAATACCGCATTAAAATTGCCTCCAATACACCACAGAATAGGGAAATTAAACTGAACCTCAACCAAATAATTCCAAAACACCTTCCTCTCACCCTCAACATTAGCCACATACACATTACAAAACACCACCTCTTTTTGAACCCCAACTAAATCCCCAACCAAAATAATACTCCTACTAGAAGTCATACATGACTTAACCGAGAAAAGCTCTTCATTCCACATAGAAATTAACCCACCCACAGCCCTTACAGCATCCACCCCTACGCCTCTAGTAAGATAATTGCCCCCCAATAACCTTATCACCCCACTATCAAAAC
Organism: Acer campestre; assembly: GCA_954870605.1. Taxonomy (NCBI): domain Eukaryota; kingdom Viridiplantae; phylum Streptophyta; class Magnoliopsida; order Sapindales; family Sapindaceae; genus Acer; species Acer campestre. The sequence goes on along the minus strand of OX940799.1, from coordinate 49,185,249 downwards.
CACTTAACTTCGTCTCCTGAAGAAAAAGGACAGCCGGTTTGAACTTCAACACTAGCTTCTTTACCACCTTGCATTTCTCTCTCCTCCCTAACCCTCTAATATTCCAAGTTAACGCTAACATAAAGAAAAGGAATCCAGAAAAAAGCAACAGCAAGAACTAACCAGTCATAGATCGACTTCTCTCTACGTCCTCCTCTCCCTTCTTGTCAGCTCGTTCAACACTTCCTCTTCTTCACATGAAAAATCAAAGCCTATAACATCCCCGATTTCCATAATTCTGACCACCTCCTTTTCAACTGCAGTCATTTCCCTCTCGTTCTGTCTCTCCTATCTATTGATTGAATTCCTTGTAACCATTCCATGACTACTTGTAGACTTTCCTTAATTATTCCTCCTCAGCCTAAAACCCACCAAAACCGGGTTCTCATCAATCCTCCTACTGAGCCTAACATTCGTCGTCAGCACTTCCTCACTGTCAGCCACCGTAACTCTTGCCATTTGCTCTATTTCAATCGTCACCTTCACCATCTCGATCTTGGTCACCTGATTGTCACTGCTCATCACCTCTTCCACTTCCTCAATTCTTCTGTGATTTCCATTGCCTCCTCTCTACCCTTGATTTTCCACCTCAAAAGTTTCTCTGATGACCTCCTCCAGCGAGGTCTCACTTTCTGTAGAACCACCATTTCCTAACACTTCTAATTGAGCTCCATGGACCCAACCATTTTTCACTAAGACTTGGCCTAAATCCACACATAGATCTACCTCCTGAAAACTATCAATATTGATTTGACCACTCGGGCCTACAGTAGCCAAACTAAAGGAAACCGTTTTGGGCTTAAAACCCATCTCATGCCCATTTAAATCAACAACCCTACTTTGATCCACCTTCTTAGAGCATTCTCTTATCTCTCTGCATGATTCCAAAAAGCACTTTCCAATAAACTCTTCCTCTGATGTTGAAAATGTCTCTACTTCTCAACCATACCCTGCCACATCTAAAACTACCCTCTTTTCCAACACTAACTTCCCACTGTGGCTCATAAATGATTTCGGCCTCACTTTTATCCTCTTACACCACTTCTTTTTGCCTTTCTCGATCATCTTCTTCAATGTCGCACTCCTATTCCTTCTACCCACTTTGTAATGTCCTTTCACCTTTCCCCTACCTGACATATCTTATCTACTTTCCTACCAGGCCTCCTCTAGAACTGTCCTACTTTTCCCCACTTGTGACGCTATCCTCAAGGAAGACTCGCCTGCTTCTTTTGTCCCAGTTTTTTGAAATATCTCCACGGCCAATCTACTGTTCTGTTCCATCTGACCTTTATTCTTCCTCAAAACCAAAAAATTTTCTAGCCACTCCGTATTCACCGGGTCCGATTCTATTTCCATCTTGACCACACACTGCCTTTGACCTTCATGAATCTTGATTCTGCTCTGGTCTAACTTCTGATGTGGCACCAACACTAAAATTCTGCCTCTGTCCAGCTTGATTCTCTCCTCTGTCTGTTTATCAATCAATAGAGGTTCTCCTACTTGCCATCATAATTTCATAAAAAAATTATTTGACCAGCACAATAAAGGAACTCCCCACACATTGACCCACTTAAGTCTGGATTGTGGAATCAGATTATCCAACCATCTTACCATCATGGTAAAGTAGTCCTCCCATATTTCTTTCCTTCTAATGAAACTCTCATTAACACTGATAGAATCAAAACACCAAAGGATACTCTTATCTCCAAGATACACTGATGAAAACTTCCACCCATTTTTATCCAATCGGTCATTTACTCTAGAAACTTTCTTAAAACCTCTCAAAATTCCTATCGCACATTTCTTAAGCCACTCCTGATTATTCTGGCTATAGTCCCAGAACATTGAAGTCATCTCCTCCTTCTCTGCTTCAAAATGCCTTTGCTCAGGATTCTTCCTCCCTCACACTGCTTCCACAAATGATTTCTCCTTCACCATTGATTCTTTCCTCCCCATCTCTACTCTATGCCCACCCCTTTCCTTTGCTTTCCACCTACTCTCCTCCTGAACGAAATTGCTTTGTTTTCCTATCCTCTCCTTCCTGCTTCTCCAATCATGTGTCGCTACTTTAGTTGCAATTGGCCAGCTTGCCAAAAGGTTTGAACAAACCCCATAAACATTCAAGGTCCACTATTTCATTAAGGTTATCTACGAAAATTGAATGCAAATTATCCCTAAAATCTTTCCTTTCCTTTCCTACTCTAGAGCTTCTCTCTCTAAAGTTTCTCTCTCCCATGACTAAAAAACTGATTTTACTAGTAATGTTGAAATTAGGATGAGTTTATTATAAATAGTCTTATTATTTTCAATTATTGTAACTTTTTCATAATCAATAAAATCGTTCTTTGGAACACTTATCTATCGTGGATTCGACATGCTCTTTGAGGATTTGAGAGTGCCATTTTCTAATGTAGATTAGGGAATGATGGCCCCTGCATGGCGATCCATGCTTGAGTAACTACCGGTCGTTGTGTCAAGGTTAATTTGAATGTGCCTCAGGGTTCAACAAATTGATCATTCTTATTTTCGTCATACCCCGCTGCGTCAAAATCACTAAATGTGCTACCATATTGTTCATTAAAATTATGCACAATGGTGCAACCTACAATGAAAACGAAAAAAAACGCATCTGGTAGGTTATTAACATTTGACTTTGGCTTTTCTGGGGTTTCTTTCCCCTTTGCAATATACTCAGCTGTTCCAAAAAAAAAAAAATACATTTGACTTTAAAAAGGTGTAAATGATGTAGGGAGGGACGAAGGGAGAAAATGGTGAGGCAGTGATATCACTCACACTGGACTCACTGTTTGTTTGATTTGAAAGGAGAGCTCCCTCTTTGTTTGAATATTTTAGCAATTTAGAAAGAAGTCTCTTCATTGCTTTAGTAATTCTCATTCTAATAATAACCAAAATTACAGAAGAAGCTTTCTAACAATTCGAATTTCAACAGCAAAGAGAGTTGAGAGCAGATTATTCAGCAGTCAAAAATAACCACAAGACTAGTCAGCTGCTGTTACTATGACTCAAACAAAGGAAGACTTCAAGTTTCCCGCATCGACAGAGCATGACACCTTACAATGCAGAGTAAGGCTATAAGAGAATAATCAAGACTTAGTATAAATCATATCTTTCTCAGCCTTTTGGCTAAGATCAAGTGTAGTATCTATTCTTATCAGTTTAATATATAATATGTGGATCATCGATCCACATGATATTAAATTTATTTTTTGAGGGGGAGGTCCCACCAAAGTAGCTTGCTACTAGGGACCTCAAGTGTCGCCTTCTTGTTGCACTACTACAATGGCCTGGCGCACCCCAACCAATTCTTAGGGTCCGTTTGTTTTTTCCACTTAAGACTTAATGGATCTGAATCATAATTATTAAGTTTTTTTATTTGTTTTTTTAAGTGGTCAAACGACTTAAAAATACCAAAAAACAGCTTAAAATAAAAAGTAAAAAATCCTGACTTTTCACTTAATTGTAAATCACTGGATTGCATTAAATGCAATCTAAAATCTTTTCTTCCGATACTATCCTCCATATATAATATATTTCCAATTTCATCATAATTATATATTGTATAGAAATCTTTATTTTAATATATTGCTTATTTTAAATAGCTTTAAAAATAAAAAAGAACCATAATCACTTCTCATATTAGTATTTAATATCAGTACTTTATTATGATATTAGGGTGGTGTATTTATATATTATTTTTATAGTGTTTTGTGTAAGTTTTCCTGCTCCCCTTTTATTTATTTTTTATTTTTTAAAAAAAAACCTTTTCATTTCTTAGTAAAAATAAAGTTTGTTTGTAATCAAAGAAGAAGATCATGATCATATGTGTTCATACATAATTATTATTTTTGAATTGTTTTTATTCTATATTATATGTATAATTGTTTAACATGGGTATAGATGTAAAATTACTTCTTTTCAGACAATTTTATTTGTAAAAAACAAACATGTTGACAGTACATTCAGATGTGAAGAAAAAAACAAACAAACATGTCTTTCAAATTCAGGTTTCAGTCACTATTCAGTCTTCAGTAAAATTCAGGACTATTCAGTCTTCAGACAAAAAAACAAACGACCCCTTAGTTCAACGTTATATTTTGTAATAGCAGAAACACTATTTTGATATACTCCAGGTCATGTCGCTTAATGAGTTGAAGTGTAAACTACACGAAAGTGTCCACAATTCTTTGATAAAAATATTAAACGGAAACATTATCAAACGAACTATCCTTTTGATTTCCGATTTCCGCCCAAGTTTTGAGTCATAATCTATACACATTGTAATTGAAGTACAGTGTTCTAGTGATAGGTTATGATGGTCATTGACTACAAGTTTACAGGATATGTTTCGAAAAAATCCTGTTGGCTATATATGTAACTTCTGTGGACTAGATTTGTTATGAAACTACAAGACATCCTCCTGGTCTTGTTTGACAAATATTTTGAATTATGTATGTACGTAGGCTTTTTTAGTTATAGGAATCACTATTGTAACAAGCCTACGTGTAATCTAGTTTTTATGATTTCTTTGACACAAACCTTTCGCGTGTTTTATGTTATAGAATAATAATTGAGTTAATGATCCATATATATGCATGGACCTTGGGTTTTGAATGTAAAATTTTCTAACAAAAATTTGATGGATACCCTTTATAATAATGTTGGTAGTTTTATAATCCCACATGGACAAATGACAAGCATAGACTTCTAAGGTTGCGTTATAATAGCAGAGCCATATTGAATGTGAAAATCATCTTTGCGCTTGAGGCAATGACGCAGCTAGTGAGGTTCTAACCGAGGCACATCAATTGCTGCTTGAAAACTATTTCCAAACCCCCTCTTTGGCCTTGGTTCTACCCTGGCCATCGAGAAATTCTGGAAGGGCTCCCTCCTAGGTAAAGCCCTATAATTCCTAGTTTTTCAATATTGTGATGGGCCCTCCCCCTCAAAAATAAATTTAATATCGTGTAGATCAATGATCCACATATCAGATATTAAACTGATAAGAACAGATACTACACTTAATCTTAGCCAAAAGGCCAAGAAAGCTATGATTTGAACATCATATTTGTTGACGGTGATTTTTGGATTGACTCGGTCAACAATAATATATTAATAAAAAATGAATAAGCAAAGAAAATCAATCAACACATGCAAGATGGATTTTACGTGGAAAACCCTTGAATGGGAAAAAACCACGGTGCCCCTTAAGGGCGAGAGAAATCACTATGAATTTGTTTATAGTTTACACACTCAAATCTGAATCTCTCATACAATAGCTTGATTATTCTCTCTCTTATCTCCAACCCCCTTTTATGAGGTTTAGGGTTCTATTTATATTGGTTTTTCTAGGGTTTTCCGTGCCCATGCCGTGTTGGTAGGGGAGTCCCTATTTTGTGTTGTATAAGCAGTCTAGAGTCTACAGATGACTTCTTTGGGCTTTTGTTTCCTGTTTGGACTCTTCCTTGTTTGAAGAGGATTATATTTTGTTCGGAATAAGATTTAATCCTCGAGTCTTGCATCCGATTAAATCCTCACTTTGACGTGGGAATATACTTGGAATTGGATTATCCTTCCAGCTGTATATCTTTGGCGAACACCCTGGATCGGCGAGCGTATTTCGCCTCTCTGCTGGTCAAACAGTGTGAAGAACACTTTTCTTCTTCGAATCGGCGAGTGTGCCTACTGGCGCATCTTTGACTTGATTTCCTCCTTTCGACGGGTCAATGGATGACGTGTCTATTTATTTGCCCTGTCTTTATTCCCTTTTTGCTGACGTGTCTTGTTGCCAAATTTGCACATATAACAATACCCCCATAAATACTTCGAGTTGATCCAACGTAAGCTGGTTCTGCGAGCAGTGTTTATATAATTTATTTGTTTTTCTGACTTTCCCCACTCTCTGAAATTTTTGCAGATGTTTTTCCCTCTCTTTTTTTCACTTTTTGCCACGTGTTCCCTTTGATGTTTAAGTCTTCTCTGGCAAGCTTTCATTCTCAGCCACAGAATTTCAAACGATGGGGTGGTGACGTGACGCGCTGCAACTGACATCACGCCTGCAATGATTTCGCGTCTGTTGGGAGTCCCCATAACGCCACGCGTCCTCCGTTTGATGGATACCTTTATCCCAGCCTTTACTCACAGGCGGTGACACTTTATCACATCCATCTTTTCTTTTAAATTATTGCTTTTTCTTGAATTTCGGATTTTCCCCCTTTAAAAGGACGAAACTGTTCCACTTCGTCTTCTTTTTTACTTCTGCTTGCTTTTATTTTTCCTGCAACAAGTATCCTCTGAAGGTACAGATCCTCCAAGCGTCTGCAACTAGGTTTTGGATTTCCAGTTGGCTTCTTTGAAGTGCGATTCTGCTCCATTTCCTCTTTTCTTCCCTTTTCACAAGTGTTTCTGGTGAGTTTCATGGATCCTTCTCAACGCGCTTTTTTATTTAATCAAATGATGCAAGCTCTTGAGCTTGGTAATAAGGAGGTTGCAGACAAGATTGAATTATATTTGCGAAATTTTGACCCAACCTTTCCTGTGCCGATTTCCCTTGTTATCCCTTTTGATTCTGACACCAACACTTCTGATTTCATGTTTTCTTCAACTGTTGAAAATGAATTTCCAGATATGGCTAAAACTTCAAGAGCTGCCGGTAGTGGTCGACGAGGGCCTAGGACCCCCAGGGATTCTCTCTTAGGTGCTCAAACGGTAATTGAATCAGACGTCGAAGATCACCGACGAAATAATCTGTGCTTTGCGACCGATCGCCCGAGCTAGTTCGATACAGAAGTGAACGTGGTCGGCGAACGGGAAATTCAAAAATACAGGAGGAGGTATGACATTCCGGATACGGTTGTCCTAATACCTTCTGGCGAGCGAGCTGCGTGGAATCCGTCGAGCAACGCTGTCGCCATCTATGGGTCGATGCTGGGTTGTGGGGTGACTCTTCCACTCCAGCCATTTATATCCAGGTTCTTTGCTGATGCAATGCTCGCCCCTGCTCAGCTTTCGCCGAACAGCTATAGGATACTGATGGCTCTGTGTGTAATATGGAAGTCGATGGGTCGCAGGTCGCCGACGCCTCGCGAGATTCGCCACTTCTACGTTTTACGGCAGTCTGGCCATAGAGGTACTTATTACCTTCAATCCACCCCTATGGAAAACTGGATCCCCGAAGGTGTATCCAACGCGGGACAAGTTGAAGTCTCGAGTGATAAAAAGAAAATGGGTTTCGTCTGGGGTTTCCCTACCTCGAACAAGAGGTGGAAGAACGGTTGGTTTTTTGTAGGTGGCGAGTGGGGAAGGAATAACTCTGCTGACCCTCGCCGAAATCTTCCGGCAAGCAAAGTCCCGAGACATTTTACGTCTCCCGAGGGCTGGTCAAAGGCTCTCCCTGCCTTGACTCCGCATGAAGTCAAGAATGTGACGGAGGCTGCGGTGCTTAGTCTGGCCAAGAGAGGTCAAGAGTATCTTCTCGATGAAGCCAGGATGGTCACCTGTGGCGTCTTCCCTCGCCTATCTGCTAGGCGACGCCGCTGTAAGTTTTTTTGGACTTCGGAACTTGCTTTTAAAACTTGTCTTATTGGTTTTTGCTTTGGCTAACGCTATATCTTATTTTTGCTTCAGTGAGCGAGTTCGATGTCGTATGCGACGAGCAAGCTCGGGCGGTGAAGAACTCGGAGGCTGCGAGTCAAAGACATGCTGCGGGCCTAGCCAAAGAAGGAGTTGCTCCGCCTGAGGGTGATGATTCCCCAGATGAAGGTGGAGAAGAAGTTCCTGATGTCGTAGAGGTGACCGTTCAGCCTCGTGGAGGCGGGGTTGGTACTTCGTCTCAAACCCATAGCCGCAAAGGGAAAGAGAAGGTTGGGGTTCCTGCGGCGAGCGCGGATGTTCCAATTTTTGATGCGAGCATCCCAGAGCCCCCTGAAGATCCTTCCAGTGACCTCAACCCCAGAAATGGTCAAGGGAAACGGCCTGCCGAGACAACCCCCGAATGTGTAACTCGCCCCCTAAAAAGGGCTTCTAGGGTGGTTCAGTTCGTGCTCTCATATGATGAAGAAGGGGATGGGGAGCCCATTCGTCCCGAGGCTGCCAATGCCAGAGAGCTGGGTTCCACAGTTCCTGCCGGCGAGCTGGGTTCCACAGTTCCTGCCGGCGAGCTGGGTTCCTCAGTTCCTCAAGGTGCGGATCCAGCCCCTCGGCTAGAAGGGGGTGATGGTGCTGAGACTACCCCTGCTTCAGCTGCACAAGTCCCTGCTTCGGACAATATTGGTCCTTCGGTGTCCTCAGTGAATATTAGGGCGCAGGATACCGCTGTTCAAGAAGATACCCCCAGGCCTTCATCTCCTTTTATTGCGAAGGGTAGGGGTGCCGCTGCTCCAGCAGACACTCCTGGTCCATCGTCGGCCCCTGCTACGGGTTTGGGGGGTTCTCAGGAGGGGCCATCTGTTGATCCAGCCGGTCAAGGCGAAGGATCAGGAGTTGTTACTTTGTCTGATTTTTCTCCCATCGAGCTCTTCAACCATTTCATAACCAATGATGTTTATTTTGGCGAGGGTTGGGAGAAGGTGAAAGGAAAATCATGTAACAATAAGATGGAGTTCTTCTTCAACTGCCATTCCCTGGTAATTTCATTGGCTTTGTTTCTTACTTCTATTATCCTTTACTTTGCTTCTCCATTCCTTTTTTTAAATTTGTTTGATTCGCAGATGATGTCGGAGATGGCGAGTACCTATCGGCAAGCGAATAAGGCGTTGAACGACAACAGGCGCTTACAAAAGACAATCTCTCGCTCGGCGGCTGAAAAGCTATCGGCTGAAGAATCACACGCACAACAAATCGCTCAAATGCAGGAGTTCGCCGATAGTTCTTTGGCTGCTCAGCTTGCTGCCGAAGAAAAGCTTCTCGCCGCTGAGGAACAAATCAAACTACTGAAAGAGCAGCTTGCCGATAGTCAGGACGCTTTGGCGGCTCACATGGAGGGAGAGAGTTTGGCGAATTAGGCCAAGGAGAAAGCGGAACGTGAATCTGAAGATTTACGGCATCAACAAGCTACTCAAGACCTTCTTATGAATGATTTGAAGGCTGTCTTGGAGGTTGAGGCCGTAGATCGCTTTAAAAGATCTCTTGCGTATGACGCGCTCCTCCTCCGTGAGTTCGAACGGGGCATGCGACAGGCGAAGAAGTTTTTCGCTCTAAAGGACCACTCGAATGAGAAAGCCCTGAGGCGCTATGACCGAAATCTTCAGCGGCATATGGATGGTGCAGTGCGCTCGGTAAAGAGCCAGCTGAAGTTGTGGAAGGCCCACTGCCGTTACACTCAATCAGAGCCTCTTCCTATGCATTTGGAGATCCCCACCAAGCGTGCTAGCAGCACTTACTATTCTGGCCAGAAGGGGAGCTTCACTGGGTCTGGTGCTGAACCTGACTTGGGTCCTGTGGCTGGTCGTGACTACACACCTTTTATGCCCGAAGGGGATGAGGATGTTGTTTGGCCGTCCGAGGACGAGTTGAGCGAGGAAGAGGAAGATGATGACGGGGGCCTCCCACCAGCGAGCGCTTGATTTTTGTATAGTTTTAACCTTTGTAAATATTTTGACAAGTAAATAAAATGACAATTTTTCTTGCAATGTGTTTCTTGCCTGTTCGCCATTCATTTACTTCTATGCGTTTTGGTTCAGCTGCCATTGCTGAGTTTTTGGCTCAAGCTCTAAAGCTTTTTATTACTTAGCTTTATAATCGCTAGTTTTTGTTTTTACCCAGTGTTTGTTAGGACGTGTCCGACCATACACCAGGTTTTATGCGAGCATACTGTTGGGACGTCTCCCGCTTTTGCTCACTGTTTTTTCTGACTGCTAGTTTGCTTTTACCCCCAGTGTTTTCAGTTCTTAGGAATTTTTCTGAGTACTGTTGGCCGAACGCCTTGTACAATTTCTTTTGGGGGTTTTATGCCTTTGTTGATGGCGACTGCCTTTTATGTGACATTTTTCTCTAGCTCAGGCTATTTTATGGCATTTTTGCCTTAAGCCTGCTATAATACGGGGTATTTCCCGGTTTTCTCGGGTGTTCGTCGGATTTAGATAGCTCAATTTACTACCTTGGGCGATCCGTTTGTCATGGCTGATCTGTGATTTCGGCGATGGTAGACCTCTCAGTAATAAATTACTCTTTATTGATTATTTCCTGTAAACTCTAATGTCAAAAAACAAAAGAAACTTCTAAAAAGATGAACTTAAAGAAACAAAACGTAATAAAAGGTCTTCTTTGAACTGGAGTATCAAGGGTAGTAGATCTTCAGGTACTGATCATTGCACGGTCGGGGTAGCTCGCCGATTCCTCTCTTTGCTATGTGATACGCTCCATGGCCTGCTATACCTGTGATGTGATATGGTCCCTCCCACTTGTCTGCGAGTGATCCTGCAGTTTTATCCTTCGTTCCGGGCGTCACTCTTTTTAGAACCAGGTCCCCGAGCGTAAATCTTCTGACTTTCACATGTGAGTTGTAATACCTCGCTGCTCTCTGCTGGTAGGCGGCATTCCTTATTCGGGCGTGCTCCCTTCTTTCTTCTAGTTCATCTAAGCCACACTTCAGCATGTCAACATTCAGCTCTGGTTGAAAGAACTGTGTTCTTGGCGAAAAGAACGCCGTTTCAACCGAAATGATTGCCTCGGTTCCGAAAGCCATGGAGTAAGGTGTTTCCCCAGTGGAGTTTCTTTCTGTTGTTCGGTATGCCCATAACACCTGTGGTAGTTTTTCTGCCCAGTTTCCCTTTTCGACGGCCAGTTTGGCTTTCAGGTTATGCTTGATGATTTTATTTACTGCCTCAGTTTGCCCGTTTGTCTGTGGGTGAGCTGGGGAAGCGTAGTAGTTGTTGATCCCATATTTCTTGCATAAGTCTCTGAACTTCTTGTTATCGAATTGTGTCCCATTGTCAGTGATGATGGTGTTTGGTATTCCGAACCTGTATAGAATATTTTTCTTCACAAAGCTAGTTGTATTTGCTTCTGTGATGTGTACCAGTGATTCGGCCTCTACCCATTTGGTGAAATAATCCACTGCTACAATGGCATGTTTCGCCCCACCTGGCGCTGTGGGCATTAGGCCGATCAAATCAATTCCCCACATGGCGAACGGCCATGGGGAGGTGATGCTCTGTAAGCGCTCAGGTGGCTGGCGAATGTTATTCGCGATCTTCTGACATGCTTCACATCTGGTCGCTATTCTTTTTGCATCGGCGAACATGGTCGGCCAATAGAACCCTTGCCTTAGTGCTTTATGGGCCAGACTGATACTCCCAGCGTGATTCCCACAGCTTCCGCTGTGTATGCCCTTTAGGATTCCTTCTGCCTCTTCAGGCCCAACACATCTTTGTAATGTCCTCGAGAATCCTCTCCTATACAATTCACCGTTGAGGACTGAATATCTTGTTGCCCTGTATCTCAACCGTTTGGCTTCTAGCAAGTCACTTGGGAGGGTGTCATTGATTAGGTATTCTCTGATTGGGGTCAACCAGTTGGTTGATACGTTCATGATGACCCCCACTTCAGCCTGCTCGGTTGTGCTGGGTCGAAGCAGATGTGCCATAGGGATTGTTCGGGCCCAGATATTGACTGTGGCAAATGCCAGCTTGGCCAAAACGTCCGCCTGTTCATTTTTTTCTCTTGGGATCTGCACAATCCTGTATTCTTTGAATCGCCTCAACAGTTCCTTTGCTAGTTTGAGGTAGGCAATCATGTTGTCATCCCTTGCTTGGTATTCGTCGAGTACTTGGTTGACGATGACCTGAGAGTCGCTAAACACCTCAATCTCGTCAGCTCCTAGGGCCGTACACACTTTCAGTCCTGCTATCAGTGCTTCGTACTTGGCTTGGTTGTTGGTGGCTTTGAAATCAAACCGCAAGGCACATTCTACAGAATCTCCTTCTGGGGTGGTGACCACTATCCCTGCCCCGCTGCCATGCATGTTTGATGAGCCGTCGACCCAAAGTTTCCAGCGAAAGTCCTTTCTTGTTTGATCTATCATCATCTTTGCCACTTCAGTGTCCGGCTCGGTGAATTCTGCTATAAAATCTGCTACTGCTTGGCCTTTGATTGCTGTTCTTGGGATAAATTCTATGTCGAATTCGCTTAGCTCAATGGCCCATTTTGTGAGTCTGCCTGACACCTCTGGTTTTTTCAGTATCATTCTCAGTGGACAGTTGGTGTATACTCCTACTTTGTGTGCTTGGAAATACGGCCTCAACTTCCTCGCTGCTGTTACTAGTGCGAGCGCCATTTTTTCAGCTGATGAATATCTCGTTTCAGCTGGCAGCAATGCTTTGCTTGTGTAGTACACTGGCTTCTGTATCCCATTCTCCTGTCTTATCAATACGGAACTGGTGGCTGCTTCTGTGACTGACAGGTACATGTACAGCACTTCCCCTGTGATGGGTTTTGACAGCAATGGTGCTCGGCCGAGGTATTCTTTCAGAGCGACAAAGGCCTGTTCACAGTCCTTGTTCCATTCTATCCCTTTGCCCTTTTTAAGCGCTTTGAAGAAGGGTAAGCATCGGTCTGTCGATTTTGCGATAAACCTGTTCAGCGATGCCAGGCATCCTGTAAGTTTCTGGACATCTTTCAAGTTTTTTGGGGAAACCATGTTGGCTAGCACTTTGATCTTGTCAGGGTTCACCTCTATCCATCTTTGATGTACCTGGTACCCGAGAAACTTACCAGATGGCATGCCGAACACACACTTTGAGGGGTTTAGTTTCATCCCGAACTTGGTTAACACATCAAAGGTTTCTCGTAAGTCGTCTACATGTCCCTCGGCTTTGACGCTCTTGGTTAGCATGTCATCGACGTACACTTCCATATTCCTGCCTATTTGGTTAGCGAACATCTTGTTGACAAGCCGCTGATATGTTGCTCCAGCGTTCTTCAGGCCGAATGGCATGACAGTGTAGCAGTATAATCCTTGGTCCATGGTGAATGCTGTCTTATCTTCATCCGGTTCATGCATCTTGATTTGGTTGTATCCTGAGTACACGTCCATGAAGCTTAACAGCTCATGTCCGGTTGTTGCGTCGACCAGCTGGTCAATTCTTGGCAAGGGGAAACTATCCTTTGGGCAGGCTTTGTTGAGATCAGTGAAGTCTACACACATCCTCCACTGATTGTTCTTCTTCTTTACGAGCACAACGTTCGCTACCCACTCAGGATACTTGACTTCTCTAATCGATCCTGCTGCGAGCAGCTTGGATATTTCTTCCTTTATTGCTGCACTTCTCTCAGGGTTGAAACTTCTCCTTTTCTGTATTACCGGCTTGCAGTCTTTGCTTACTGCCAGATGGTGTGTGGTTACATTTGCATTGATTCCTGGCATATCTTCGTGGCTCCAAGCAAAGATCTCCTTGTACTCCTTCAATAGATTGACTACACCTGTTTTGACCTGCTTCGTCAGGCTCGCTCCAACTTTGACCGTTTTATTAGGCTCCTTTTCATCCAGGATGACAGTTTCTGTTGGTTCTTCTTTTTCTCTGTTGGTCTCATCTCTCGGGTCCAGCTCAAACGTTTCAGGGTTTTCTTCTTTCGCCTCTCGGTCGAGTTGAAATACGCTTAAGGTTTCTGCTCCAGTCTTGTCTTTAAAGATTGACAGGTTGGCTCGGCGAGCCATTTCTTGCGACCCTTTAAGTTCTCCAATCCCAAACTCTGTCGGGAATTTTACTTTTAATGCATGAGTGGACGTGACTGCTTGTGCCTTGTTCAGAAAGGGTCGGCCGAGTAAGGCATTGTATGGCCAGTTATAAATATCAACTACCACAAAATCCAGGAGGATGGTCCGTTGACAAAGTGCTGTCCCAAATCTCACAGGCAGTTTCACCGTTCCCAAAGATCTTACTTCTGCTCCTCCGAATCCTTTTAGAGGCACATGGAACGGTTCCAAGTCTTTCCTGTCTAGCCGAAGTTCGTCATACACTCTGGCGCTCAAAATGTTAGCAGAGCTTCCGTTGTCTATCATCACTCGGAGGACATCTCGGTTTGCTATTTGTACCCCCACAACTATTGCATCATTGGGTTTGGCATCAATTCCTTCTAAATCTTCGGTCGTGAAAGTTATCGGGTCGTGGCCTTCTCTTGGTTTTTTGTGGCTTATTTGCACAGAGTTTACCTCAAAGTCCCTGTTTTCATACATTACTTCCCTGACTTCTGACATCCTTTCTCTATTGCTTCTACCGGTGTGAGGCCCTCCAAAGATTGTGTTTATGGCTACGCTTGGGCTGCCTTTCCTTGGGCTTCTTCTTTCTTGCCCCCCTTCTCGACGGCTGCCTTGGCGACCTGTGTCTTGGTCTCTTTTCAGCGCGAAATCTTTAAGATGCCCTTCTCTGATCAGACTCTCGATGTGATCCCGCAATTGAAAACACTTAGAGGTGTCGTGCCTGTGGTCTTTGTGGAACCGGCAGTATTTCGTTGTATCTCTTCGGGCGTTGGCTGATTGCTGTCGGGGGTACTTGGCGAGCCCTTTATCTTCCACTACAGACAGTATGTCCTCCTGTTCGCCATTTAAGGGAGTGTAGTTGCTATACCTGCCTCGGAACCTACTGGTTCTGTTACTACCTCGGCTCTCTTGGGGCCTGTTCCTCCTGTTCTTCTCTTCCTTTTGGCGGTCGCGAGATTGATCTTTTGTTCTTTCATCCTTGGACTCGGACTTTGTGTCTGGCTTGTGACCATGGACGTAACTACCCCCTTGGGCAACTTCTTCTTCCTCTGCTAACGCATAATCTCCAGCTATATCCATCATCTCCTCATATGTCTTCGGTCGGTCTCTCCGTAGGTCGAAGGACAGACGCCCGCTTTGCAACCCATTGGTGAAGGCTGCTATGACAGCTACGTCACTTGCGTCTTCTATCTGGGCGACCTCTTTCCCAAACCTGGCCAAATACTTTTTGAGTGACTCGTTGCTCTCTTGTTTCAAATTCGATAGATGCGCTAGCGACTTTCTCCTTTGCACACTCCCCATGAATTGCCTTATGAACGTCTTGCTGAAACTAGAAAAGTTGCTAATGCTCCTGGCTGGAAGACGTCCAAACCATCTAGAGGCGAGGTCGCCGAAGGTTTGTGGGAATGTTAAGCATAAGAGGCCGTCATTGGATGCGTACTGGGCCATGACATTGCGAAATCTGCGGACGTGCTCCTTTGGATCCCTATTCTCCTTATACTGTTCGATGGTTGGCATCCTGAACCTTTCAGGGAACCGGGTATGAGCGATATGATCAACAAACGGATTGTCTGACTCATCATCCGAAGATATATTGTGCCTGTACCGCTTAGCCATTGCTGAGACCTTCTTCGAGAGTTGTTGAAGGGTAACGCTTCGATGACCAATTGGTTCCCCCTCTTGGTCGAGCCTGCTTTTGACTATCATCCTTCGATAATCGTCTTCCCTACTACCAGTACTTCTGTTACCTCCTAGATCATCCGTACTTTCGGACCTCTGCTGCCGCGCCCTCTTTGATCGTAATCCTCTTCTCGGTTGTGGACTCTTGTCTTCTAACGAGATCGACCACCGCCTCCTACGGGTTCTATTAATCCTTTCGTCGGCGGGTCCCATATGCGTTCGCCCATGATACCGTTTTTCTGGGTAATCCTCGTCCAGCAGGTTTTCTCCCTTCTTTCGCCCTCTTTCTCCCAGGGCCTCTGGCGAATCCTGGGGGGTTTCTTCCGCAATTGGTTTTGCCTGAGTACCAGGAGTTACGACATGGATTTCTGATCGTACCCTCCCTGCGGGATGATTTCCGGGAGTGCTGGTCGTTAGTTCATAAGGAGACGAGGCTCCCAATCCTATGGGAAGCGTGAGTCCTATCTTGTTGGCCTCATTGACAAGGTTCACCAAAGCAGTATGAAAGTGTTGCAGAGTTTCGTTGGCTACTCTCGTCCTTAGAGTTGCTGCCGATTGTTCCCCTGTTGTCAACGTCTCCTCTCCTAGTATCGTTGCTGCTTGAGGGATCTGATCATTATTGGGAACTTCATCTCTACCGCTACCGTTGCTCATGCTGTGCCTGTTTTTTGCTTTGTAAGGATTCCTGGAAGTTTTTATACTCGATCACCCCCTCCTTCTAGCGCCAATTGTTGACGGTGATTTTTGGATTGACTCGGTCAACAATAATATATTAATAAAAAACGAATAAGCAAAGAAAATCAATCAACACATGCAAGATGGATTTTACGTGGAAAACCCTTGAATGGGAAAAAACCACGGTGCCCCTTGAGGGCGAGAGAAATCACTATGAATTTGTTTATAGTTTACACACTCAAATCTGAATCTCTCATACAATAGCTTGATTATTCTCTCTCTTATCTCCAACCCCCTTTTATGAGGTTTAGGGTTCTATTTATATTGGTTTTTCTAGGGTTTTCCGTGCCCATGCCGTGTTGGTAGGGGAGTCCCTATTTTGTGTTGTATAAGGAGTCTAGAGTCTGCAGATGACTTCTTTGGGCTTTTGTTTCCTGTTTGGACTCTTCCTTGTTTGAAGAGGATTATATTTTGTTCGGAATAAGATTTAATCCTCGAGTCTTGCATCCGATTAAATCCTCACTTTGACGTGGGAATATACTTGGAATTGGATTATCCTTCCGGCTGTATATCTTTGGCGAACACCCTGGATCGGCGAGCGTATTTCGCCTCTCTGCTGGTCAAACAGTGTGGCGAACACTTTTCTTCTTCGAATCGGCGAGTGTGCCTACTGGCACATCTTTGACTTGATTTCCTCCTTTCGACGGGTCAATGGATGACGTGTCTATTTATTTGCCCTGTCTTTATTCCCTTTTTGCTGACGTGTCTTGTTGCCAAATTTGCACATATAACAATATTGATTAAGATCTATCTTGTTGTTAACCAGGTAGCCAACATCGTGTATATATATATATATATTCAATCGCATGAAAAAACCATAGCAAACGGATGTCGATGATCGGATAGGCTCTGAACAACCGTCAAATTATCTAGAGCGAATAATGAAATTCAAGTTTCGAACCAACTCGATCTAAAGCCGTTCTTAGAGCGAATGCAGCCACAACTCAACATTGATGATTTCTTAACACTGCACGGTCTCCACTCTGCAGTTTGCACCCACCCCAACCGAAGAACTAGCAGCGTCCAAAGCGACATCAACATGAAATCTTGGTATTAATTTTAGATGCAACAAATATATAGTTTAGTGTTTTTTTTTTTTTTTTTGAACAAATATATAGTTTAATTAACCAGTTAAGTATGAGTTATTCAGTTTTATCAAGACAGAAAAACATATAATAGTTTCACGATGAAAAAACTCAGCAATTTTTTAATGGAAGGATAAAAGTATATTTGCATTACAACCATCTTGTAGTAAACATGAAACCAAAATGAATACTCATACATAGTATGTTAATTTCCTAATAATTATCTATAACAAAAGGTTGATTAGTTTTTATTGGCCCATGCAGGTTTCGAACCTGCGACCTTCGCGTTATTAGCACGACGCTCTAACCATCTGAGCTAATAGGCCATGCAAAGTTAATTTTTATATATTTATACATACTCTATGAACAAAAACATAGACGTCTCTAAAATAAAGCTTTATTTGCACCAATTAACAAAATACACATGTCGGTAAACTTAAACAAAATAATAGTAGAATTTAAATAAAAGGGGTAAATCAAAAAGGAAAATACTGACTCGATAAAAGTTATTTTATAAGATTGGTTAAAATTATTTTTATTTAGTTATTTGTATCGTATCAAATAAAAATACATAATAATTAATAGAAACAAGGATATAAATGTTAAATCACTTATTTTTATACAATTTTATCTTTAAAAAACAAACAAGTTGAGATGTGAAAAAAAAATAATAATAATAACATGTCATTCAGTTTCAGTGCCTATTCAGTCTTCAGAAAAATTTAGGATTGTTTATTCTTCAGACAAAAAAAATGACCACTTAATTTTGTGATTTAATTTTTGGACTTCAACATCCAACCACCTATATGCTCTTAATCTATGCATTTCAATTCAACAATTGTCTCAACCATTGGATTAAGAGTACATAAGTGGTTAATATGTTAAAGTCAACGGTCACAAATTTAAGTTGCTTTAACCCAACTTTATTTTTTAAGATTATGGGGTCGTTAAAACTTAATGAGTCTGAATCATAACAATTAAGTTGTTTTGTTTTTTTTTTAGGTGGTCAAACAACTTAAAAATACCAAAAACCAACTTAAAATAAAAAGTAAAAAATCTTGACTCTTCACTTAATTGCAAATCACTGAATTGCATTAAATGCAATCCAAAATCTTTTCTTCCGATACTATCCTCCATATATAATATATTTCCAATTTCATCATAATTATATGTGGTATATAAATCTTTATTTTAATATATACCTTATTTTAAATAGCTTTAAAAATAAAAAAATAACTCTAATCACTCCTCATATTGGTGTTTAATATCAATACTTTATTATGATATTAGAGTGATGTATATATATATAGACACAGAGAGAGAGAGAGAGAGAGAGTGTGTGTGTGTGTGTGTGTTTTATGTGAGTTTTCATGCTGCCTCTTTTATTTTTTGAAAAAAAAAAAACATTTTCTTTTCTTAGTAAAAATGAAGTTTGTTTGTGATGGAAGAGGAAGATCATGATCATATGTGTTCATATATAATTATTATTTTTGGATTGTTTTTATTCCATATTATATGTATAATTGTTTAACATGGGTATAAATGTAAAATTACTTATTTTCAGACAATTTTACTTTTAAAAAACAAACGTGTTCACAATATATTCAGATGTGAAAAAAAAAAAAAAAAAACATGTCTTTCAAGTTCAGATTTTAGTCCCTATTTAGTCTTCAGAAAAATTCAAGATTATTTAGTCTTCAGACAATAAAAAACGACCCCTATATCTTGTAAGTAAACTCCACACATTAATTACCAAATATGTCCTTTTTTTTTATTTAAAAAAAATTATAAATAAAAAATAAGAAAATAATTAAAATGAAAAAGGTAAGAAAATATAGGAGGGACAACGATCTTCTCCTTAATTTTTTATTTTTTTTATGGAAAGGGAGCCGCCTCCTCCATCTTTTTAGGATTGGGAAGAGCCATTAGCCTCCTCCCACTTTTCAATTTGAATCTTTGTTTTTCTTTATTATTTTTATTTTATTTTACTTTTTTTTAATTGAATTTAGTTAGTAAAATATAATGAAATAGTTAATATATTAATAAAAATTTTTGAAGTATTTAATAAATTAATAATTTAAATAAAGGGTAATGTAGAAATTTTAAAAATATATAAATTTGGATTGAATATACAATTTTAGAGGGACGCAAATATCACCGCTCTTCAAAAATAACCGTCAATGGGTCTATTATTATTGGGCCAAACCATGAATGAGTTGTTATAGAGTGACAATATTTTTGCTCCAATTCTCAAAATTTCAACATTGTCCTTAAATAAAACTATTAAAGAAATAACAAATACGATAATTAATATTTTGAATGTACTGTATATAAAATCCTTTGATGTTGGCTAAAAGTCTGCAATTATTATGCTTATTATGACTGGAATCTGATGATGCCGAAATTAATAATTCTAATAGTTTATTGAATGACGCTGGTGTGGTGTTGTAATTGATAATGTAAGCCTTATATATGTAATTGATCACTCTCTTGCTTCCTAGGCTTTTGAGGAAAAATTGTGTTGTGGCTTGGTGATGGTGAAGACTGAAGAACCCGTTTGTAATTCTTTCTTTAGTTTATTAATTAATTAAATCTAAATAGTGATTATTTTATATTAAATTAAATAGCCATTATAAAATAGTTTTAAAAATAAAACAATATTGATTTAATTAAAAATAAGCTAAAATAACAATTAAATAAACAAAACTAAAGAGGCTTGCTGGGAGGCTCATCCCATGCTTTACATTGTTTTTATTTTTATTTTTAATCAAGCGTTGAAGCATAAGAAAAATGCAGCGGCTGGTATGTTTGTTTGTTATAGTCGACCGGGTTTCTGTCACACAATGAAACAAAAGAATCATAAATCCCAAAACGAGTGTCAAAGCATACCTTTCTGATATGGTATTGTCAATTTAATATCTTATATGTCTGTCATCGATCCACATAATTTTTTTTTTTTGAGGGAGTTCCCACCACTCAAATGTTGCCTATGTGTTGCACTACTGCAAGGGCTTGGCGCACCCCTCTCTCATTGGAAGTAATTAATTGTAAACAAAATGGACAGACTTAAGTCTGTCTGTATTTTTGTTATTATTCTATTCATTCAGAAGTTTTGTTGGATGCAATTCATAATAAAGTAACTTCTAATTTTCTAAATATTAACAAATCCCACATCGACAAATGACAAAGCATAGGCTTCAATGGATACATTATAATAAGAGAGACAAATGTTGTTACAAAGTATCTTTGCGCTTGGGGCAATGACGCAGCTAGTGAGGTTCTAACCGAGGCGCGTCAATTGCTGGTTGAAAACTATTTCCAAACCCCCTCTTTGGCCTTGGTTCTGCCTTGGCCATCGAGAATTTCTGGAAGGGCCCCCTTTGGGGTAAAGCCCTACAATTTAAAGTTAATTTTTTTTAATGCAAAATTAAATCTGGTTATGAAAAAAAAAAAAGGATTGGAGTGTCTTTAGAACTTTCCTGTTTTGTTTAGTAATTTTAATTCAGGTTAAAATTGTCATTAATAATAAATAAATAAAAATTGAGTGTAAACAAATAATTAATGAATCGTAAATAACATTTCTCCTTTTATTACTTTCTTTGTGCAAAATGACAATTTTGACCACCGCTAGAGACCTTCAACTCTAATGCCAATCAAACTGACCAAGGGTAATTTCGTGTACCCATTATAATGCAACCCCCTTCCCGAAAGTAAACTATGAGAACAAAGTCATAGTTGAAGTTACTTTAGGTGATTTTATTAGATCTCAATGAAGGGACCACAGATTGTTGGTCCTTTGTCATTTTTCCGTGTTGAAACAAAGTCATTATTATTACCATGTGAGAATATACAATTAAGAATTTATGGTGTAAGATCATTTCATATACTGCTAGTAAAAGTTCATAGAACTAAGGTTCAATCTTTATCAAAGAATTGTGGACACTTTTGTGTAGTTTACACTTCAACTCGTTGAGTGATATGACTATACGATTGTGAAGCATAGATATATTTCAGAACTGTTCTGAGTAGAGAATACACTATATTTATAGTGGTTGAGATATTTAAATCAAAAAAATATATTCGGAAATTTGAATTGATATAGTCTGATCCGTTTGTATTTTATAATTCTAAAAAATATTATAAAAGTTTAATTTAATACTAGAAAATTTATTATGGCTAGGCTAACTATTTCAATGTCAAAAACCTGCAGCTAGGAAGAGTTCCGCATTTCATGCATTAATAAATGAAAGGTTCCTTCAGCTGATATAGACTTTGATTATTGAGGAGATTTTGGTTCAACTCAGGAGCTGTGGGGGGAGGGCCAGCCAGTGGTATATGTTTCTAGGAAAGCGAATTTTGTCGCAGATACTCTATCTAAAATGGCCTTAGGGGTTCCAGGAGATTTTTTTTGGATGGAGGAATACCCTCCGTGTGTGGAGAGGTTCATTCTGGATGATTATCTAGTCTAGTTTTGTTCTGTTTGTTGGTTTTTAGTAAAGTTTCCTTTAAAAAAAAAAAAAATAACATTCCTATTTGTTTTTCCAAAAAACAGAACATATATTATTATTTACTAGTTATGACACATAGGGTGCATTTGGCACGAAGATGGGACAGGACAAGGTGGAACGGGACAGGATAGGACGGGGCAAGTTGTTCTGTATTGTGTTTGGAAGGTCTGAGATAGAATTGTTAACTGTATTGTTATGCGTTTCGTATGACTGGGACAAGAGGTTCAAATAACTAGAGTACCCCTCTTATATATATTATAATTATAATATATATATATATATTGTAATATATAATGATATATATAATATATAAATATATATAATATTATGATATATATTATTATAATATATATATATAATAATATATATAAATACATATTATATATAATATATATATATTGATATTATATATAATAATATATAATATAATATAACATAATATATATATATATATATAATATAATATATTATATAGGAAAATGCTTGGGTACTGACCAGTCAGTATCCAAAGCATACTAACCACCCATAACCACCCAATGGGGTGTTGCCACGTGGCAAAAATCTTTCACTTTTTTCAATTTTCTCCTTGCTTTGGATTATATGGCTATCAACTATTGGGTGGTCAAAACCTTGGGTATTGACTGGTCAGTAACCAAGTGTTGTCCTATTATATATTATTATTTATAATAATATAATATAATATATAGTATATAAATATATATATTATATATATTATAGTAATAATATATATATTCTAATATATATAATAGTATATATTATTATTAAACATGTTTATAATTTTTTTGAAAATTTAAAGGGTAAAATAGTCTTTTTGTACTTGTCCCATGTCATAGGACAACCTTGTCCTAGGGTCTTGGGTGGGACAAAATTTGGTGGTTTTTGTCCCACCTTATCATGTCCCGTCCCATTCTAATAGCGTGCCAAACGTGAAACAACAAAAAGTTTCGTCCTGTCTCGCGTACCAATCGCACCCATAATATCATTAGACACAACTAAAATCATCTTAAAATGACACTAAACTTATACCTGTTATTAAAATAATAACACATTAAACTAAGAATTGGTTGGGGTGCACCAAGCCAATGCAACAGTGCAATGCAAAGGCGACGCTTGAGGATCCTAGTAGCAAGCTACTATGGTGGGAACTCCCCCTCAAAAAATAAATTTAATATCGTGTGAATCAATGATCCACATATCAGATATTAAACTGATAAGAACAGATACTACACTTGATCTTAGCCAAAAGGCCGAGAAAGGTATGATTTGTACCTAGTCTTGTTTATTCTCTTATGGCCCTACTCTACATTGTAAGGTCTCATGCTCTGTCGATGTGGGAAACTTTATTCTGTCTTGATGTTATTGTAACAGCAGTTGACTAGTTTTGACTGTTGAATAATCTGCTCTCATCTCTCCTGATCCCTTCTGCTGTTGAAATCCGAAATAATAGAAAAGCTTCTGCTGTAAATTTGGTTCTTATTCTAATGAGAATTACTAAAGTAATATAGAGAACTAGAGATTAAAATTCTTTCTAAATTGCTAAAACCTTCAAACAAAGAGAGCCATCCTTTCAAAACAAGCACTTAGCTAAGGTAGTGATATCACTGCCTCTCCGTTTTCTCCCTTTCCCTTGTCATTCCCATCATCATATACACCTTTTTTTAAGTCTCGCTCTATATGCACAAATGTTACTTGGTGCATAATTTTAATGAAAAATATGGCGTCACTATCAGAGATTTTAGACTCATATTAATGGTTAATATAACAAAGAAATAGTAGGCATTTACTCGTCCGATGGATCGAGTTTCTTAATAAAAAAATAAATAAATAAAAAATTTATCGTTTAATTTGTCTATATAGACATGAAAGAAGAAAATCAATTAAACATGCCTCAACCAATAAGTTTTTTTTTTTTTTTTGAAAAGGCAATTTATTGAAAGGCACAGAGCCAACGGCAAACACAACAACAGCAAAAAGCGCCCACAAGCACCCAAAACCGAGCACAAGCCAGGCAAAAATCAAAAACCAACAGGAAAAACAACCGAAACAGGCCAGAAACAAGCCAACGAAACCCACAAAACAGCCCCCAACTAGACACAACAGAACAACCCCAAAAAGAAAACATCAAGGATCACACCAGTCAGTGAAGTCACCCCTGTTATCCGCCCCCATCTTAGCCAGGCTGTCCGCAAAGGAATTATAAATCCTGGAATCAAACACCACTTGAATGTCCCCTCTGTCCATCAACATACTACGAATATCATAGATGATCTCAACGAGGTCAACATTACCAAAATCTTTCGAGTTGGCCCACGAGACGGCAACTTTCGAATCACTAACCACTGTAATGTCTCGGTACTGAAGATTCGGGTTGGAGGTGCACAGAATCAAGGCTTTCCTGATAGCCATAATTTCAGCAACATTCGAATCAGCTATCCCCAGAAATTCAGAGAAGAGGCAGAGCACCTTCCCCTTAGAATCCCTTAGGACACCCCCCATTCCAGCAGGACCAGGTTTTCCTTTTGAGGAACCATCCACATTAAACTTGAGGATGTCCATGGCCGGAGGAACCCAATCGACGATCCTCTTCCTCTTCATTTTCTTCTGATCGATGCAGAGGCTGCTGATATCCCGAAATAAAGCCTCCACCGAATCTTCCGAACCACACCCGAAGTGCTTGAACCACCAAGCGATTCTGAACTTGACTAAATCCATAGTTTGCTCGAAGCACGACTCCTTTCCTTCGAAGACAAGAAGATTTCTACTGACCCATATGGTCCAAACTGTTGAATAAAGCAGCGAGACCCACGCTCTCTCCTTCCTGGAATTTGGGCACAGCCCCAACCAGCCTTCAAGCCATTCTTTCAAGCTACCATTCACACAAAAAACAACCCCCCCACCAGGACATACCTTTTTCCTAGATGGATCTCGCCCACTTGCAATGAAGGAACAAGTGGTCCACAGTCTCCTCCTCCTTGCTGCAGAACGGGCAGAGAATATTAATGAGCTGATTCATCCCGTGACGTTGGAGAACTTTCTTGACCAGAACCTTTCCTTTCCATAACTGCCAAAGGAAGATTTCAATCTTCTGAGGACTGATGCCTTGCCATAGAAAATTCGGGACCGATTGACTTGGAATCGCAGCATTCTCAAGCATTCTGCGGAAAGAACTCACAGAGAAGATACCTGAAGAGCAATGATTCCATGCTAACTCATCAACAAAGTTCCGACGAATTGAGATACAATCCAGGCACTTCATCATTCCATTATCCTGCTCCTTCTCCCAATCAAAAGGGGGGCGTCTGTAGCCCATGTTCCATCTCCACATCGGCCCCTCCCAACTGCCATAATCTTGAATAATCCCCTCTTTATTGGAAGCAAGAGGAAAACACCTAGGGAAGGCAGCCTTCAGTTGGATGCCCTCCACACACAACTCAGACCAAAGAACAGCTCTACTACCATCTCCCACTACTGTTTTGAATCCCTCCTTTACGATATCAGCTGTCAAGGATCCCGGTTTCAGCAAGCTGCCCACTGATTTCACAAACACCAAAGCCCCCTTTTTAGGCGTCCAATTCCAGTACAGGGCATTTCTTTTGATGTTATGAACAGAGCAAAGAACCCTCTTCCACAAGGCACCATCCTCCCTCCCAAATCTCCAAATCCCCTTAGCAAGAAAAGCTTTATTTTTGTCCAAAATTTTCCCAATACCCAAACCACCATTATCCTTCCTTCTACAGATGTCACCCCACTTCACCGCATGAATTTTCTTCCGATTCACCCCATCACCCCACAAAAAATTCCTTTGAAGCCTCTCAATCTTATTCGCCACATCCACCAGAATTTTGAACACCGAGAGGAAATACGAAGGAATACTCGATAAAACGGATTTCACTAAAACAAGTCTACCACCTCTAGACAAAAATTTCCTCTTCCAATTGGCTAGACGTTTTTCAATTTTGTCGACAATCGGATTCCAAAAACTCTTCGTTCCCGGCCTACCACCCAACTTAAAACCCAAATAAGAAATAGGAAGGGATTCTTCCTTACAATTGAAGAATGAAGCCCACCGCTCCGAGGCATTTTCCCTACCTAAGCCCACTTTAACCACACACGACTTGTGGAAGTTGATTCTAAGCCCCGACACTAATTCAAAACACCGGAGAATACGTTTAGCATTCCTAACATAAATCGAGTTAGGCTTAAGGAAGAGTATGGTATCATCCGCAAACTGAAGGTGCGTCACATGAACCTCGCTCCCCCCAAAATTCTCCCCACGGATAAGATCCAAATCCTTCGCTTTGTTGAGCAAACCATTTAGGCCCTCCACCACAATATTGAAAAGAAAGGGTGAAAGCGGATCGCCTTGTCTCAACCCCCTCTCCATCTCGAACTGAGGAGTAGGTTTCCCATTCACCAAAACCGACAGAAGCGAGGAGGAGACACAATTATGAATCCAACCTCTCCAAGTCTCACCGAAACCCATGCTCTCCAACATAGAGTCCAAGAACTTGTGATCCACACTGTCGTAAGCCTTTTCAAAGTCAAGTTTCGCAATCAACCCCCCCTCTTTATCGTGTTTCCATTTAAAAATAATCTCTTCCGCTATGACAAGGCTATCCAAAATTTGGCGATTGCTAACAAAGGCCATTTGATTTTCACTAATAACTGAATCCATCGTCTTTCGCAGCCTATTTGCCAATACTTTGGCAAGAATTTTATACAACGAACTCACAAGGCAAATAGGCCGAAAATCTTTCATATCATCCGGTTTCACCACCTTCGGAATCAAAGTTATAAAGGCCCGATTTAACTCCTTCACCACCGAGCCATCAAGATAGAACTCCTCCATGAAGTTCATGAAATCCCCTTGAATGATATCCCAATGAGCTTTGATGAAATTCATACTAAACCCATCCGGCCCGGGAGCCTTATTACCTTCACAATTCTCAAGAGCCAATCTCACTTCCTCCACACTGAAATTACCTTCCAACATCTTCCTCTGCTCATCAGAAATGCGCCTAAACCTCATGCCCGCCAAAGAAGGACGTTGCCATGGTTCCTTTCGAAAATGATTTTGGAAAAAATCAAAAACTCCTTTGTTAATAAGAATCGGATCGGACACCCTCTCCCCTTCCAAAGAAACATCAACAATCCGGTTCCTAATTCTTCTATCATTGGCAATGCTATGGAAAAACTTAGTATTCCTATCCCCCTCAAGCAGCCACTTAACCCTTGCCTTTTGCTTCCATTCAAGTTCCTCCCTTCGCAAACTCTTCCATAGCACCTGTAACAACTCCAGCCTGTCTTTACGAAGCGACTCCGTCCACCCCTCCACAACAGCCTTTGCGTCAACTTCCCCCAATTTCTCCCCTAGAATTTTCGAATTAAGCTTATTATTCTTGTTGGAATTGAGCCAATTTTTCAGAGACACTTTAGAAGCTTTGGCTTTGGAAAATAAGATAAAACCTTTAGAACCAACAATTTTGCAATCGGTCCACCCTCTCCTAGCAGCCCCCATCATTTCCTTGTTTTCTAACCACCAATTCAAGAAGCGGAAAGGGCTAGGCCCCCACTCCAAATTTTCCTCACGAAGCAACACCGGGTTGTGGTCCGAAAGACCCCTAGGTAGGCCTTTTTGGATAAAATGCGGAAACCATAACAAAATCTCAGGCGAAATGAGGAACCGATCCAACCTCGCCCAAGCTTGATCTACCCTATTGTTAGACCACGTGAACTTCATGCCCCGAAGAGGAATATCAACAAAATTACCTTGAAAAACGAAGCTTCTGAAATGTCTAATGGAGCAAGAATTACCGCCAGCCCCCACTCTCTCTGAAGGGTCAAGAACCGTATTGAAATCCCCCCCCCCCCCCCCCCCCACAATCCAAGGAACACGAAAATCCTGCAAATTGCTCAAAATAAACTCCCAAAGGACCCTTCTCTCAGCCTCTGAATTGGCTGCGTAGACATTACAAATCACCAATTCCTTTCCAAGCTTCACCCACAGCCCATACAAAATAATACAATGCTTATTAGAGACACACGCCTCCACTTTGAAAGCCACATCATTCCAAAGGGTGATGAGACCACCCGAAGCTCCCACCGAATCCATACCCAAACCTCTCGAAAACCAGGACCCCCCCAACGATCTAATAACCCGATCATCAAAAGCACACAACTTTGACTCTTGAAGCAACAGAAGATCCGGCTTCAAGTCAAAAACAAGCCCTCTCACCATCTTTCTTTTTTCCTCTCTCCCAAGCCCTCTCACATTCCAAGAAATAATAATCATTAAAGGAAGGAAACCAAGACAAAAGACAAGCAGAGATACCTTAAGCTGCATTAGCTCCCTGGATCCGAAACTCATCTTCCTTCTCCCGTCTGACTATCACCTCTCTTATCTCAGCTTCCTTACTATTGAAATTCACACCCAAAGCTGCACCCACCTCTATCACTTTGGTAACTTCTTCCAGCTGCCATCTGTAGACGCCACATCTCTGTTCTGAATAGTCTGACCCTCCAACCTGACTTCTTCTTGGTCATTGATGTTGTTCACTCCTCTATTATTTCTGTCAATTATCTTAGAGTTGACGATATGCCCCAGGCCACCCCCTTTTCTATCACCTTAGTAATTTCCTCTTCTAGATTCCAGACAATCCTACCTGCCCTCTCATCATCCGATCCTTCAAGTCTGATGTCACCAATCACTTCCTCCCTCTTCATCCCCGATAGATCCACCGTAATCGAAATCTCCTGCAGGTCTTGACTTCTAATCGAAATTCCTCCAGCATCCCTCAAAGGTAATTGAATAGGTCCTTCCAGCTGCAAAGAAACCATCCTCCCCTCTCCACGCTTCTCCCTATTTCTAACGACTAGTTTTTTGGTTCCATACTGCTGTGGCTCTTTCTTTCTGGACTTATCACTATGAGTACATGTTTCTTGCTCTGAATTCTGGGTAGAGGATTCAGTAAGCCCATCTTCACCTCTCTTGCCAAGCCCACTAAGTTGAGACCCACCAGTGACTCTCGGTTTCTCCATTTCTCTTTCCAGGACTCCCTTAAAATTTTGACCATTATGCAACTGCGGCCCATTATCTTGAGGCCCTTTGCCAACCTGCTTCAGCTTGGAACACTCACCCTGAAACCTGCCGAAATTCCTAATTTGCCCTTCTTCAACGTCAGACTCTGAGGACAAAAAGTCACTTTCTTCTCTGCAGCTGGCATGCCTTTTCTTTTCTAAGTCCAACTTGCCGAAGCCATCACTAGGATGGGATGTGTGCCTTTTAGGATCTCTGACATAGACCCTTTTCCCTTTGTCTATAGAGCCTCCTTTTTTGAATTTGTGTTTGGTAACATTGTCAGTCTCACTGACTTCGTACCAACTCCTGTCCATCACATCTGCAACCTGCACCTACCACCTATCACCCTTTCTCTTAGCTTTCTTACCTCCTTCCAGATCGGCAGCCTCCATTGATTCCGATCGGATTTCACTGTTCAATCCCAAATGCTCCACCATCCATTCATGATCCACCAATCTATTATCCATCTCTATCTCGACTGTAAACGATCTAAATCCATCTACCACCTTCATCTTGTTAGGAGGTTGTGACTTCTTCCCAATGAGCACAAGAATTCTCCCCCTATCCAATCTATTCCTCAGTTCTGTGTCAGTATCCATCTGGATAAATTCCCCTAAAAAATTTCCCATTCTTCGGAAGAATGAGGAGTTCCAGAAATGCAGTGGAATCCCCGAGATGTTCACCCAAGCCAAGGAGGATTGAGTGACCATTGTCTCTGCCCATTTCTTCATAGAAACAAAGGCATCCTCCCATAGCAGCCTGCTCCTAATGAAACCCTCCCTTTCCTCCACCGATTCAAAGTCCCACAGAATTGATCTCCCTCCTACATACCTTGTTTTAAAAACGAATCCTCTGTCCTCCAGCCTTTCCTTCACTCTACGGACCATAGCCAGATTTTTTATTTCCCCAATAGAACAGTTCTCAAGCCATTTCCTATCCGAAATCTTTTTGTCCAAGAACAATGTTGCCCCATTATCCTTCATACTGACCTCCTTTGGAATTTCATTTCTCACATTATCTGTTCGTTTCGTTTCCCTCACCACCTCCACAAAGGAGCGATCATCTCTCATCCTCCTCTCATGATGAAAACCTCTGCTTAACCCTTCTTCTGTCCTAGAACCTTCATCGCCCCTAGCTCCTCGGTTGACTCTTATCTTCCTCTCACGATGAAGATCTCTCCCCAGCCTTTCTTCGGACCTAAGACCCTCTTCCATTCTGGGGCCATTATTCTTCCTGTTTTGCCATCCGTACTGTGCCACACTAACATTGACTAGCCTACTGTAAATATGCATGCCATTCGTCTTCTCCACCACTCTAGTGGCTTCTTCCAAAGTTGAAAATCTGACAAAAGCAAAACCTATCTTCCTCTCTTTGTTAGCAGCTGGGAGATAGATATCTCTAACTCTTCCAAAGCACTTGAAAATTCCCGATAAGCAAGACAGATCCACATTTTGTGTGAGATTATCCACGAAAACAGAGTGTAGATTGTCTCTAAAGTCTGCTTTCCTACCTTGGCTGTCAGAGCTTCTCTCTCCTCATATTGACCTGATTTTGACCTCAACCAATAAGTTTTGACATGAGGAAATATCAAAACCCGTCTATGTAGAGACCTGGCAATGGATCGAATTGAATCGAATACATGTCGAATGGTAAATGGGTCGAACCTAATTTTATTCAATCCAAACCCACCCGTTAGCTTATTGGTTTTTAAAATGTAAACCCAAACACATTCGCTAATTTAATGGATAACCCAAAATTGATCAATTTAACCCATTATTATTTTTTTATTACTTTTAGTAATTAATAATTTTAATTGTGAAAATAAGAAAAAAAAATATTTGAATATTAATAGCACAAATATAAACAAACATATTATAATGCAATAGTAATATTTATCACTATATCCTAAGAGAAAAATTGAAGTAAATATAGTTTATAGGTTAGTTCTTAGTTGTTTAGGGTTTACAAACTTTTTTATTAATGAATTTATGAAATTTTAGGATTTCTAAACTTTTATATTAATTAATTTAGGAAATTTTAGGATTTCCAATCAATTTAGGAAATGTAGGGTTTTATTTTGTAGATTCAAATTGGAAGTAAAATAATTATAATAATATTATTAAACTTAATGTATGAGTCATGGATTTTAATGGGTTTTGAGAGATAATCCCAAACCCAACCTATTATTTTTTGGGTTTTAAGGGCCTAACTCATTATGATCCAACCCAATAATGCTAGAATCTTCTCAGTGAATTCTTTCAAGAAAAGGCTGGAGGAAGATCAAGCTGAGCAGGATTTAGCCCCGAAATGCCTATGGAGGGGGATTTGTCCTCCAAAAATCGAGTTGTTTGTGTGGCAACTTTGGAGAAGAAAAGTTTTTGTGAAAGAGGTTTGTTAACCATAAATTCGCTCTGGATGAGGAATTTCAATTAACACCCTCAGACTGCTACCCAGTAGGCTGCAGCGGGGTAGGTACCTCTAGGTACCATGGTTTGTACGAGTAAAAACTTCTGGAGTGAGGTGCAGTAGGTAAGGGAAAAAATCATCCCGACTGTCGGGGTTTCAAGTACATGGAGAAGATGGCGCTTGGGGGTTCCCATGTCGGAGTAACGGCTATGATCCCTCTTTATGGACCCCGATACCCCGCGTTCGGTACTCGGCACCCCGTATCCCGAATTCCGCATCCCGTACTCTTTTCTAGATCTCCATTGTGATTCCCCGACCCGGATAGCAAGCAAGCGAGTAGGATATGGGATAGGAGCTCTTCAATGATAAACTTACATACATGCGTAATAAAATAGATACGAAGGAGAGAATGACAAGTCTTTTTGATAGAAGGGGGACTGGCCTAGGGGGAAAAAGCATCACGCATGATCATATGCTGAAAAACCCCTAGGTAGTATCTGGCGGAGAGAGATCATTTATATATTTATCAATAAGGCGTGATTCGTGGAGCTTACACAAGTAGGAGAATAACACAACATAAGTACTCCAGAGAGCTTACAATAATATGTGGGCAAAGGCCCTTTTCTTTAACCAGTAGAAAAGAAGAAGAAAAGGAAGCCTTGTTGGGCAAGAAGCCCCCAGCCTCCTCTGCGAAAAGAAGCCAGCCAAAGACCTCCAAAAAAAAAAGATCATTTCACTGTCGAAAATCATGTCATATATATAGGTCTTATTTCTTGTTGTTCACTCCCCTCAATTTAATCCAATGACCTAGCAATTTACGGGGCTGTTATCCGAAAATCGTTAAAAGGACGACAATCCAAATAACCACTCTAAAGGGGTCAAGATCGAGATTGATCCTGGCCGGAGGGGTATCAAGTGGTTCGATACCGACTAGGTCCCTGTCAATGCATGCATGATAAAGAATACGTGAAATTGAATTGGAATTCGTCTTATTGATCTCTCTTCTCCGTTACATGAATACACTGACCATAAATCTATTAAAACACTAGGTTACATGAAGGTTTCGATTGAAAATAAGGATCATGGTAGCAATACGGATATTTCAGTCGGTAAATGGGATGATGGTGGAGATAAATCTGTGCCTGTCGATAAGTAGAGTCTCCGGTCCCCCTTCCATGATGAATAAGTTGTTATACATATAGGTCCTGTTTGATTGCCATGCACTCCTACAATCTCGGACTAGGGTTTGGCTGCTTGCAGGATCCTCCTTTTTAGGAAATAAAATCGGAGCTTTAATGCGCTGAATTCAGTCTTTCCTTCCCAGGAGGAGTCAATCACTCTCCTTCCTAGTAGGATTCCTATTATAATGTCCTGCTCAAATTAGGACCCTTTGGCGGGAAGGAATATGCCTCCTTTGTACGGTGACGTTTTACTGGCTCGTTGTGGAGATTTTAGTTCTTGACGTTTAGGTTGCTGCTTCCTGGTGCTCTTATGTTCTAGCGGGCTGCCAACATCTAGTTAGCATCCTACTGATGGCAGTAGGGGGACATCTAGCCAGCTTTGTAGTAAGGTGGTCAGTAGAACTCCGTGTCGGGGTGTAGCGGGGTCCATAGGAAGCTGTATCGGGGTGTAGCGGGGTCCATAGGAAGCCCGGTTATAGCCGTGCAGCGGGGTTCATAGGAAGCTGTATCGGGGTGCAGCGGGGTTCATAGGAAGCCCGGTTATAGCCAGTCTTGATCTCGCTGTGAGTTCTAGTGAGTGTTTTTGGTTCTCGGTTTCTTTGTTGAGCTAAGATGCTTGGCGGGGTGGATCCCGCTGGTGGAGGTATGTGTTGGGGTTAACCGGGGTTCACTCTGTCATGGTATCCGGGTTGGGTACTGTTATAGCCTTCTTGTGTCGAGGTGGAAAATTCTTCTTTGGTCCTCCGCCAATTTTGGCGGTTAACAGGGGCGTTCCACGTTGATAGGCGAGAAGATCGTGGGATTGATTCTCCGGAATCAAGTGATTCCTTTTTGAACTTAAAGAGTTGACTCCTCTTTAATATAGGACTCTTGAATGGCGGGAACAAGGCAATTTCCTTGTTTACATAAACTCTTGGTGTGGTCTAGCTCTTCCTTGGTATTTACGACCTCCTCTATTGATGTCTTGTATGCTAGGTGGTCGGGAGGAGTTTGGAGGACTAGTCACAGGGTACGGGGTACTACTGGGTACCACGGGGTCCAGCGGGGTCCGCGGGGTCTGCGGGGTACTGCGGGATCAGCGGGGTCCAACGGGGTCCTGCGGAGTCCCGCGGGGTCCAGCGGGATCCGCGGGGTACTGCGGGGTACTGCGGGGTCCTGCGGGGTACTGCGGGATCTGCGGGGTCCAACGGGATCTGCGGGGTCCAGCGGGGTCCTACGGGGTACAGCGGGATCCGCGGGGTACTGCGGGATCTGCGGGGTCCTACGGGTGCGGCATCCTTCTACTGGGCTATCTAGACCACGATAAATAGATAGGTGTGTTGATCTTGGTTCCTTTCAGAGGTAGCTTGATGCTTCTCGTGGCATCTCTCTACTTGGCAAGGATGGAAAATTCTTCCTTGGACCCCTGCCAAAAAAGGCGGTTAACAAGGTTTTACAAAGATTTGGTATGAACCAGTTGGGGGACATCCATTGTGCGTTCTGTTCTGCTGAGAGAGAGTCCATCGACCACCTCTTCTTGCATTGTGGGTGGGCCAACTCTTTGTGGAGGATTTGTGTGACGTGGTGGAATGTGAATTTTTGTATTAATAATTCTGTCAATGAGTGGCTGCAGGGATGGAGTGGATTATGTCCAGGCGTTAAACATGAAAGAGCTTGGGTTTCGATGTTTTTCGCTATTGTGTGGACCATTTGGGAGGTTAGGGGCTGACAAACGTCGTTTTGCGTGTCAAAAAAATCTATATTTAAAGTTCACCCTGTTAGTGCAAGTGACTAGAGACTAGTATAGCAACAAGCAAGGGTATCGTCCATAGGGAGGTGTGATCCGTCGACCGTCTCGAGTTCTAGTGTTTATTGAAAGCATTTAAATAGAATGCGGATGTGATGAGAATGATGTGTGTGGAAATGTAAATAAAAGAATGCAAATAAAAACAAAGAGAATATGAAATGGTGAGAATGGTGTTTAAAGAGACAAATAATAAAATGGTGGTTTGGAGAGATGCATGATAATGATCACACAAGGTACTTATTATTTCACCAACTACAAGTGCACACCTAGTTGATTGTTAGACATTAAGTTCATCCAATTCAAGTTATGGGCCTATTCTCTCAATTAAGAGATTCACAAACACAAATCACTCCCCAAAGGTCATGGCTAGAGCAATTGTGCTTGTAATCTCAACTAAGGGATTCGAGACACGAATCACTCCCCAAAGGTCATAGCTAGAGCAATTGTGCCTCAAGTCCCTACCATTAAGCATATGAACATAAGCCAAAACCTATTCTAGCACGGTCATGCATAAAACAAGTTTCATCCACTCTTTAGAGCTAAGTGATTAAGACTATACCCGGAAGGTCATCCATAGAGGTACAATCCTAACCCACATACACTCAAACCCATCAAAACAAGGCATTTCAACCTTCCAAAGACATATATACACAAATAGGATATTTGATTACAACTACTCCTAAATTTAAGTTAATCTACTCCTAATCCCATCCATGAACACATATCAATTTCCAATCTCCACACACATGCATATCAAGATAAGAGATTATGCAATAATAATAAGAATAAATCAAAACCCAAATGGATATAAAAACAACCAACATATATTGAGCACAAATAAGGTTTACAATATTTCCCAAGTGGGGATTACACATAAGAGAAAACAAGAAATACAAAGAGAAGAGTTTAAAGGAGACAACCCTTGAAGAAATCCCTCCAAGTTCTCCATGAATTCCTAGCTTGAAATTGGTCCAAGACCTCTCCTTTCTCCTTGCAATCTACTCCCAAATGTGGTGGAGGATGTGTAGAAAGTGGTGGTGGTGAGCTTCCCATGGAGGAGAACCTCCATGGGAGCTTGGAAGCTTCTCTATCTCTTGATTTGGGGAAGAAGATGAAGTGCAGCAGCTGTGATTGAAGTGCAGCTGCTGTGATTGTTCTTGGTGTGTTCTTGGTGTCTTCTTGGTGTGTAGAAGAGAGGAAAGTGGTGCTTATATAGTTAGGGAAAGTTTGGGGACGAATTGGGGTGTGAAAGGACACATTTGTCCCTCAAAATTGGCTGAAAAACAAACCTGACAACGGAAGGTCACCCCCAAAGTCGCTGTTAGGGGGCGACCAGCTAGGGGGCGAACTTCTCTGCCCCTTGTTGCTGAAAAAGGTCGCTGCCAAAGTCGCTGTCAGGGGGCGAACTTGGCAGCGACCACCACTTGGAAATTCTGGGCAGCTTCGCGCATCGTTACGGAAACGCACATATCTCCCTCTAGAAAACTCGGAATTGTATTCCGTAAAAACCTCTGGAAAGTAGACATCCAGGGCTTTCCGAATATATGTAGAGCTTGATATGGTTCGATCTGAGAAGGGAGATATGCCCCCCCCCCCCCCCCCCCCCGAAAATTGGGTGTTCTGCACCACGTCTCTGCTGCGGTCATGTTTCCAGCCTCGCGCACCTTTACGGAAACGGCCATAACTCCCTCTAGAAAGCCTGGAATTGTGATCAGTAAAAACTACTGGAAAGAAGACTTCCGGAGCTTTCCAAAAATATGTGATAGGAAGCCCAGTTCAATATGAAGAGGGAGATATGGACCCCGAAATATGTATGTTCTGCATGGGCATTTTACAATGTCAGCCCATCAACCTTTGGAAAACAGAGTTGACCAGTGCCGCGGTCTCAGTGTCACGTTCTAGTTCAACGGTGGATCCACCATGGAAACATGGTTTTGCTTGCCGTGGTTGACCATGAATCACGCCGCGGTTTGGGTCAACGGCGAGGCCGCGACAACTCTGAATGGCTTCCAATTCTCATTGTTTGCTCGGTTTCGCCTCCCAAACTTGACTTTAAGCTCAAAACCTTATTGTAGGGAATATGTACCTACACATGGCTCACAAAACCCATTATATACAAAAACAAGCTCGAAAACAAGAACAAAGGATAGGGAATGGGGACCTCAAATAGGTATATAAATCGTCCGATCAGGAACCAACTGGTCTTTGAAGAGAAGAGGACGGAGGCTAGTCAAGCTGCGGAGTTGGTGAAATTTAGAATTGTTTGGTGGTTTACGCCGCGGTTTGGGTCAACGGCGAGGCCGCGACAACTCTGAATGGCTTCCAATTCTCATTGTTTGCTCGGTTTCGCCTCCCAAACTTGACTTTAAGCTCAAAACCTTATTGTAGGGAATATGTACCTACACATGGCTCACAAAACCCATTATATACAAAAACAAGCTCGAAAACAAGAACAAAGGATAGGGAATGGGGACCTCAAATAGGTATATAAATCGTCCGATCAGGAACCAACTGGTCTTTGAAGAGAAGAGGACGGAGGCTAGTCAAGCTGCGGAGTTGGTGAAATTTAGAATTGTTTGGTGGTTTAAGTATTTCGGGAAGGGATCGAATGAGACGGTGGAAACTCTTCAACTGAATATGAAAGATTTATGTGTGGAGCGAAAAAAGCTGAAGTCCCCTAAGCTAGCTGATTGGGTTCCGCTTGATATGGGCTGTCTCAAGTTCAATGTTGACGGTTCGGTCAAAGGCAAACCCGGTCCTTCCGGTATTGGAGGAGTTTTGAGAGACTATAACGGCAGAGTTCTTTGCCTTTTTTCCTTCCATTTGGGGATTCTGGACTCGAACACAGTTGAGTTATGTGCCATAAAGAAAGCTGTGGAGTTGATTGCTGCTAATTCATTGTTTATTGATCATGACATTGTGGTTGTGACGAAGGTGGCAGTGTCGTGGGTTAATAATGGCGATTTTGGGAATGTTTCTCAGGTGAATGATATTTATGACATCCGCCAGATCCTGAATTCGGCTGGTAACATTAAGGTTGTGTTCGACTTTAGAATTTTCAATTTTTTTACTGATAGTTTGGCAAGGATGGGAGCTAACATGGATGGGGACTTTGTTGTTTAGGGTGATAGTTGAGGTGGTGGTTTTGGTTGCTGCTGGTGCATTCTGGTAGGTGCTGGGTTGTCTTGCTGGGGTCTTTTTGTGTTGCTGTGTCGCTGTCTTGTTGTTTCAGTGGTTTTGTGGCTGTTTGTTTTTTGTTTTCTTGGTGCTGTTTTGCGGCTCTGTTGTGGCCCCTGGCGCCGGCTTGGGTGTCCTGTGTTCTTGGTCTTGTGTTTTTGTTTGCCCTGAGTGGCTTAATAATATTTGCTGTTTATCAAAAAAATAAATAAATAAATAATGCTAGACTCATAACTGCTTTTGACAAGTGGATTTAAATCGAATTAGTGGGTTGAATGTAATTCTGCCAGGTCATTGCAGATTTGTCATATTCCTAATAATAGACCAAAATATATTCCTAATAATAGACCAAAATCCCCTAAAAAAAATAGTTAAAATTGCTTTTAGACAATCACTTCCGTATGAAAAAAAAAAAAAAAAACCCTATTAATAGATAAGAACATATTACAATAAATTCCCAAAAATTATAAATTTATATCAAATTTGAACTAATCCCAATAGAGTAATGCTACATTGCCCAAATTTGGTGCCCAAATGATATGGCAACATTGTAGACCATTCATTTAAATCATGCAAATCTAATACAATTTAAATGAATGGTCTAAAGTGTTGCCATATCATTTGGGCACCAGATTTGGGCAATGTAGCATTAGTTATCCCAATATTGAAGTGTTGAAAAAACTTATAAGCAAAATATCTTGATCTTGAGACATAATTATCACTATATAAAAAATCTCAATATTGTAATAAAAAACACTAGATGTGATTATTAAAGTAATTTGTTTATTTTTTTGAAAAAGATTACTAAAGTTATTATAAGATTAACCTTTTCAAAAAAAAAAAAAAATGTGATTACTAAAGTATGACAACAAAAGATTTCACTTAGATTTGTTAGGGAGCTGTACTCAGAGTACAACTCCTCCAAAAATAGAGGTATGCCGCTTAAAGTGGCGAGCACACGGTATTCTTTAGTAAAAGGCGAAAGAATAGTTCGCTTTGTGCTCACCACACGGCTCCATGAAGAATATGGCCCAGCAGCTCCATTTCTTATATGTACATCTTGGTTGAGGGTTTCTTCTTTATGCAGGCAATGTGGGACTATATCCGCTGCTTCTTAGTTCTTCATTTTTAAGAGCATGAAAGAATAGTAATCTCATCTACTAATTTGGGCTCATAATGCAGATTCATTACTATGCATTTGGTGTTTGTTTGATTCTATACATAAATTAATTAAATCGATTTCTTGTATGTGCGAGGCCACGTGATTAATTATTAATGACCCTTCAAATCATTAATGAACTGATGATTTGAAGGGGCTTCTTATGTCTAGAGTCTGTCTCATTGGAAGCTAGTAATTAATTATAACAAAAAATTGACAGTGGTTATACTTGTAACTTATGTCTAGAGTCTGTCTGTATTTTTGTTATTATTCTGAACTTATGTTGAATGCAATTCATAATAAAGTAATAATATTAACAAATCCCACATCGACAAATGACAAAGCATAGGTTTCAATGGATACATTATAATAAGAGAGACAAATGCTGTTGCAAAGTATCTTTGCGCTTGGGGCAATGACGCAGCTAGTGAGGTTCTAACCGAGGCGCGTCAATTGCTGGTTGAAAACTATTTCCAAACCCCCTCTTTGGCCTCGGTTCTGCCTTGGCCATCGAGAATTTCTGGAAGGGCTCCCTTTGGGGTAAAGCCCTACAATTTTCAGTTAATTTTTTTTGAAAATTGCTAAAACTGACCATATATATTATAGGAAATTTGTTTTTAACCACAAACGAAATTTTATTTGTTTATAACCACTTTTTTTAGAAATTACAGGAAAGCCCTCATATAAAAACCCCCAAATCAGCTCTCTCTCTCTTTTTTCTCTTTTTTTTTCTTTCTCTCTCCTTTGGTCTCTCTCACCGATTTGCCTCTCTCT
The DNA here is from genome assembly GCA_954870605.1 of Acer campestre. Classification (NCBI taxonomy): domain Eukaryota; kingdom Viridiplantae; phylum Streptophyta; class Magnoliopsida; order Sapindales; family Sapindaceae; genus Acer; species Acer campestre. The sequence continues at coordinate 49,145,906 of OX940799.1, read as the reverse complement.
CTCCCCGATCTACCTCTCTCTCTCCCCGATCTGTCTCTCGCCGGCGTGATGGAGGATCGCTGGGCGCTGGCCAAGGTGTCGCCGAGCGCCGAGCGACAGCGCACGGCGCTATCTCTACTGCTCGACGCTCGGCGACCCTCCATCACGCCGGCAAGAGGCAGATTGGGGAGAGAGAGGGGTAGATCGGGGAGAGAGATAGAGAGGCAAATGAGAGAGACCATAGGAGAGAGAAAGAAAATTGGGGAAGAAGACATCAAGTTTCAAGTATTCCATTTTTGGCATGTTTTCAAGTTTCACATATTTCATTTTAGGCATGATTTCAAGTTTAAAATTTCATTTTAGTCATGATTTCAAGTTTAAACATTCATGTTCTTAGCCATGATTTCAAGTTTGAGGTTTTTTTTTTAAAAAAAAAAAACTAATTTTAAGGGCATTCTAGTAAATTACGGACATACAGTGAATTTTTTTTGAAAAAGTGGTTATTAACAATTAACTTTTAAAAAGTGGTTATTAACAAAAGTTTAATAATTCCTATGGTTATTTATGGTTTTCTCTCTAAATTTTTATATACAAAATTAAATCTGGTTTTTTGTACTATATGTAAAAAGGCCAACAGAGTAATTAACCTAAATACTGTACTATAGGTGCTATAGCTGCTTCATAAATTATGTCCGAACTCCAAAAGAATATAATGGGCAAGGCCTACTATAGGTGCTTCATCAGATATGAGTATATGACTAATGAGCCCAACATCTAACAATTTGTTTTGGAAGCTATAGAAATATATTGTGAAGCATATATATTCAATGGATAGCAACAACAAAGTGTAAAGCAAAAATCTTGCCAACAGTGGCGTAGCTCAGCTGGTAAATGGACGAGTTTAGCCATTAATATGGCGTGCTCTCTATGTGTTCAGAATTTGGGTTTACAGGGTCAGGCAATAGAGATAGCAAGTGACTCTTTAGCAGCTGTCAATTGGATAAATTCAGATAATTTTGGAAGTTTGGAACATGTCCAACTGGTTTATGACATTCGAGATTATGCAAGGAAGCATGGGAATTTATTGGTTCGTTTTTGCTCGAGAGCGTCGAATTCTTTTGCTGACAATTTGGCAAGGAAGGGTGCTAATAGAGATGGGGATATCATTCAATGGGGCAGCATTTGAGATTGATTTTGCATCATGGGCATGGGTTTAGTCGTATTATTGTTGTGGGGGTTCTTTGCATTGTAAAGTGATTAGTTGTATCTGTGAAATACTCCACTGATGCGCTAATTCTGGTGTTTGTTTTTTTGTATGCTTTTTTTGTGTTGGGCATGTATGGCTACTTAGCCTTAGGTCTGTAACCTGGTTGTTTGTTTGTGTTCTTTTGGGTTCTTTTTCCCTTGCAATAAAATTGCCGTTTCAAAAAAAAAAAAGAAAAAAAAAAGGACGAGTTTAGGGTTTGAGCAAATGACTCATAAGTCAACGGCTCGAATCCTACAAATGATGAAAGCTTTCAAAAAATACATAGTCCCAAATTAATACATATTGTCAAAAAAATAAAAATAAAAATAAAGCAAAAATCTTATATCCTAAGTCACTGAATTTAAATGTGAGAGGCTTTGAAGTTTGGACCACTGTAATGATATCTAATTCAACTTGATCAACCTGAAAAATTCATGCTTCATGCCAACTCCAAGGCCATTCGAAGTGCAACAAATTCTCCAGTTTTTGACGAATACGTCTCATGAAGTGTGTTCACAAAATAGTTAGGTGGTGAAAAAATGAGGAGCAGGAAGGATAGAGGCAGTGAAGGTCGATGGCCTAAAGAGAAACAGGGAAGGAGTCCATGAAGGATATATCATATTTGGGATCTCCTCAATGGGAGATCTGATTCAAATTAGAACTCCATGGGAGATTTGGGGAGATCATATCGCACCTAAGTATATAGATATATAGATATAATTTTCTTTATTTTTTCATTTGTTTAATGTTTTTAAATATTTTTAAATTTTTATTACTTTTTTCGTGCAGAATGACAATTCTACTGATTCAGTTTGACCACAGCTAGAGACTGTCAACTCTATTGGTACCACACCCTAGTATCCCTCCCTAATTAATGTTTTAAAAGATCTTGGCTAGCATTAATGTGTTGTCTACAAATAGGTGATTTTATTAGATCTCATTGAAGGGGGACAGAGCTATGAGCTTATGAAGGGGTTTTGAGGAGCCATGGCCCCTTCGGTCTCTTGAAAATTTTCATATTTTGGTTACATTTTTATATTTACTTCATATAAAATGAAAATTTTGCTGGATTGTTGGTTAAATTAAAATAATAATAAAAATTGATAAAATTGAAAATTGGCTTCGCCACTGCCACCAATTGTTGGTACTTTGTCGTTTTTGCGTGTTTAAACAAGGTAATAATGTGTTTAAACAAAATCATTATTATTACCAAGTGAAAATATAAAAGAGTAATGTTAGACGTCCCAAATTTTTTTACCTCACGTGCCATATCATTTGGGAAAAAAATTTGAGATGTCTAGCATCACTCAAATATAAAATTATGAATTTATGGTGTAAGATCATTTCATAGATTTTGTTTGCGTTCATAGAACTAAGTTTTGATCTTCAAGTGAAAAAATTAATCATCTTAAAATGACACTAAACTTAAATCTGCTATTACAATAAAACATTGAACTAAGAATTGGTTAGGGTGCGCCAGGCCAATGTAGTAGTGCAACACAAAAGCGACGCTTGAGATCCCTAGTAGCAAGCTACTATGGTGGGACCTCCCCCTCAAAAAATAAATTTAATATCGTGTGGATCGATGATCCACATATCAGATATTAAACTGATAAGAACAGATACTACACTTGATCTTAGCCAAAAGGCCGAGAAAGGTATGATTTTTCAATTGTATTTATTAAGCTCTTATAGCTCTGCTGTGCATTGTCAGGTCTCATGCTCTCTCGATGTGGGAAACTTTAATTCTTCCTCGATGTCATTGTAACGGCAGTTGACTAGTTTTGACTGCTGAATAATCTGCCTAATCTCTCCTGATCCTTTCTGCTGTAAATTTGGTTCTTATTCTAATGAGAATTACTAAAGTAATGTACAGAACTAGATTAAAATTCTTTCTAAATTGCTAAAATCTTCAAACAAAGAGCAAGTCGTCCTTTAAAATCAAGCATATGGGCATATGGCTATTGTAGCGTTGAGTGAGTCCATGGTTAACGCGGCTCAAGTGATATCATCGCCTACTCTGTTTTCTCCCTTCTCCTTGTCATTCCCATCATCATATACACCTTTTTTAAGTCTTGCTCTATATGCTCAAATGTTACTAACCTAGTGCATGATATTCATGAACAATATGGCGTCACTATCAGAGATTTTTGGACTCATGTTAACAGTTAATATATACCGAATAAATAGTAGGCATTTACTCCTCGGACTGATTGAGTTTTTTAACAAAAAAAAAATACACAAAAACCTCAATCATTTAATTTGTCTATGCAGTCATGATAGAAGAAAATCAATTAAACGTGCCTCAACCAATAAATTTTGACACGGGGAAATATCAAAATCTGTCTATGCAGACTTGTTACCAAAATCCCCTAAACAATTAGTTACAACTGCTTTTAGACAAGCACTCGCCGCGCTAGGTTGTATGAAAAAAAAAAACCTATTAATAGATAAGAACGATCCAACAAATTCCCAAAAATTATAATTTAGTATCAAATTTGAACTAGCATTTGCTGCTGTAGAATAAATTAATTTTAAAATGGGATAACACGCTCGATACTAATCTAATATTGAAATATTGAAAAAACTTATAAGCAAAATATCTTGATCACGGGACATAATTGTCGCTATAAAAAAAACAAAACAAAATTCTATTAGATAAGTTTTTGATGTAAAAAAATTATTAATGAATCATTTTTTATAGGTGAAATTCATTAATTCTTCTTGTCCATTTTTCAACAGTATAGTTTACCCTTAAAAAACTCAATATTGAGATAAAAAAACACTAGATGTGATTATACGACAACATAGTATGTAACAAAAGATTTCAATTAGATTTGTTAGGGAGCTATACTAAGAGTACAACTCCTCCAAAAATTGGTGTATGCCGCTTAAAGTGGCGAGCACACGGTATTCTTTAGTAAAAGGCGAAAGAATAGTTCGCTTTGTGCTCACCACACGGCTCCATGAAGAAAATGAAGGGACTGCAACATTTCTTATATTTACATCCTGGTTGAGGGTTTCTTCTTTCTGTAGGCAATGTGGGACTATATCTGCTGCTTCTTACCTCTTCATTTTTAAGAGCATGATAGAATAATAATCTCATCTACTAATTTGGGCTCATAATGAAAATTCTTTACAACCAATTTGTAAACATTGAGAACATTCATAGTCTCGTATGATAATGAAACAGGAAATCCGTGTCCGAAAGTAGATTTAAAAAAATTTAACCTTGTATATTTCTTTTTGACAACCAACATTGTATATAAGAACCTTGTATAGTTTGTATACTGTAAACATCCATTTCATAGACTGTAAAAGTTCATAGAAATAATTAAGGTTCAATTTGCAAGTAGTTTTAAATTGCTGTTGAATATAACAGGATTTTATTTGATAAATTAAACTAGTATTGGTAGGGGTGCACCAAGCCCTTGCAGTAGTGCAACACATGGGCGACACTTGAGGACCCAAATACAATTGTGAATAATATTTTGATAAAATAAAAAAGAAAAGAATCGTGAGTACTCATACTTATTCACAATTTTGTCTGGACCGAAACAGACCATGCACACGTTCACATCATACAATTGTTCAACTGGTTAGCTTTCCTCATCTTTTCTCCTCATCGATTTGTAGTTGAACCTCATCGATCTGTAGTTTTTCACAGGAGCCATTTTTTTTTTTTTTTTGAAACGGCATTCTTTATTTATTTATTTTTTTGAAACAGTGAATTTTATTGAACAAAAGCCCCAAGAGGCAGAAACCAAACAACCAGAGCAAGCAACAGAGGGAAAGCAACTAAACCCACAGACCAAGGCCACAAACCCCGAGAAACGAGAACACGGACAACCAAAGCTAAAAACGGCATTCTTTATAATAAGAGAAAAAGAACAACATAGCCAGCCTTCACACAGAACAACGCAAGAAGGCCAAAAACTAACAGCAACAGAGGCAAACAAGCAAAATAGAGCAAGGCAAAAACCATAACAAATACCTCACGCAGAAAAGCCAGGACCCAAACAACAGACAGAAACACAAACACAACACTCATACATCCCCCCATTTTTTATTTTATTTTTGAAAAGGCAATTTATTAAGGGCAGACCGAAGTCGCCACAAACACACAGAACAAGACCAGGCAGCACAGGCCTAACAGAGAAGCAGAGCAAGAAAAAACGCAACGAAAACAAAATGCAACAGAGCTACAACAGCCAAGCAGAAACCAGCAAAAAAGAAGAAACAGCAGCAGGAAGAGCTTAGAAGGCAACCAGGAAAGCAAAACCCGCAACAAACAGAAAATCAGAAATCTCCCCACTCCACGAAATTCCTCGATATGCTTGACCCCATGCTTGACCTCATACATCCCCCCATTGTGTTAAGTCCCCTTCCTCTTTAGAACCACGCTTAGCCAGATTGTTTGCAAAGGAATTCGAGGCTCTTGAGCTAAACCGAACCACCAAACTTCCATGATTCCTCAAGAAATCCTGGACGTCATAGACCATATTAAAATGGGCTAAGCTCCCGAAAGCATCAGTATTGATCCACGAAACCGCTACAATGGAGTCGCTAACAATTTCAATATAGTGACCCTTCAAAGACGGATTCGAATCACAAAGAGAGCAGACTTTTTCGATGGCCATTAATTCTGCCGTGGTAGAGTCCTGAGAACCTACAAATAACGAGAAAAAGCATAAAACCATGCCTCTACTGTCTCTCAGAACCCACCAATACCTGCACCTCTTGAGTACCCATACTGCACACTTCAAGAGCCAGGTTCCATTGTCCTTAGCTCCATCCCAGAAAGCCTCTATCACTTCCTTGAAATCCTCTTCACCTGCCTTCACACCTAGAATCTCTCTCTTCCAATCTCCAGTGACCACCTCGGCAAACGACCTTTTTCTGCCCCTCCCATCCTCAGAGCCTTCTGTCTTTCTGACATGTTTAGTACTAGCATTCTCTTTATCTTTAACCCCCGTAGTTAAAATCCCAGCTTCCTCTGTCCAACTCTTCCTTCCGGCCAACACCTTTCCTTTCCTTTCGCCTCCTATTGTCCCAGCCATATGTTGCTACTTTAGATACTAACGGCCACCCATAGACTTGCATCCCGTTAGTTAACCGAACCACCCTTTCCACTTCCCCCATAGAAGCAAACCAGACGAAAGCATAGCTACTCCTTCTCGCCCTATGGACTGATGACAAGAAGGCATCTCTTACCCTCTCAAATGGTTTGAATATGTACCAAAGGCTCCTTTGGTTCACCGCAGAGTATAGATTATCCACAAAGACTGAAAATAAACCATCCATGAAGTCTCTACTCACCTCCTTAGCCAAAAACCTAGACCTTCTCTCACTAGCTTTCTCTCTCATCTATTGTCTTTAGGTGATTGTTTATTTTGATTCTAGGTGCCGCCATTGATGAGAATGTTTTGTTGCAAAACAAAGAGAGTAGTTGCAGAGTGAGTAGTGTTTGTATATATATAATGTATGATCAATTCCATAATCAATCGGAAAATCTTCAAAAGATTTCCTTTACGCTCCGGGGAAAAATAAAATTTACCGGAGAATCTTTTTCTCGTAGTTTGCTTCTATATTTTTAAAGGAAATCTCGCACTTATTTCTTGTTTTTAAAAAGGAAACATCTTTTTTTTTTTTTTTTTTTTGAAGGAAGAAATTCATTAAGAGAAGAAACTAAGGAGGGCAATCAGCCATGATTATAGATTCCAGGAAAGGAGGGAAATTCTCCAGCCAATAACAATCCTCAACAGAAATTAAAACCAACTTAGCCAAGGCATGGGCTGCCTTATTGGTATTTCTGGGGACAAAAGAAATAGAAATAGCAAAAGACTTAGACAAAGCAACAATATCACTGACAATAGAGCCAATATCGGCACTAGAATCCCCATCAGAATTAATCAAATCCACAACCCATTTGACATCACTTTCAAGAACAGCAGGAGTTAGGTCGACATCAATTGCAAAACGTAGACTTCTCAAAATAGTCGTAGCCTCGGCTATCGGTAGCGAATAATGCACTGTAGTTTTTTGCACAGAGGAAGCCATTACTTGGCCCTTCGAATCGTGCAAAATAGCCCCAAGCCCAATCTGATGATTCCTATCCTGAATCATAGCATCTCTGTTAATTTTGTAAATCCCCTCCAAAGGCGCACACCACAGAATTAGCCTACCAGTAATCGCGTTACTAGTAAGAGAATGGCCAGCTTGATTTCTCCAATACCATATTCTCCAGATCATAACACAAAGGATCTCCAGCTCTTCTTTTGTAAGGATGCTAAGGAAAAGGAGATAGAAATCCTGAAAATGAGTGTCGTACGTCTCCCCCTTACATCCTTTTTAAAAACAAGAAATGTATTAGTTAAGCTCTTATAGTTGTATGCATTGTCAGGTCTGCTATGTTGTCTATGCGGGAGTTACACAGGCACATGAGATTGATTGCTTCTTGGTATTTTTGAGAAAAAATAAAACCATATTATTCATAAGAATCTCTTAATACATGCAGGAGAAAGAGGGTGAAGTGTACTGGAAGCAACGTGCTCGCATCGAGTGGCTAAAAGAGGGTGATCGAAACACAAGATATTTCCATCTGAAAGCTTCGGAACGAAAGACTCGCAATAAAATTCAAGGTCTTTTTGACAGCAGTGGTATGTGGCTGACTGATCCTAATGATTTAACGTGTGTTGTGGTCGATTATTTCTCTGGGTTGTTCAAATCAAGCCGGCCGCCGGATCAACAAATGAATCTGGTTTTGGACAAGGTTAGTGCTCGTCTTTCCTCTAGAAATGCCTCCATCCTTGATTGTCCTTTTATAGCGGAGGAGGTTCGCCTTGCGGCCTTCGCCATTGGCCCAACCAAAGCCCCAAGCCCTAACGGTCTCCTAGATCTGTTCTACCACAAATATTGGGATTTGGTGGGTTCTTCTGTGTCTACCGAATGCTTACGTTGTCTGAATGATGGGAGTTCTTTGGAGGCAGTTAACAAGACTCTTGTGGTTCTCATCCCGAAGACTAAGAATCCTGTGCAGATTTCTGAATTCCGACCGATTAGCTTGTGTAACCTAATCTACAAAATTGCAGCAAAGGCTCTTGCAAACCGCCTTCATTTGGTTCTTGACGAGGTGATCTCTGATTCTCAAAGTGCTTTTATTCTGAGTAGAATGATTTTGGATAATGCTATGATAGGCTTTGAATGCTTTCATGCCATTCGAAATAGAAAGCGTAAAGTTAGGTCCTTTGCGTTAAAATTGGACATGTCAAAGGCCTATGACCGTGTTGAATGGGTGTTCTTAGCTAAGATGATGCTGAAGCTCGGTTTCTCTGAGCGTTGGGTGGCGAATGTGATGAATTGCGTCTCAACTGTCTCCTTTTCTTTTGCTATTAATGGTAATGTCTGTGATTTTCTTAAGCCGTCTAGAGGCCTCTGCTAAGGGGATCCCCTTTCTTCGTATCTCTTTTTACTGTGTGCTGAAGGTCACTCTTGTGTTATCAACTCTGCAGTTCAGGAGTCAAGCTTATCTGGTTTCAACTGTAAAATTCCCAGGCCGAATATTTCTCACCTTTTCTTTGCGGACGACAGCCTCCTTTTCTCTAAGGCTTCTGTTAATGAATGCTATGCTACATAGCTTCTTCTTGACAATTATGTGGCTGCATCCGGCCAAGTTATTAATTATGATAAGTCGGCAATGTGCTTTAGTAAATCTATCGGTTAGGCAGAGGGTAACCGGCTGGCTGCCATTCTAGGGGTTAAGCACGTGCGATGTCACGAGAGGTATTTGGGACTTCCAAGTCTGAACTGTAAGAATAAAAGGCAACTCTTCAATGGTATCAAGGACAGGGTTTGGGCAAAAATAAAAGGGTGGAAAGGTAAGTTGCTTTCTATTGGTGGTAAAGAAGTGCTCTTGAAGGCTGTGATTCAAGCAATCCCTACCTACACCATGGGCCTTTTTCGACTTCTGAAATCGCTCATTCGGGATCTCCATAATCTTTGTAACCATTTTTGGTGGGGTGGGTCTGAGGAGCGTTCTAAAATGCATTGGAGTGCTTGGCGGAATAAGTGTTCTAGTAAAGTTGTTAGGAGTTTGGGTTTCCGTGACCTGGAAATTTTTAACAGGGCTCTCATTGCTAAGCACTGTTAGAGGCTTATTGGGAATCTGAATTCCCTAGCTGGGAGAGTTTTAAAGAGTTCCTATTTTTCTGATTCCTCCTTTTTGGATACTAATTCGAAGTCTAAAGGGTCGTTAATTTGGCAGGGTCTTGTTTGGGGTTGGGATATAATCTCCATGGGATCCCGTTAAAGGATTGGTAAGGGTAATTTTGTGCATGTTTATAGGTACCGATGGATACCTAGGCCGTCATCTTCAAAATCCTCTCCCCTATGAAGCTTCATGAATACGTTACAGTTGATTGTTTGAAGATAGTGTCTGGGGATTGGGACCTTAATCTGCTTGTGGACAACTTTATTACTGATGATGTTGATTTGATTCTCTCAATTCCTCCCTCGCAGACCTCTTTTGATGATTTTCTGATGTGGCACTTTGAAAAAGATGGTGAGTATTCGATTCGGAGCGTTTATCGGGTGGGGAAGGATTTCTCCTCTTCTTTGAATCCCTGTAATTTTGGTTTGGATGGGTCTGTTTCTTTGCGGAAAGCTCTATGGCGCCTTAAAATCCCTCGAAAAATTAAAATTTTCATATGGCGTGCTAACCACCACAGACTTCCTGCTCTGGTTTATCTTGCTCAACGTGGTGTGCCTACAAATGGTCTTTGTCCTCGATGCCATCGTTCTCCTGAATCTATGTTCCATGCCCTTTGGAGCTGTAATGGGATGCGCCAAGTTAGGGATAATTGCTCTTTTGTTACTGGTTTCAATCTGTCTAAGGAGTTGCACTTCCATGATTTTATGCTTGCCTGTTTACGAATTTTACCCCCCATTTTTTGGATTTGCTCTGCGTTAGTTTCTGGAGAATCTGGTTTTGCCGCAACCAGCAGGTTCATAATATGGTTGAGTAGGACATTGGGACTGTTTTTAGCTGGGCGTGTAGCTTTATTGAGAAGTGGAAGGCGGCTCACCTGGTGATTAAGCACCCTCTTTCCTCTCCTTCGACTGATTTGGTAGGGTTTATTAAGTGGAAGCCTCCGATGGATGGTGTTCTTAAGATCAATACGGATTCGGCTACTGACTATCTGAACCGGCATATTGGTATTGGGGTTATATTTCAGGATAATTATGGCTATGTTAAAGCTGCTGCTGCCCTGAATTTTAAGGCCATGTTCTCCCCTCTTGTTGCTGAAGCTATGGCTGTCAAGTGTGGTGTTGCTTTAGCCTTGGAGTCAGGCCTGATGCCTTTCCAGGTTAAGACGGATTCCCTCCATCTGTTAGGAAATCAGACCATAAAACATCTATAAATACCATCAATAACAACCATCCATAACATCAATAAACATAAAAACCACTCTCAGTTGAGAGAAGAATACAGAGAGTTTTTAGCTAAAAAATTACTTTCCATTAACCATCAATTCGTCACTTACAATCTCCATATCAGATAATTCTGACATAAGGTATATATACAAAAAATAAGGGAAAGTGCAACTATTAGATCGCACACCATCATTGCCATTCAACGGATAATGTGCTACAAAGAACTGGTACTCTGCCAGACCTGATCTACTGACATAAAGAACTGGCACAGCCGCCAATAACATCTAAGAAATCTAAAAGTAAATCTAACACATTTCAAAGCAATCTAAAAAGAAACTAAATAGTACAATTAATTCAAATTAAATTAAACTAAACTAAACTAACATAACCATACCATAACCATAACATAACTCTAAGCTAGGGAGTATTTGGAAAAGTTTCACTTAGCTTAACACTCCTCCTTGAAACTTTTCTTAAAGACTCCAAGCTTGCTCTTTAAGACATTAAATTGGCTGCTTACAAGAGTCTTAGTGAGTATATCTGCCTGCTGTTCTCCTAACTTGCAATGCAAGGATTTCACCATTTTTCTCAGCTTCTCTGATGGCATGGAACTTGACATTGATATGCTTTGTTCTCCCATGCTGGACAGGATTCTTGGCCATTGAAATTGCTGACATATTGTCACACCATATCACAGTAGGTTCTTCTTGCACATAATTCAGGTCTGTGAGGACCTTTCTAACCCATATGGCTTGATTTGTGGCAACTGCTGCAGCAACATACTCTGCTTCTGCTGAGGATTGAGCCACCACCTCTTGCTTCTTTGAATTCTAAGAAAACACACCACTTCCAAGAGAAAAAACATAATCGGTTGTGCTCTTGGAGTCATCCACAAAACCTACCCAATCACTGTCAACAAATCCTTTCAATTTTCCATTTCCACTGCCGTACCATATTCTATAATCAATTGTACCTTTAAGGTACCTCAACACTCTTTTGCCAACACCAAGATGTGTCAAACTTGGCGAATGCATGAACCTTGAAAGCAAACTTGCTGAGAACATTAAATCTAGTCTGGTTGCAGTCAAGTAAAGAAGGCTACCAATCAAACTTCTATAATGAGTTACATCAGCCTTTAAGAGCTTCTTATTTACTACCAATGGAGTTGCTACTGGATTGCAACTCTCCATCTTGAATTTCCTTAGCAAATCCATACCATATTTCCTTTGTGAAAGGAAAATTCCATCATTGAACTGGTGCACATCTATTCCCAAAAAATACTTCATCACACCTAAATCAGTCATCTCAAAAACTTGCAGCATACTTTTCTTGAACTTATCAATTTCAAGAAAATCATCACCAGTAACCAGCAAATCATCAACATACAAAGAAACTATAAGCTTCTTCCCATTGCCACAAGCTTTCATATAAAGAGTAGGCTCATTTGAACTCCTCCTGAAACCATTTTGAAGGAAATGAGCACTAATTCTATTGTACTAAGCCCTTGGAGCCTGTTTCAATCCATACAAGGCTTTATGTAACTTATACACCTTGTCTTCATGGCCAGCAACCAAGAAACCAATAGGTTGCTCAACATAAATTTCCTCTTCTAGGATTCCATTCAAGAAAGCTGACTTCACATCCAAATGAAAGATCTTCCATCCACAATAAGCTGCTAATGCAACAAGCAACCGAATTGTTTCATGCGTTGCAACTGGTGCAAAGGTATCACCATAGTCAACTCCTGCCATTTGAGAATATCCCTTCACTACAGGTCTAGCCTTGTGTTTGTGAATGGAACTATCAGGATTAAATTTCGTCCTGTAAACCCACTTAACACCAATCATTTTTCTGTCTTTAGGCCTTGAAGTGAGTTCCCATGTGCCATTTTTGTTGATCATTGCCAATTCCTCCTTCATTGCATCATTCCATTCAACCTTCAATGATATTTCTTCAAAGCTAGAGGGTTCATTCACAGTAAAGTTACATCTCTCATAAATTTCAGCCAAACACTTATTCTTAGCACTGAAGAATCAGATTCTGTCATAGACTCTTCCTCCTCAATTGCAGCTGGAATGTCTGTCAACTGTGATGACTTTACACTCCTCTGAATTTGATCATTCTCCCAATCCCAATAAGCATCTTCATCAACTTGAATATCTCTGCTGATGATAAGCTTCTTTGTCTGCAAATTGAACACCCTGTAACCTTTTGAGTTTGCTGCATAACCCAAAAAAATTCTCATTTCAGCTTTGTCATCCAATTTGGATCTCTTTGCATCTGCAACATGACTATAACAGATTGATCCAAAGACTTTTAAATGTTTGGCAAAGGGCTTCACTCCTGACCAAGCTTCAATTGGTGTTTTCCCTTGAACAACTCTAGTTGGAAGCATATTCAAGAGATACACAGCTGTATATATTGCTTTAGCCCAGAAATTCTTTGGCAACTTCTTCTCAACCATCAAACATCTAGCCATTTCCATAACTGTTCTATTCTTCCTCTCAGAGATACCATTCTGCTGAGGCGTAGAACTGACTGTCAATTGATGAGTTATCCTCATATCTTCACAGAACACATTAAATTCATTGGAGGTATACTCCTTGCCATTATCTTCTTAATCTTGTAGCTACTCTTAGACTCCACCATAGCTTTAAACCTTTTGAAAACATTGAAAGTTTGAGCTTTACTTGACAGAAAATATACCCATGTCATTCTAGTCAAGTCATCAATGAACAAGATAAAATACTTGTTTTCATTTAAGGAGGAAACACTCATAAGGCCACACAAATCAGTATGAACAAGTTCTAGCTTGTCCTTAGCCCTCGTTACATTTTCTGATGAAAAAGGCTTCCTATGCATTTTTCCCAATTGACAAGAATCATATAAGTTATCAGAAGTTCGACTTATTGCTTGCATGTCCCTAACCATATCATGCTCTTGCAAATACTTCAATGCATCCAAATTAAAATGACCATATCTTTTATACCATATGACTGAATCATCTTACTTGGAAACAAGTGCTGAGTGATTCACTTGATCCAAATACAATGGAAAACTATTATCATGCATTTCTACCTTAACAACTTCTACACCACATGAATCAACTATAGTGAAGAAATTATCCTTAAATGAGCATGAATAACCTTTCTTCAATAGTTGTGCAACACTAAGCAAATTCTGATCCAATTCAGGAACCAACAATACATCATGAATTAATTTTGAACCCTTGCTAGTGTGAACAAAGACAGTACCTTTTCCTGTAGCTTGAACCATTTCTCCATTTCCAAGCTTGACATTGGTTCTGTCAGTTCTGTCCAGTGAAGTGAAGAGGCTTGAATCTTTTACCATGTGGCTTGTGAAACCACTATCCACATACCATACATCCTTTGAAGTTGAATGACTTCCTTGAGAAGCCATGAACAGGTGATCTCCAGCTTCGGATTGTTCATCGGTGAAGTTAGCTAGCTGAGCAGGTTGTGGTTGAGATTGGTTTTGCCTTGATCTATAGAAGTTCTCTCTGTGACCCCATTTCTTGCAATAATTACACTGGATTTGTTGCTTGCCTTTGTACCAACAATCTTTTGAAAAGTGATTTGTTCTCTTGCAGGTTGAATAAGGTGGAAAATTGCCTTTTTCCTGCAGATTCTTATGAGCCCCCATCTATCTTGCCTTTTCCCTTTTGATCACCATTTTTCCTGTCAAAGTTTTGTTTTTGTTGGTCCCTTTTGACAGGCTGCTTCCCTTTGTGTCTTGCTTGAAAAGCACCTTCAGTTACATCATTGCTTCTCATGAACATCCTCTGCTCTTGAGCTTGCAGCTGACTAACCATCTCTGAAATAGTCATCTTTTTCAAGTCACAGGACTCCTCAATAGCTGCAACTTTAGCTTCAAATTTTTCTAGCAAGCTGATCATCATCTTCTCTACAACCTTATAATCCTCCACTGTCTCACCATATAGCCTCATTTGATTCACCAAATCTGACAACTTAGAGGAGTAATCTTTGACTAATTCACTCTCTTTCATTTTCAACATTTCAAACTCTCTCTTGAGAGTTAACATCTTCACATTTATTACTCTTTCATTGCCTTCATACCTTTCCTTTAGCTCATCCCATATTTCTTTTGTTGTTTCCAGGTGCATAATGCTAGTGAAAACAAAGTCTGTCAATGCTGAGTGTAGACAAGTGACAACCTTGTCTCTCTTCATCTTCTCCTCTTCATGTTGCTTCATTTGAGCTATTGTTGGATTAGCTCTCAATGGTGGAATTTGCTTGTCTTGATCTTCAAATTCCTAGAAGCCAAAAGACTTCAAATATGACTTCATTTTAACAGTCCATACCTAATAATTTTCCCCAGAAAACAGAGGAATAGGAAGAGCAGCATTGCTTCCAGTAGCCATGTCTGCACTCATGGGTGTTTAACACCCACTCTCTAGTGTTTGAACCTCACAAGCACTCAATAAACTGAAAACGAAATCTCACAGTCCTTCAAGAACACTGCTCTGATACCACTGTTAGAAAATCAGATCATCAAACATCTATAAATACCATCAATAACAACCATCCATACCATCAATAAACATAAAAACCACTCTCAGTTGAGAGAAGAAATACATAGAGTTTTTAGCTAAAAAATTACTTTCCATTAACCATCAATTTGTCACTTACAATCTCCATATCAGATAATCCTGACAGAAGGTATATATACAAAAAAACAGGGGAAAGTGCAACCATTAGATCGCACACCATCATTGCCATTCAACGGATAATGTGCTACAAAGAACTGGCACTCTGCCAGAGCTGATCTACTGACATAAAGAACTGGCACAGCCGCCAACAACATTTTAGATATCTAAAAGTAAATCTAACACATTTCAAAGCAATCTAAAAAGAAACTAAATAGTACAATTAATTGAAATTAAATTAAACTAAACTAAACTAACATAGCCATACCATAACCATAACATAACTCTAAGATAGGGAGTATTTGGAAAAGTTTCACTTAGCTCAACACATCTTGTGAACCTTATTTCCAAAGGTGTCCCTACCTCTGCTGATGTGGGCTCTATTATTCATGATATTCTGGTTTTGGTTGAGGCTTGTCCTAGCTGGTCTATATGTCATGTTCCTAGGAATGGTAATGGGGCGGCGCACCAGTTAGCTAGAAAGGCTCTCACTTTGGAGTCGAACTATAGTTGGTCGAATGACCTCCCTCCCTGCGTGGAGACTTGTGTTCTCTTTGATGTTCCCTTTTAGTGTTCTTTGTTTGTTCAAAAAAAAAAAAAAAATACATGCAGGAGAATGAATTGATTAGTAATGCTATATCTGAACTCAAATCTTTAACTTGTATATCAACAATGATGTGTCAATTAGATTCACATGACATTGTTAATGAATAATTCATTTCCTAATTGATACGTCATTAGTTGGAATACAAATTGAGATGTCTAATATTACTGGACATGCAATTAACAATCAATCCACACTCTATCTTCCTTTGAATACACAGAGCATGTCTAGCCAAACAGTGTTCCCCTCGGCCCTCTCTCTTAGTGAAAGAAATCATGACATTTCCAAAACCAGGTAGCCAACATCGCATACTGTATATATCTTCAATCACGTGAAAAAACCATAGCAAACGGACGATGATCAGAAAGGCTCTGAACAACCGTCAAATTATGGAGAGCGAATAATGAAATTCATGTTTCAAACCAACTCGATCCAAAGCTGTTCTTAGAGCGAATGCAGCCACAACTCAACATTGATGATTTCGTAACATTGCACGGTCTGCAGTCTGCAGTCTGCACCCACCCCAACGGAATAACTAGCAGTGTCCAAAGCGACATAAACATGAAAATGATTGCTTCTTGGTATTAATTTTAGATGCAACAAATATATAGTTTAATTAACCAGTTAAAGTATGAAATATTCAGTTTTATCAGACAGAAAAACATATAATAGTTTCACGATGAAAAAACTCAACAATTTTTTAATGGAAGGATAAAAGTAAATTTGCATTACAACCATCTTGTGGAGTTGTAGTAAACATGAAACCAAAATGAATACTCGTACATGGTATGTAATTTCCTAATAATTATATAACAAAAAGTTGATTGGTTTTTATTGGCCCATGCAGGTTTCGAACCTGCGACCTTCGCGTTATTAGCACGACGCTCTAACCAACTGAGCTAATAGGCCTTGATGAAGTAAATTTTTATATGTTCATAAATACTCTATAAACAAAAACATAGACTTCTCTAAAATAAATTATAGAGGAAATAGGTATTTTTAGTTAAAAATTAAGAGGCATCATTGTTTTTAGTCAACATTATCATTTTTATTGTTTTTAGTCAAAAATCATCTATTCTTTAGCTGTGAATACTTAAATGCCCCTAATTTTATTCTTTACCTCTTCTCTCTCATTTTCTAAAGAACATTTTTTTTGTTCTTTCTCTCTCTCCTTTTCTCTCTCACGCCTTCTCTCCTTCTTCTCTCTTTCTCTCCTCCCTCTCTCTTCCGTCTTCTCTCTTTCTCTCCTATATTCTCTCACACGTCTTCTCTTCTTCTTATTCTCTTTCTCTCCTCTCTTCTCTTTCTCTTTCTCTTTTTTTCCAGGTAAAAAAAAAAATCTAGATTTTTTTTTTAACACAAAATTTCAGATTTGGTTTTTTTGCTCACAAAATTTCCAAATTTCATTTTGTTTAAATATTTTTTGTGGTTGTATTTAAGTTTGGGTTGTGGTTGTGGTTGTATTTAATTTTCAGATTTTATTTTTTTAATTTTTTTTTCTTATCTCGTTTTTTTCCAAGTTTTTTAAAAAAATTCAGATTTTTTTTTAACAAAAAATTTCAGATTTGGTTTTTTTTTTTGCAAACAAAATTTTCAGATTTCATTTTGTTTAAATTTTTTTTAGATTTCGTTTTGTTCAATTTCCAGACTTGAGGGTGGTGGTTGTTTTTATGAATGGTGGGAGTTGTGTTTGGGTTTGGGTTTTGTTAAAAAAAAAAAAAATTCAGATTTGATTTTTTTTTTAAACAAAATTTCCAGATTTCCTTTTGTTTAAACACACCAGGCCACCAATTAAACACACCACGGCAACCCAATTAAACATATCAGGGATGACCAATTAAACACACAAGGTGTAAACCAATTAAACACACCAGACTAATTAAACACACCAGGTATAATCAATTAAACACACCACGATAACCCAATTAAACACATCATAGCAGACCAATTAAACACACCAAAGCAACTCAATTAAACACACCATGGAAATCAATTAAACACACCAGGGCAAGACCAAATTAAACACATTAGATCTAACACAGTTAAACACATCCGGGAAGAATAAGAATAAGATGGAGGTCTGGGAAGAAGAAGAGGAAAAAGAAAAAAAAATAGGGAAAAAAGCAACTTTTCCGGGAAGAAAAAGAAAAAGAAAAAAAAAAGATAATTTTTTTCTTATATATAAAAAAGAGGGCAATTCTGTGCCAAAAGTGGATATTTTAACAAAAATAATAAAAATAATAATCTTGGATAAAAACAATAAACACACTAATTTTTTTGGCTAGTTTTAAAGTTCTCCCTAAATTATATACATAAAAGTAAATTTGCATTACAACCATCTTGGTAAGCATGACACCAAAATGAATACTCATACATAGTATGTAATTTCCTAAAAAATTGTTTAGTTTTTATTGGCCCATGCAGGTTTCGAACCTGCGACCTTCGCGTTATTAGCACGACGCTCTAACCAACTGAGCTAATAGGCCATTGTGAAGTAAATCGTTATATATTTTATACATACACTATAAACAAATAAACCAAAAGCTCACTGCAAAAATAACGGCTTTTTGCCGCGGACAGATCCATTGTGAAATCCATGGCAAAAAGCCTTTTGCCACGGATTTGAGGTGTTGTAAATACTGCCATTGTAAAAAGTTTTACCGCGGATGTTATTGCAGCAAAAGGTGTTTTTGTTGCAGTAAAATACTCGTGGCAATAGCCTATTGCAAAGTTTTTGATATTTGCCGCGGTAGCTATCCACTGCAAAAAATTATTTCAATTATTTTTTTCCTTTTATGCTATTTTTTTAGAGATTTAAATATAAATAATAAATGAAAAAAGAAATTCATTGTGTACAGATAAAAAGCATGGTGGTTTAGGAATTGGTTCAGTCATGGACAAGAATAAAGGCCTCTTGGCGAAGTGGGTTTGGAGGTTTGGCAAGGAATACTCTCTGTTGTGGAAAAGGGTTATTTGCGCTAAGTACGGTTTGAGGGTGAATTCGCTGAAATTGACAGGGGCTAGCAACTCTGCTGGTTCGTTTTTTTCTAAGGCTGTTGGCAGTCTTTTTGCTCATGGTTCGAAGACAGCAAATCTTCTTCAGGATGGGTTAAGGGTGATAGTTGGTAGAGGTGATAGAGCCAGGTTTTGGGATGACATAAAGGTGGATGGTATCCCTTTAAAAGATGTGTTTCCAAGAATCTTTGCTTTGGCAAGAAACAAAGAGGGCTGTATCAATGAATATGGTTTTCGGGATGTGATTGAGTGGATTTGGGATATTTCTCTTAGAAGGCCTTGTTTTAGTTGGGAGCTTGAGCAATGGAATACGTTTCTGAACAGGATTCAACAAATAAAATTTTTTGATGCTATTCCGGATACGATTGGCTGGAATTTTTGCTCTAACGGTATGTTTTCTGTCAGGTCTTTTTGGAAAGGTTTGGGCGATGGGTTTGATACCTCTAAAGATTGCAGTAGGGTGTGGCATGGTTTTGTTCCTCCTAAAATTGAAATCTTTGTTTGGCATCTTTTGCAAGACCGGGTAATGGTGAGAGAGGTGCTGTTGAAGTTTGGGATGGATGTTGAAGCGGAGCTGGAGTGTTCTTTTTACAATGCTCAGGTTGAATCCTCTGACCATCTTTTTCTTCAATGTGCTTGGTCCTGGAATCTGTGGAGAAGGTGTATGAACTGGTAGGGAATGAGCTTTTGTGCTTCCTCTTCTATATTGGAGTGGTGGAGAGGATGGATTGGGTTATGTCCTTCTAAGAGCTCGGAGAGAGTGTGGATTTCTCTCTTTTTTGCTGTCACCTGGACGATTTGGGAGTTCAGGAATGGCAAGGTTTTTGGAAATGAAGAGGCCCTCTTATCTAAAGCAGTGGATATGGTGCAATTTAGAATTGCTTGGTGGTTTAAGAATTTTGGTAAAGGTTCCAAGGATCCTATCACCCATATTCTGCTGGATGTAGCAGAGCGCTGCACTGATCCGTCTAATGTAAAGACTCCGAATTTGGAGGATTGGATTCCTCCGCCTCATGAGATGCTTAAATTTAATGTGGATGGTTCGGCAAGGGGTTCCCCGAGGCATGCTGGTATCGGCGGTGTTCTTCGTGATAGTGGTGGTAAAGTCCTGTGTTCCTTCTCCTTAAACGTGGGTTGGCATGATGCAATCACAGCTGAGGTGTTGGTGTTGGCGTTAGCAAAAGCTTGTGAGCTCTGTCTTTCCAGAAATGAATTGGCTGGTAAAAATATCGTGTTTAGTAGTGACTCGAAGGCTGTGGTCTCCTGGGTTAATAGCTATGATTTGGGAAACATTAGATTCACTCATTTACTCTATGAGATACGCAGCAATTTACGTCGTTTGGGTAACGCCAGTGTTGAATTCAGTTATCGTTCGTCTAATTCGTTTGCGGACTCGCTTGCTAAAAAAGCGTCCAGTGGTGAGGGTGATGCTATTGTTTGGAGCTTACTCTGATGGTCTGTGGGTGGGGTGGGGGTTTGGGTTGGTTTTGTGTGCGTTGTCTTTCTTTTTGGTTTGGTGGGTGTTGAGGGCGTTGCAACAGTCTCCCGTCTGGTGGTCTCTGTTGTTGCTCCCTCTTCTCTGTTTTTGTGGTTTCTGGCCTTCTGGCCTGTTGCAATAAATTTCTGCTTCTCAAAAAAAAACAAAAGAAAAATTAAATTCTATCATAAAATAGAGAGAAACCATCAAAATATCTAATGTTGGATTTATCGAAATTCATTAAAATTAAACAAACAAATAAATAATATCCTTAAAAGAAATCTTAAGTTACTAATGTAGTGAACACAATTACAATATTCTCACAATAATATAGAAAACACTCTTATTCTTAAACCATCTAGAACCATCATTCTTCAACCCTCCATAACCTATAAAAATATTGAATAAAATTATAAATACATAATTTGAAAAACAAGCATTGCATAAAATCTAGGAATTATCGGGAAATTAACCTTGGAGGTAACATCAAATGCAATGGCTTCCGCCTTCTCATTTTCCCAAACCAAATATATTTATTTCTCAACTACTTCAATCCAGCAATCTGTAGAAATGAGGAGACAATAAGAGTAGGATTTTATATGAAGTAAATACAATTAGTGTCCAAATACAATCACAATTCACCAATAATCATACAATCACAGTTCACCAATTGATATGGAAAAGAAAGACATCATAAATAATTATATAAAAAGCATTAGAGCCGGGTAACAGTGGGCATACGATGCTCTTGTTCTGGAATTTAGTATATTGAGTGCCACTATAATATTTTTCTCAACCAACTTCCGTGTGTGCTCCCTGCATTTGTCAACACGCTGGAAGGAACAAAAAATACCACACAAATGAATTCATATCCCATTTCAGCTAATACTTGAAAATGCAAGAATTTGAAATATATATATATAAACAAATTTCAAAAATAAATAAATAAATAAAAGTCTGCTCTCTCTTCCTCAATCCTCAATGAATTTAACACAGTACAAGCATACAAATGAGACATTAATGCATGAACCGTGATTTGATCAAAAACCTACATTTCCCTGCCACCAACTACATTTCCCTCTCCTGCACACACTTGAAAGAAAAACAACTTTTCTCAAAGTTAGTCATTAACAAGATTTGACTAAATTGTTATTACAAATTGGTGTACTAACCAAGGATGAACTCCATAGCAAGGTATTATAGAAGAATAGCACTCATTCATATCTCACTCGTATCTTTCACCAAATTCCAGTCCTTCTCAGAAACTACATTTACAGTGAAATGGAGGACCCTAAAATCGATGGTGGTGGATATCAGTTATGGGGATTTGTTGAAGATTCTTAGGTCTTGAAGGTGATAGTGCATGTCAAATAGCTTCATTTTCTTCGACTTTGCTAACTCCCTTCACCTATTTCCTCGACGTTAACAGCCCCCCCACAATAAGATTTTACGTAAAGATGCATGGGACAACAAGTGCTAATAGCTGACTCAATTAATTAGCAAATCTCTTATCTATTAAAAAATTCATCTACACAAGGATGTGTGACAATCAATCATACTCAAAATATGGTTAAACGATATAATCAATATCTAGATAAGGAAAAACATAAAATAGATATAAAAAAATAATTAAACAACCTCATGAGAATCTCCAATATCGACTCTCCTCAATCTAAATCTAGTACATCCAGTTAAAAATTTAACTAACTAGAACCCAAATGTTGGATTCCAACATTGACTCACCTCAATCTGAATCAACATCCAGTTAAAAATTTAACTAATTAGAATCCAAAAGACAATCCAATGGTGAATACAAAACCAATTACCATTTCATTCAAACAATTAAAAACAAAACAAATATTATACAAGAACACCGATTTAAAAAAACTGTTATCTATCTAATTCAACAAGCAGAGACTATCAAGCAAGAATCAATCACCTGCACGAATGACTCGTGTGGAATCTCGTCAGTAGAGAATCCAAAACACTTATCGAGCTTCCTCTGGTCCAAGATTTCCAAACCGAAACATCACGTACCACTCTAGTCCTCAGATGTCAGATTTAACATTGTCTTTGGTTTTTTTTGTTTTTCTTTGGTTCCGTTGCGGTCTCGTCGACTCGTCGAATAAAATTGGATGTTCAAACAAAAAAAAAAAAACATTGCCAAACTCAGCTTCAATGACTCAAAGTCCCTGAAATGACGCTGCAACCTCTCTGACATCTTCGTGTATCACAAAGCTTCTAAGTCACTGCGTCCAGTTCGTACCACCTTTTGCACATAGCGCCACTGCGTCCGTTCCTATGGTAGAGGAACTGATCTTACATGATGTAGACACAATAGAAGTAGAAAAAATATTTTTTCACATTATGAAGCTCACACGAATTTGGATCAAAGTTGAGGCGAATCTAACCTGATTACAGAGTTGATAAAAATTAAAGCATAAATAACCTAAAAAACTGAATTGAAGATGATAATTTTTATTATGATTATACCAATTAAAAACATAATTAAGCTAAAAAAAAAAAAAAAATTGAATCGAACCTCAACACTAAACTAAGTGGGGTGTATTGGTTCAAGATTTTATTAGACAATTTGGGGAAGCAAAAGTCTAGTGGTATTGAATTGAGACTTTTTAACAAGTTAGATAAGTCTGGTGGTATTTAATCAAAACTTTTAAGATTTTTTAAAAAGTCCATATTGTCTTTAAGATTTTTTTTTTAAAGTTCATATTGTCTTGTGGTATTGAATCTAAACTTTTAAGAGGCAGCAAATTGCCTGCTGGTATTGGATTGAGATCAAGATTTTTAGGGTTTCATGACAAAATAGATTTCTAAACTTTTTAGTAATATTTATAAATAGTTTGAACCCAAAATTGTCTTGCCCTCTCTCTCAATACTTTCAAGACTTTTTACTTTATTTGAGATATTTGGTGGGTGTATTGGTATATAATAAATGTGACGGCCAAACATGCAAAAGACAGCATAAAACTACACTTGAAAGTCGAGTAGTAAATGATTGATAAAATGCCTCTATGAGTTAAAGATAGTTTTATACTAGATTTCCATGATCCCACCACCACCACCGGTATCTAAAATCTTAAGGACCACTAGTAAAAATTGATCAAATGCTTTATCTACATCTATAAAAGATGGATTTAGCAAAAAGTAAAGATAATGAGGGAGTTGATTTATATATATATATATATACCTGATAAAAAGAGCTGGTCCATTACTGATAATATCACCCTTTGTGTAGATTGAGTTCAAAAAGAAGATGGTCACCATTTATATTGATTTATTGCCTGAGCAAGTTAAAAAGATATATATGAGTCTCGCATAAAACTATGCTTCTATAAAATTTAGATACATGTTTTTTTTTTTTTTTTTGAAATCCGATAACGGAAGGGTATACCGAAACCTGTCAAGAGCAAGCACTAGTTGACCGTTTGGGGTTTTTTTTTCTTTTAAATATGTATAATTAAATCTTATATATCAATTTTTTTGTTATTTACATTTATATTAAAAAAATTCTTGTCATGCCCCAACCCTCCAAATTTAACCAATGCATACGTAGTCTATATATCAACTCATCTCACCGGACTTGAATCATCTATCACTAACATGAAAGGTGGATGTACACTGTACACACCACTAGAGAAAAAAAAAAGATTAAAGAACAGTGAATACTGGATTTTTATTTTTATTTTATTTTATTTTATTTTGAACAATACTCTTTATTCCAAAAAGAGAGAACAACAAAACAAGGCAGACAAAGCCAAAAACAGCCCCGACCAAAGAAAGACCTAAACACAAACAGAGGCCACAGCAACAAAGAGCCAAAAAAAAAAAAAAAAAAAAAAAGCAAAAACAAGGGAAACAAAGAGAAACAGCGAGAACACAAAGAAAACAGCCAAAGACAATAGCTATAAGCTCCATTCAAGCAAGTCCCCCTCCATATTAGAAGCTTTCTTCGCTAGCGCATCCATAAAACTATTTTTAGCTCTTGAACAATAAACAATGGACATGTTTTGAAAAGAAGTCAGTAGAGTACGGATATCATAAATCATTTGAACGTGATTTATGCTTCTGAAACCTTTCTTATTGATCCACGAAACCGCTACCATAGAATCGCTCACAATCACAATTTCATTCCCAGTTAAGTCAGGACTTGAAGCACAGAGAGAACAAGCCCTATAAATTGCAAATAGCTCAGCCGTGTTCGAGTCTTGGGTTCCAATATAGGCGGAAAAAATACAAACAACCCTCCCACCGCTATCTCTCATGACACCCCCAATCCCAGCGTGCCCAAGTGAACCTCCCGAAGAACCATCCACGTTAAATTTGAAACCAGTTATGGGAGGGATCCATTCTTGCACCTCAGAAATCTTCCTTCGTTTGCTTTCAATACAAATATCCTTGATGTTATTAAGGATGATGGTGATTGGATCCTTCAACCCCTTCCCACAATGTTTGAACCACCAAGCTATTTGAAATTTTACCATATCCAAATATTGGGACGTCTCATTTCTTTTACCTTGAAAAACTTGATGGTTCCTAGCTCCCAAATGGTCCACACCATGGCAGCAAATATCGACCTCCACACACGAATGTTTTTTGGTGACTGACACAGCTTATGCCACCTTACCAACCAATCGAACAACGAATTATTTGGACAGCATTTAACATCCCACCAGTCCATAATTTTGGACCACATTTCCTATGCCCATGGGCAATGGAGAAAGAGGTGGTCAATCTACTCCCTATTGATAGCACAGATAGAACAGTTTGTGTCCACCCCCAAATCGCAGCCAAATTTGGATATAACATCTTTAACCATAACTCTTCCTCTGAGGAGTTGCCAAGTGAACATTTGAATCTTTGGAGGACAAATTAATTTCCATACCATCAGCTGATCCTTGTTGGTGTGAGTACTTCGGTCCTCAAGGCTTCTTCTGAAAGAATACACTGAAAACATGCCATTAGAACTACATGTCCAAGCGATGGTATCATTAATATTTTTCCTAATGCGAATAGTATCTAGGATTGCTTGGAAACAATTCCAAAGATCCTTTTTCCAATCGAAAAGAGGTCACCTTAAGGGGATCTCCCAAATCCACTTTGAGCCTTGCCATCTCCCATACTCACACACCCAGCCACTTTCGTTAGCAGCTAAGGCATGGATTCTTGGACAAGTTATCTTCAAAGGGTTGCCATCCACAAAAATGTCAGACCATAAAAAAGATGCATCACCCTTGCCTATGACAACCTTCAAACCTTCCTTCAAAATCTTCGCGAAACTAGACCCCTCCTTGAAATAATCACCCACAGCTCTCATGAAGTTGGACGTGGAGAGAGAAGTACTCCCCTCCCAAACCAGCCTAGAGCTAGATATTCCATACTTTACACAAATTACTGATTTCTATAAGGATGACACCTTCTTGCCAAACCTCCATACCCATTTGGTTAGAAGACCACTATTTTTGTATTCAGTTCTTCTGATCTCGAGACCTCCTAAACTCTTGCCTTTGCACAAAGTATTTCAATCTATGGTGTGAATCTTCCGTTTAATGGTTCCATCTCCCTAAAAGAAGCCTCTTTGAAGACTCTCTATTTTGTTAACAATTCCCATCGGAATTCGAAGAACCAGCACAAAATAAGTTGGAATACTCGAGATTACCACCTTAATGAGGATTAGTCTACCACCCTTATTCAAGAATTTTTTTCTTCCAAGGAGCTAACCTTTTTTCTATTCGTTGGATCACCGGACTACAAAAGCTTTTCGACTGAGGTCTACCACCTAAAGGAAGACCAAGATAAGAGATTGGAAGGGAAGCTTTTTTACATCTAAAAACTAGGGATGGCCATTTTCCCCCGAGGCCCCAAATCCCCGCTCCCCCATCCCCATTTGGGGATTTTTTTTTTTTTTGGGAAAATGGGGAAATGGGGGGGGGGATGGGGATGAATTTTATCCCCAAATTGAAATGGGGATGGGGATGGGGAGGGGTCCCCCCATCCCCATTTCCCCATTTTCCCCAAAAAATTATGTAAATGGGCCCCATTTCCCCCAAATATATAATATAATATAATATAATATAATATAATATATTAATATATATTTATTTATATATTTTTATTATTTTTATTATTTCTATTATTTCTATTTTACTAACTATAAATACATATTTATAACTTAAAACCTAACTTATATAGGCAAAATGGGGGAATGGGGAAATGGGGGATCCGAGGGAAATGGGGAATCGGGGGAAAAACGGGGAAATGGGGATGGGGGTGGGGAGACCTCCCCCCAAATCTACCCCATCCCCATTTTCCCCAAATGGGGAAATGGGGGGGGGGGGGGGGTTTGGAAATTAGGGATGGGGATGGGGGAACCTATATCCATCCCCATTTCCCCATTGGCCATCCCTACCTTAGCCCATTCGACCACTTCCATCCCCTTATTTACTACCTTAACCAAGCACAATTTATGAAAGTTTATCCTTAGACCCGAAACTAGCTCAAAAAACTGGAGGATCCTCCTAGCATTTGAAAAAACCTTTTGTAGACCTATAATGCATGGATTCAGTTTAGATCTGTAATGCATGGTCTGGACCAATTATTCTTCTTGAAATGGCTTTTGAAAAAATCCACAACCCCCTCTTTTATAAGCTGTGGGTCGGTCACCTTTGATCCCCTTTACTCTTGATTTTTGCTTTCAACTTTGTTCCTCCTTTCTAAGGCTTTGCCAAAACTCGGCCACAAGACCAACTCTATCTTTCCTTAAAGTTTCATTCCAACCATCCCGGACTGCCGCAGTATCTACATTCCTCAATCGATCTTCAATTTCTTGAGGAGAAAGTGACTCGTTCTTTTTAGCCACCACCCAACTTCTAATGACAGTTTTAATGGCTCTTAGCTTGACAGCAAGAATATTTTTCCTTCTCCCTACAATTTTAAAGCCTTTCCATCCTTTTGCCACTTCTTGCTTCAGCCCATTGTCTTCTAATAAGTAATCATAAAAACGAAACGGGGAGGGACCCCAATCCCTATTGTCTTCCCCAATCATAATTGGATTATGGTCCGAAAGACTCCAAGGTAGCCCTTTTTGCATGAGCTTTGGGAACCAAATGAGGATCCAAAGGGACACCAAGAAGCGATCAAGCCTAGCCCAAGAAGCCACTTCTCTATTATTGCTCCAAGTGAACGGCTCACCATGTAATGGGAGGTCCACAACTTTTGCTCTTAAAACAAACGCATTGAAATTATGGATCGAACCCATGTTGCATGCACCAATACCTCTTCTCTCGTTCGGATCAAGCACCATATTAAAATTGCCCCTTATACACCATGGAACCAGAAGAGAAACTTGAGAGGACAAAATAAAGTCCCATAAAACTTTTCTTTCGGATTCATTGTTAGCAGCATACATGTTACAAAATGCAATCTCCTTGTTCATCTTCAGCAACTCACCCGCAACCACTATGCAGCTATTGTCAGTTATGCAGTATTTCACATCGAACAAATCCTCATTCCAAAAGGTTATGATGCCTCTAGTGGCATCATTCGAATCCACACCCACACCTCTAGTTAACTAGCCACCTCCTAGAGCTTTAATAATTCCGAAATCAAAAGATTGCAATTTCAACTCTTGAAGAAAAAGATCATCGGTTTAAACTTAGCAACCAACACGAAACTGAAAAAACATGAGAACTTTTTTTTTGAACAGCTAATCTTTAAAAAAAAAAAAAGGCAGAACTTACTGACCACAAGTTACTTGGAATTCCCTACCTAAATTCCCCTAAATTCCCCACCTAGCACTTGAGAATCTCCTCTAATTTCTGCTTCAAAGTAGCTTCGACTTTAACCTTCCTCCCAGCCTTTGTTCTTAAAAAGTTCCCCTTCTTGAAACTCAAGGCCCAACTAATTATTGGATGGTTTCAATCTACTCTTTTTCCATGGACTGATGAACTCTTGAGGCCCAATTTCATAACTAGATAAACTATCTTGGGTCCGGCTTCAAATCACTTATGGGCTTTTGTTGGGCCTCCCTCATTGGGCCTCTCTTAGATAAACTTTTCTGAAAGCCTGGGCTACTCAAAAAGCCTGCCTCAGTGGTTGCTTGAAAATTAGTTAGCTTCTCTATCCCAACCGAACCTTTCCCCTTTCTTCTAATAGAGCTTTCGCCAACTGTCATTCTACGATTGGCTCTATAGACCTTCTAGTTATCTATATCTGATGATGACAAGCTGTCCTCATCTTCGCTGGTCTTCTCGAGGATCTCTTTTCTCCTTTTTTCTATTCTCAAGTCTTCTATCAACGAAGGCACATACTTCCTCTTTGGTTTCTTGATCCACCTACCTTTACCTTTATGTTTTCTTCTTTCTTCCATAGTTTTAGCATCACTATCTAGATTTAACTTAGAATTGCTAAGCTTGCCCACCAAACCCCTAAGGTCTTCTCTGTCACTTCCTCTTTTGTTCAAAATGTCAATGTGCTGTCCTCGATGGCTGACTTCTCGATAATCTCCCTTTACAATATATGTCCCTTCCTCTGATCTATGAAGCGAGTCAAACTCCCCTATTTGTGGTAAGAAATTTGAAATCTTCTAGTAAGTGTCACTCTTCAACCCTAGGAAATCCTGCAACCATTGATAGTTCACTAGATTTTGATCCTCCGTTAAGCTTATCGGAAAAGAGTTCTTCTCTACCTTCACTTCAACTTTCCACGAGCTTGAGCTTTCTTTTGGAATCAGAATCAGTAACCTTCCTCTATCCAATCTCTTTCTTCCAGCCGTTTCTTCCTCCAACAGCAATGGTTCTCCTATCTGTCTTCCAAGCTTCATGAAGAAAGGTGATTCCTAGTAGTTTAAGGGAACTCTTGAGATACTCACCCACGCCAATCTCGCTTTCAGAGTTGCTGATTCAGTCCATCTTGACATTGAAGAGAAGCAATTGTCCCAAAAAAATCGACTCCTAATGAAACCCTCCCTCTTAATTTCTAAATCGAAGATCCATAGAATACTTTTGTTGCCTAAGTATATGGTTGAGAATGAGAAACCTCGAGTGCGTAGCCTATTGTGAACACTAGAAACATGATCAAACTTTTTCAAAATTCCTACTGCACTCCTGGTCAACCAGTTCTCCATCTCTTTCGATTCAGTCCATGTCATGCGAGACACTTCCTCTCTCTTTTCCTTCCTCATTGCTGTCTGGTCCTTGACTAAATTGTCCTTTACCACCTCTGCAAGGGATCGATTATTCTATTTAGTGAAAGCATTAGTACTTCCCTCTCTTATTCCTCTATACTGACCACCTTTCTCCTCTGTTGCACTCATTTGTCTCTCTGAAGCGGTAGCTCTAGTTGTCCATCCATACATTGCTAATTTCGCCCTAATGGGCCAGCTATTGATATGCATCCCATTGGACATGTTTGCCACCTTCCTTGCCTTTTCCTGTGAGTCAAATCGAATGAAGGCAAAAGAGCTTTTTCTTGACCCCTATTTGGTCGAGAGGTACACATCCCTGACTCTTCCAAACACTTTAAAAACTCCCCATAGACACACTTTATCCACCTTGGGGCTCAGATTGTCCACGAAGATGAAGAAGAGGTTGTCTCTAAAGTCCCTTTATCGCTGAAGACCATGGTTTCTCTCTCTAGAAAATTCTCTCATTTCTCTCTCTAAAAAGTGGTAGGTGTTATTAAAGTATGCAAGGTTGAGTTATTTATAGAAAGCTGGAGAGATATGTTTGGATTATATGATAATATTGGAGTTTAATAACATATGAATTAATGAAGTCCAACAAGCCAAACGGAAATACTTCAGTGTTCAAGCTATTTTGTTTTCCCTGTTTCATGTCATTTCTAGTAAGGTAGTAAGGGATGGGTTGTTGATTATTATATTTATTTCATATGGTGACATTTTCTGCACCACATGAATTAGCTGAAGGTTATGTGTTGGTTGGTGGTATTTCAAAATTTTATTACTTCTCTTCATAGTTTATACATATTTCTCATTCAATTTTTGTTGTTCAGTGACTGCCCTCAACAAGATTATAGAGTACTGGAATTTGGGGAGAAAATTGAATACTACAATCAACTCTTGAAAGTCTATATTTTTAAGAGTCCAAAAAGTCTTGAAATAAAGTCTAGATAATCCTAATAGTCTATAAATAAAGTTCAAAGACTATTTCAGAATCCTAAAAGTCTAGTCCATATAATCCTAATAATCCTAACAATCCTAACAATCCTAATAGTCTTGCAAATCCATAAAATCCTTACACCCAAAAATCATAATAGTCTTGCAAATCCATAAAATCCTTACACCCAAAAATTGCCTATTAAAATCTCAATCCAATACACCCCCCCTAATATTCTTCTCCAACCAAAAGCAAAGAAGTAGCCAAGTCATGGCTCTTTCACAAACAAAAGCCTCCAATCTAACCACTAAATTTAAAATTAAAAAATGAAGAAATAGTGAAGATTAAACTAACCACGTTGGAGAAATCAGTGAATGGAAACGAGAGGCAACTAACCGGTGACGGTGAAGAATAGTGAGGGTCGGAAAGGCGGCGTAGGCGACGAAGGCGTCGGTCAATGAAGGTAGTGGCGAAGGTAGTGGCGAAGGCAGCGGTCGGCGAAGAAGACGTGCGAGTTGATACAATTTAGGTTTTTTTTTTTTTTTTTTTTTTCCTTAAAGTGAAATAGTCAAAATAAAGTGAATAGTCAAAAACTCAAAATAAAAGTAAAGTGAAGTGACTAGGTTTTTTTTTTTTTCTAATTACTGTATATATCCGTGGTAAATAACTATGGCAAATAGGTGTTAGTGTGCCCTACAACTAGCAATCTGCAATCCGTGGAAAAATTTAATGAGAAGTTATTTTTTAGTGTTTTTTTTATATATAATATTTGCCACGGATGGATAAAATATGTGCGGCAAAAACAGCCTCTTTTTTTTTTTTTTTTTTTTTGTAGTGGCTTATTTGCACCCATTAACAGAATACACGTCACTCATAATAGTAGAATTTAAATAAATGGGATAAATTAAAAAAGAAAATGCTGACTCAATAAAAGTTATTTTATAAATAAAATTACAGAAAAATCCTTGTAAATTAATCTTCTCTAAATTAATAACCTCTCTAAATTAATAAAAAATCTCGGTACCAACTTGGGTTAGTGTAAAAAATTAATAAACCCCTCTATCATAATAATTAATAATTTCTTTTTGAAACCTAGTGTAAAATTTAGGTCGCAACTGCCGCTAAATTAATAATTCCATAAAAGCTCAAAATATATTACATAATATTTAAGAAATAGAAAAGTACTTCAAGATGCTAGTTTACGAAAAACCACCTTATTTGATATTTTTGACTTCATCCTTCATTTTTTTGAATTGTCTTCAAAAAGTTATTACGATCACCTTCTTGTTGTAGCCAAAATGTTTCAATTAAACTTAGCATTTCATTATTTCAGCATTCCCAAAAAGAATTGGAAATTTTCTTAATGAATCTTTCCTAAATAAGGAATCCTAAAAAAAAAAATACTTTCCTTAAAGAAGAAAACCGACTAAATAAGGAATCCAGAAAAGGAACGTTCCTTAAACAAAAAAACAAAAAAAAAAAAACCGACTTCCACATGTTTTCTAAGACAAAATACCACTAAGTTAAAAACCCTTGAGATTAATAACCCCTATAAATTAATACTCTATGGTGGATCCCAAGAATCATATATATAATATATATATATCATATCATATATATATAATAATAGAGTTTCACAGCACCACATGTCGCCACGAGAGAGCTTTGGATTTAAATACTACTATTATTTGCTTATAAATTTATTAAATTGCTTAATAAGTTATAAATGAATTTGATTTTAATGAAATCACCTTAGTTATAACGAATTGTTATTATCTTTAGGAAGGCTTTAGGATCCCATGGAGAAGAAACTCTATAATAACAATTAATAATATGTGCTTTTCAAAAAATAATAATAATAATAATAATATATACGTTTCATTGTAAAATCACAAATCAAGAGCATCATTAATGAGATAATGGTTAATTTCATGCTTTGTCCACTTTTTTTTTCCTAATATCTTCTATTATTAAATGTTTTTTTTTTTTCCTTTCTTCAAAAAAATAAAAATAAATAAATAAATGCATTTTTCCATTTGAATGCTTATTGAACGCACCCCTTTTCGTCTTTCTAACTCCCTCCCTTATTGAGTTCTTGACAATTCGTAAATCATAATTGACTCTCTCTCTCTTTCTCTCAATTTAAAATTTTTTTTAAACGATTGTCTTCTGAGTTCCATTCGAGTCACACAATATAATAGAGAAGCTGGTCGCTAAGGTTTTCTATCTATCAAATTAGGGTTTAGGTTTTTTTTTTTTCCTCCTTAAAAGTCTTTGAGATTGTGCTCTATTAACTTGAAATGAAGTTGAAGATGTATAAGGCATGCGATCTATGGAGCTCAGCTCCAATTTCCCCACCCACCCACCACCCCCCCCCCCCCCCCCCCCCCCCCCCCCCCCCCCCCCCCCCTCACTCGAGGTTTGTTTAATTTCCTTCTTTTCAATTTCTGTTTAGTTTCTAGAGAAATGTGGAAATTTAGAAGAATGTGAAATAATGTATTCAATATTATTTTCCTTTTATATTTCTAAATGCAGTTAGGTATTTTACTCATTTGAGTCCGATTTTACTGTTTTAATTGGTTGATTCATTTTTATTGTGAAATTTCTTAGAAATTGGACGTAGTTGTCTGATTCGGTTTTGTTTATTTTCTTAATAGTTTGAAGGAGATCCTCCAAAACACTTTTGTGATTTTAATCAAAGAACTATTGGTTTCAAAGAAAGTGTTACATTGAAGAATATTTTAATTTGGAACATAAATTATGTTCAGTTATTATCTGTATTTCTTTGTATTTTGATTACAATCAATTCTTTGACATTTAATTTTATTATGAATTTCAATATTTAACAGAGTACTCTCTTTTCTCGATGAAAAACAGAAGTCATTAAAGCCAAGCTTTTCTGGATCTAACATCAATGGCAAAGAAGAGTTTCAAGTGTCATCGTCGGTGGTAGCGTGTCTGTTGTGAGTTCTCTTCTGTGTATTATTTTAATTTTATCCATATATATTTTTAATTATCTTCAATCATTTTGTCATATCATCTACAGATTTTTAAAATTTTTGAATTGGACTTTGACTTCAAAAGGTTAACGAAAATGAGCGTTCAATCAATACTCTCAATACTCTTGCATATCTACTAGATTTAGATTTTTTAAGTCTAGGTAGAAGACAATATTTGCATTATAGATGGTTGATGGTTCCATAGTTCCTCAAAATGATGATTTTTGGTACGGTTCTAATTATGCGCTTTATTGCAGCTACTAGAAGGGACAAAATCTTCACACTCAACCCCACGGAGCATCTTTTCTTCTCGCTTGATATTCATTGGTGAAGCCATTGGGAACAGCTAGATCATTCTCACTCTTACAAATCAAGCCATAGCCTGTTATTATGTGACAAATGCAAGACCATTGCACACCCAAGTTCAAGTCTATGTATAATGTAATTTACAATATGTATGATTATGTTCGATTATCATTTTGTTACATGTTTGCGAGAAAAAACATGTGGAGGGATTTATATATATATATATATACAAAAAAAAAAAGGCCCAACACAGATATGTGGCATTATTTAAATAATTTGGAATAGGATGTGCATTTTTTTTTACTTAACAACTTATTTTAAATAATTTTTTAAACAAGCCCGTGCATTGCACGGGTTGAAACACTAGTATATATAATAATAAAGTTTCACCAACGCCACATGACGTCGTGAGAGAAGTTTGATATTAAATGGTTAATATATAATACATTAATAACAAAGCAAAAATGCCTTTTTTATTAAAAAATATATATATAATATTCAATAATAATATTGATAAATGCCTTAATCATCAACATCATAATTATGAATTGTTACTAATTCAATGCATTGATCCTTCATCTACTTATAATTACTATGAGTTTTTAGTAACCGGTTATATTCCTCTACTCATTTCCTTATTAATGAGTTTTTTATCGTCTTTATATTTTTTTAAATATTATTACTATTTATTTATCTTTTGGAATTCTTTCAATTAAACCTATTTAATAAATGATTAAATATATTTAAGAATATTATTAATAAATATTTATCTTTTGGTATTCTTCCTATTAAATCAATTGAATATATAATTAAATATATTTTTATTAAATATTTAAAATTCTTTTGACATTCCTCCAAAAAAATTTACCAACTCTACATCTATATATACATGTAAGTATGTAACCCTCGATCCAATCTCTTAAACCAGATTACTATAAACACTTTTTCTGTTATTTTGTGTGGTCTATCTCTCTAAAAATTTTCCATGTTTAAACATATGTGGTACAACGTAACCCTTTTTTTTTTTTAATCTTTTATGTTTATAATCTGGATTTTTTATAATTGTAAATTGTTCGTGTTTATTTTAGATGATTATTTCTTTCATTCGATCCTGAATTTCATGTGTTCATACATCTTTTTATATAGGCTAATTGGCAAAGATATCCCCTGAACTATACCTGAATTTGCACCTTACCCCCTGAACTTTTTTTTCAGCATTAAACCCCCTAAACTCTCCTAAATTCGCAATTAGTAACGGAAACCTAATGGAACCCTAATTCCGTGTAGAAATATTACACTAAGTTCCCCTGATTATATATATAATTGCATTAAACCGGAAAAAATATAATAATATTACCCGAATACCCCTCTGACCAAATTTTAAAAATAAAAATTTTAAATTTAATTTAAAATTGAAATAATGGTTAAATAATAATAAAATTCTGAATTTTATTATAAAGACAATAAAATAAATATAGAAATGAAAAAATTAAATTGATTTAACAATTATTAAATTATCTTTTTTATTTAAATATCCCTAAATATAAAACCCATATAAATATTTAAATTATTTAAGAAAAATAAAAATGATGGTTAAATAATAATACAATCCCCTTTCAATAATAATAATAATAATAATAATAAAATATTAAAACAAATTCAAATAAAAAAATCATTTTTTGAAATAGATTGATTTATCTCAATTACAAAATAATAATAATAATACAAATGCAAAATTTAAAAAATTGAACATCAATCCAATTAAAAGCACATATAGAAGAATTAAACATTAAATTTTTTATATTTTGGTTTCTGTGTGTTGGAAATTTAAATTTTTTATTTTCTTTAGAGAAGGAAAATTTTTAAGGATTGGATGGAGAAACAGATGTTCATTTAAAAATATTTGTTCGAAATTTTTTATTTTAAGGATTTCTCTTCTCTATGTTCATTAAGTTAAAAAATTAATTTAAAAAACAAATTTCACAAACCAATAAACGAAATCCAATTAAAAAAAATAAAATAAAATAAAATAAAATAAAATAAAAGAAGAAGAAGAAGAAGACGAGCATTGATGGATCTTCATATCTTCATTAATAGAGAAACCTATTATTATTATTATTATTATTATTATTATTAATATTTTGTAATTGAGATCAACCAATCTATTTAAAAAATGCTTTTTTTTTTTAATTTGAATTTGTTTTAATAAATATTTCTCCACTGTCCATCAATGAGATGGATGGTAGAGATTTTAAAGATGTTTTAATTTTTTAAAGATTTTATTTTCTTTATAAAAAAAATAAGAATTGTATTATTATTATTATTATTATTATTATTGAAAGGGAATTGTATTATTATTTAACCATTATTTTTATTTTTCTTAAATAATTTAAATATTTATTTGGGTTTTATATTAGGGATATTTAAATAAAAAAAGATAATTTAATAATTGTTAAATCAATTTAATTTTTTCATTTCTATATTTATTTTATTGTCTTTATAATAAAATTCAGAATTTTATTATTATTTAACCATTATTTCAATTTTAAATTTTTATTTTTAAAATTTGGTCAGAGGGGTATTCGGGTAATATTATTATATTTTTTTCCGGTTTAATGCAATTATATATATAATCAGGGGAACTTAGTGTAATTTTCCTAGACAGAATTAGGGTTATGTTAGGTTTACGTTACCAATTGCGAATTTAGGAGAGTTCAGGGGGTTTAATGCCGAAAAAAAAAGTTCAGGGGATAAGGTGCAAATTCGGGTATAGTTCAGGGGGTATCCGTGCCAATTAGCCTTTTATATATGTACCACTAATTTTGTTTAATTCCCCCCTGTGTTTTTTAGAGATTTTTTTGGTTTTTACTACAACCATCGTTATCATTTAAAAGATACAACATTTGAACCTTAATTATGATTGTAAAATTTCTCTCGCTATATATATATTTCTTTTAGAATTCAATCATATATTTTTAACCAATTTTTTTTTTTTTATCTGCTACTAATTTAGTTAAATTCCTAAATCCTAGGGTGTGTTGTTAAAGATTTCTTACTTTTTTGTCTCTAGCCGTTATTATTATTATTTTTTTTTTTTTTTGTAAATTGTCTCCCTCCGTTTATAACCCATATTTTATCTTCTATGTATCTAATATATTATTAAAATTGGTAAGTTTAAACAAGTGTGGAATAAAAAATATAATCACAAAATTAAAACAATCTGTGTAAAAAAATAATAATAAGTTTTCAGATTTTTTTTTTTAAACAAATCTGGAAAATAAAAAAGTATTCAAAAATCAAAACAATCTGAGTAAACAAATAATTATAACAATATGGATTAAAAAGAAAAAGGCTAATTTTACTTTTTCCTTTACAACAACAATAATAAATTAAGGAATCAAGTGAATAACGTTATCAAAAAATTAAAAAACATGGAATAAAAGTAAACCAAATAATTTTAAAAAACAATCTGCCAAAAACACTATCAGAAAATTTAAAAAGTTAATGAGTTACAATATTTGTAATTATATTCTTATTAATTACTAATTAATGTAATAATGTTTTTTTCATGGCTGAATAGATAGAGAGCCACGACCTTTATAATTATGTTAAACATAACTACCAAAAACATTTTCGGAAAATTTAAAAAGTTAAAGAGTCACATTATTTGTAATTATATTCTTATTAATTACTAATTAATAAGAACATAATTAAAAAGATATAGAGACACAACCGTTGTAATAATATTAATAATGATTATTATGTTCTTATCATTAGATTTGTTTTAAATATTAGTAAACCCATTATCTATATTATGAATTTTAATTTAAATAATATCATTTAATATGATTAATTCGAATTTAATATTTGAACTTTGGGTTTAAATTTGTATTTGACTTTTACTTTTCCCAATTGACATGTGATTCTTATTAAATAAAATCATAAATATCATAGACTTTGTATTTTTGAAGAGTCTATAGACTCTAATTTTTTTTTATTTCACTATAAAAGAGACTCTTACATACAAAGATCCTAAACTTTTCTTGGGAGAAATTTGTTGGGTTGCAATTGAGCCACCATTTCAGTAATTATGTTGCTTTACTACGTTATTCAATACACTTGGCACATTAATTTAGCCTAAATAGCTAAATTATATTATGAAATGAGAAATTAAGATAGAAAATAAGAAAAGTAAAAACAATTTTAAATATATTTTTTAACAAAGTCTATGCATCGCACGGGTTGACAGACTAGTATTTTCATAATGTTAAACATCTCACCTAAAATCTCACATTTTTCATCCCACCATATGTGGCATGTGAGGTATCAAATTGTGAGTGGATACACATTAATGATGATTTATCTCACCTACCACATGTATCTCACTCACAATTTGACACCTCACATGCTACATATGGTGGGATTTTAGGTAGGATATGTAGCATTACTAATATATTTTTGATGGATCCGAAGTTTCATTTGAAAAATCCACCATCGAATCCCTTTAGAAAAAAAAAAAAAAAAAAATCCAATCCAATCCAATAAATTTCCAAACTTAGTATCCAATCAAATCTTATAAATTAAACCTATTAAATGATCATAATCGAGAACACTTTTGCTCCCCCCCCCCCCCCCCCCCCCCCCCTAAATGGATGACATGCGTCATAGAGGTGTAAATTTTTAGACAATTTTACCCCTCCATAGACACATGTCATGTGGAGGTAATGCTTACCCCCCTTGAAAGTGGGGTGAGCAAAAATGCACTCATCATAATCTCATAAATCATTTCATAATAAATTCCCCATAATCTCATCTCAACCACAAAAAAATTTCACAACCCATTTCTCCAACTCAAAGTCAACCAATAAAAGCAAGAATAATCACTCAACATTCACCAAAATCATCAACACAATCCCAGAATATCTTTGTAACTTTTAACAAATGAGATGAGAAAAAAAAAAAAACAAACAAACAATAACTGTCAGGAAAGTTAACCCAAAACTAGAGGGGTGGGATTAGCGACGGATAGAGAAGGAGTAAAGAGAGAGTCGACCGGAAGGGAGGGAAGAAGACAACAGTCAAACATTAATGTTTTTCTTTTTTCAATCAGAAACTCATGGTTTTATTATAATGATTGATGACACGTCCAAGAACATCTTCAATGAGAAACTTTTGGTTTCTCAGAGAGAGAGAGATGTTCTTTTTTCCAAAGCTGAACATTTTTTTCTTTTTTAAAGTTCAATTTTCAATTTATTTAAAATATAATAATTCAATTTTCAGTTTTAAATTCAAATTAATCTGGCATGCGTTTGTTTTTTATTAACTTGTACAGACAAAACTACCCTTCCTTACACGCCAAACAGTAATTCTGGTACTATTGACTTACATGAGAAGTCAATGATAATTAATTATCATTAATTATATATAATTTAATTGGGAAAAAACTGAAATCGTATGTGTACACGTAATTAAACATTGCAATGAATGTGTGGTTAATATGTAATTGGTTTTATCATAACCAATCACATGCTTTAAAAAGTTCAGATCAGTAGAGGATCAAAACCCCCTATATAAATCCCTCTCTATAACTCCGCACTCCACCATTAATTTTCGCCTTCTTCATTCTTAATTTCTTCCGAACCTGTTTTTTTTTTTTTTTTTAAATTTCACAGTATTTATGGTGGCCATATTAAATTTTCAAAGCCTCCTAATATGTCTCATGTTCATATTCATTTTGATCACATCATCAACCATGGCCAATAATATTACACTACCACCAAACCTCCAAGACAAGATTCATACAGATGCAGACTCCATCAAAGCAGCTTCCACTGATTACGGCCACATCATCACCCAAAACCCTGCTGCGGTATTATTCCCCTCCTCCATGGAAGACCTAAAAACCCTAATAGGGTTTTCATTCAACTCCTCTGTTCCCTACACAGTCGCGGCCAAAGGCCGGGCACACTCTGTCCACGGAGAGGCCATGGCCACAAACGGGGTGGTAGTGGAAATGACGTCACTGAGCAAAAACGGCAGCAACAAGATCGTGATTGGTGGGGACAAGGCTTCCGGTTTCTATGCAGACATCGGCGGAGAGCAGCTATGGATTGATGTGTTGAATGCGAC
Organism: Acer campestre; assembly: GCA_954870605.1. NCBI lineage: Eukaryota > Viridiplantae > Streptophyta > Magnoliopsida > Sapindales > Sapindaceae > Acer > Acer campestre. The sequence goes on along the minus strand of OX940799.1, from coordinate 49,105,899 downwards.
GCTGCAGAAGGGACTTACACCGGTTTCATGGACTGATTATCTGTATCTGACGGTGGGTGGGACGCTGTCGAATGCCGGAATAAGTGGCCAAACACACCTCAAAGGGCCTCAGATAAATAACGTTTATGAATTGGATGTTGTCACTGGTACGGATTTCTACTCTTGTCTTCTTCGAATGAGTTCAATGCAAAGTATCAAT